>CM053268.1:88140554-88607121 GCA_028583415.1 Protea cynaroides
ATGCAGGTACTACAGTTACAGATTATATGAATGCTCCGGTGTATGCACATGTTGTTGCAATGGAAGTTGAAGACTTAAAGGATACGCATGACCCCTCATGCGAGTGCAACTCATGCGTATTCATGAAGATTTTATTTGAATTTATAAAAGGATGTATTTGAAATTTTATTTATTTATGTCTCAGTAGATACAACAATAACTTGATATTTTAATTATGATTATTACAGTTAGAGTTCTCAGTTCATTTAGTATTAGACATCCGCTATTGTGTATTTATTCTGATTATGGTTGTGGATGTGCATGATTTTTTTTAATGGATACCGCCTATTAGAGATCCTGGTTGAATTGTTTATTTATTAGCGGTTCATCACACCGTTCTGAATGGTACAGAATTGGGATGTGACAACTTGGTATCAGAACTTCTCAGGCTTTATCTGTGAAACCGTATACTTCCACAAAAGTTCATGAACTAAGATAGGATAAAAATTTAAAAGATGTAATAATAACATACCATAAGCATCTGTGTTGTTTGAGACTAAACTGAAAGAGAATAATGAAATTATTAAAGGAGAACCAAATTTATATACAACCAAAAGGAAGAACAAATGTTTATATATATATATATATGATTAAAGCAGAGTACAGTCCACAGTCTGGATAGTTACTCTGAAATACAAAAAGAAAAATAAAAGAAGTACATCAAGAAGCTGGAGGTGATGGAGGAGGTGATGCCTCACGGTCTGTATCATAGTCCTCAGTGTAGACTCTGGTCAACCAAGCTATATGAGTCTGGGTCGTCTGGAGACTAGCTGAGAGATCAGCCACCCGCTGGTCTGTCACACGTTGAGCATCCCTCAACTCTCTCATCCATTGATCCGATACGTACTCAGCAGCTAGAAGCTCTTCCACCCGCTGATCGAACAAGCGCTGAGCCTCTACAAGCTCTCACATCCTCAAATCAGACATACGCTGAGCCTCTCTTATCTCGTGCAATATCCTCATCATGTCATCAGATGCAAAATATAAATGACCAGCTGCATGCGAAGGACCAGCTGAAGAAGACATACCAGCTCCAGTAGCATGAGTAGGTGATGGAGGAGGTATGGCATCTATATCCATGTATAGCCGATCGTCATCATCCCCATGAACCCCTGCTCCAGCGGCTGCTGCTGCTGCCTCAGCGTCAGCCATCTCCACTCGAGTGCGAGGGCGCACCATCACGTTCCTCTCCGCATTGCTGACTTGGGCATCCCGCATGCCCATCTTGCAAATAGTCTCCCAATCCAGAGGCGATGAGAAGGATTTCTCCTGAATCTTTTCATCCAATAAATCAACCCCCAGGCGGGTAAGCAAGGTAGTGATCATGCGTCCATAAGGAAGGTTGCCAATGTGACTGGGCAACGTGGCACTGATCATCGTATGCATGATGATGTAGGGAAGGCAGACGGGCTGCCTAGTGCATATGCAGTATAATAGATATTAGGTCAACTGGGAGACCCGCTTGTAGTGTCCACACTACGGTATCAGATTATGCTGAATGATCTTGCAGTATACCCGTGGATCTGAACGCAGATAACTCGCTTTCATCTCCCAGCGATCAAGTCTGATGAGCTGACAATCGATCTCAGCCCTCATCGGTAGAGAAAAGAACTGGGGCTCTCCAGGAGCACAGAACACCAAGGGGCCAGCATAGGAAATGCCCAACAAGTCAGCCAGCTGCCGATAATCAAAGGAAACATCAACCCCCTTGACGTAGCTGGTGATCCGAAGCTCACCACCTCTCTTAACATCATTGTAATCCCCCACCACTTGGAGATTACAGTAGAACTGGCGTACAAAGTCAGGACAGGTACAGGTGTCATAGGTGATGACGGGAAGCCATCCCATATCACCAAAGACCCCCTCCACATTGAACAAGGCTAAGCTAGCCACGTCCACTTTGCGGCCACCCTCTACCTTCTTGCGAGCGTAGTGGGCATACTGTCACACCCCAATTTTGGTCTAACCAGAATGGTGTGATGAACCGCTAAATAAACAACGGCTCAACCAGGATCTCAAATAGGCTATCCCCGCGTTATCTGAACTTTACACGCATCCACAATCATAATCAGAGTAATACACAATAGCGGAAAATTTATAAATAATATGAACTGAGAACTAAGATGATACCCATAAATAATAGCAAATTATTCTGTGTTTAACTGAGATATAAATATTTAAATACCAAATACATGTCTTATAAATCCAATAAAGAAACCTACAAAAAATATCTAATCAAATACACACGAGTTGCACTCGCAAGAGGGATCGTGTGTATCATCTTCAGCTCCAACTTCCATGGCTGCAACGTTTCCGTACGCCGACGCGTTCATATAATCTTCAACTGTATAACCTGCATCATCAACTAAAATAATCGACGTCGAGGGGTGAGCATACAACACGGCTCAGTGAGTAGCCAAAACAATGCAACAATACATATGCATGCAAAAATCAATTTATATCTTTGGTCTTGGTTTATAGTTTGCAATTTGGAATAGAAAGGTTGGGAGGTCAAAGGTTAACGTTTATTGACACCGCCTCTATATACAGGGTGTGGAAGCCCACCCGAAGGTTAACGTTTATCGTCGTCCCCATCCACCCTACCATAACATTATACAACAAAGGTTAACGTTTATTGCTATATAATGCTATACCAACACGTAAGCCCCTGTTAGCGAGGGCTTGCAAACCGGGCTCGCTACTAATCAATCCTAATGCCAAACGGTGTATCCAAGGCCTCACCCCAACATCCCTCGAATGCCCATAGAGATAGAGCTAAGGCCCCCCGGTAGAGTCGAGACTACAAGGACCGAGACCACCTCCCCCGATACTCTACGACATAATAGTTCCCGCTAAGGTAATGGCGATACGACGATGTCAATGCACAAGACTTGAGTTAGAGATAGAGCTAAAGTGCTGAGACCCGCCAAAGGTTAACGTTTATTGACGTTCTTATCACACCTCCCCTGATACTCGCTCGCATAAGCACATCAACCACACACATACAATCACATGCCTATTCCTATCATCATCATCATCATCATGTTATAAACAATAAAGTAAATATGCATGAACAAGTAATAGAAATATTGGATGGCATGTTGTATGCACATTACAAACATATTCGCATAGAATCAAACATGGCATAGGACTCAAGAAATAGAAAACAGTTTATTATTAACCAATTTAGTTTGGGGTTAAGGTTCCTCACCTTAGCTTGCTAATAGATACTTTTCCAAGCTTTAAAATCACCTTTATAATGTTATTATATTGCTAGCAAACCTAACAAAGTCGATAGAATTTAATTAGAATTAATTCAGAATTTAAAAACCATTCTCACAACCGAGGGTCGATGCTAAGGTCGATGCTAGGGTCGATGGGTCTATCGACCCTCCCTCCATTCGCGAACTTCCCGAATGCCGAGGGTCGATGGTGGGAAACACCTAGGGTCGGATGGTCTATCGACCCTCGGTGCACTCTGGTCCAATTTCCACTTTTTAATCCACTCTTCGTGTTTGGGGTCCTATGGCTTGCTTCCTACATTCACTCAACATTCATTCCATGGTCTAGAACCATGTATAAACCATATTTCTCCTTTTCGTGCATCCTCCTATGGTTTTCCATGAAAACCTAACCATGGATGGATGGTTTGGGTTTCTCCGAGATCACTTTCTCTTCAATTACTAACCTAAGGTCTGTAGAAACTCATGGAATTAGTATCCATACCCGAGAAGATTACTTTTCTCCTGCAATTTCTTCTCCTTTTTGCTAGATTCTCTTCCTTGCCTCTCTTCTTCCTCCTTTCCTTCTTCTCTCTTTCTCTCAATTCAATTAGGGTTGTGAAAGGAGTGAAAGTGGCTTAGGGACATCCTTTAAATAGACTAGGAATGTCCTATAATAATCCCATTGAGATTTGGAAAGAATCCCAACCGAAAATTAGGAAATTTCCTAATTTTAGTTTCGTCAGAAACCGAGGGTCGATGGGAGGGTCGATGATCCCGTCGACCCTAGGGTCTTAAGCTGTCCGACCCTCCCTTAAAAACTGAGGGTCTGACTTTCTGTTTTGGGAGGTCCGACCCCGCTTCTCTGGGTGTGCGACCCTCCCCTAGAATTAAGTGTTTTTGGGTCGATTTCGGCACTGGGATCTCGATCTCCTTCATGCCCTTGGTCCATTTGACTCGACCATGATGGGTAAACCTGGTTCAAGATGGTAAGACCGGGTTAAATTGACACGGGTCTTACAACTCCCCCCAACTTATAAAAATTTCATCCTCAAAATTGTACGTACCTTCTGAATCAAACAAGTCAGGGTATTGCTTTCTCATAGCATTTTCTTCTTCCCATGTAATCTCTTCCATGTCTTTACTTTTCCATGTGACCTTAACATAGTAGATATCTCTGTTGCATAGACGTTGAACCTTTCGACTAGTGATTTTCATTGGTATTACTTCAAATGTCAAATCATCAGTCAGTTCCGGCAAATCTACTGCAACACATGTGTTGGGTCTTTGACATACTTCTTCAATAAGGATATGTGAAATACGTCATGCACACTTGACATAGATGGTGGTAGTGCTAACCGATAAGCTACTTTCCCACGCTTAGCCAGAATCTCATATGGTCCGACATAACTTGGACTTAGTTTTCCTTTCTGTCCGAACCTCTTCAATCCTCGCATAGGCGATACTTTCAAAAATACTTTTTCGCCTACGACGAACTCTAGATCTCTTCGTCGAGTATCCGCGTATTGCTTCGACGGTTCGAGCTACTCTTTCTCTTTCCTTGATGATGTCGACCACTCGACAAGTCTCTTCAACAAATTCTGGTCCAACAATACTACGTTCTCCAACTTCATTCCAAAACAAGGGAGTTCGACACTTCCCGCCATACGCGGTGCTTCATAAGGTGACATCCGTATAGTAGCCCGATAGCTGTTATTGTAAGCGAACTCGATCAATGGTAACTTTTCGTCCCATGATCCCTTGAAATCAATCACACATGCTCGTAGCATATCTTCTAAAATCTGAATTGTACGCTTCGACCGCCCGTCTGCCTGTGGGGGAATGCGATGGCTGAACTTCAATGTTGTGCCCATGGCCTTTTGCAGTCCTTCCCAAAATTTGGCGAGTAAATCGTGGATCTCTATCGGACACAATGCTTTCCCGAACACCATGTAGCCGAACAATATTATCCACATACAGCTTTGCTAACCTTTCGAGTGTATATTGGGGTCGTATCGGTATGAAGTGAGCTGTTTTAGTCAAACGGTTTACAATCACCCAAACTACGTCAACTACTCGAGGAGTCGTGGTAGTCCCGTGACGAAGTCCATAGTGATGCAGTCCCATTTCCATGCTGGTTCCGGTAATGGTTGTAACTGATCCTGCGGGTCTTTGTCGTTCTGCCTTTACCTTCGACAATTTAGGCATTGAGACACGAACTTGGCTACATCCGCCTTCATTCCCCTCCACCAATACAGTTTCTTTAGATCATGATACATTTTTGTACTTCCAGGATGTACCGAGTAGATGGTGGTATGGGCTTCTTTCATGAGTCGGTGTCTATTGTCCACACTTTCTGTTTCGGGTACACATATTCTTCCTTTGTATTTCAGTACCTTCTTGCCATCCAAGGTGAACTCAGGGTTAGTCCTACCTTTCTCAATATCTTCTTGTACCATTCTCAGATAAGGATCTGCTTTGATAGCTGTCTTCACTTCATCCACTATATCCGGTATTATCTTCAATGCCGCGAACATATTTGAAAACCGATGAATGAACCCTTGGTTGGTTGATCCATCCGGTGTATCAATCACATACTGCTCGTTACCGTGATTGAATACCATCCCGGTAGTACACATTGCTGCAGTTGTGCTAGTTTCTCCTTGAGATTTTATCATTGCTTTTCTGCTCAATGCATCTGCTACTACGTTCGCTTTGCCTGGATGATACTGGATATCACAATCATAGTCTTTCAATAGTTTGAGCCATCTTCTTTGTCTCATATTTAACTCCTTCTGATTAAATAGATACGTAAGGCTTTTATGGTCCGACTTAATCTGAAATTTCTCTCCGTATAGGTAGTGTCTCCATATCTTGACAAGATGTACTACTCGCCGCTAACTCCAAATCGTGAGTGGGGTAATTCTTCTCATGTACCTTCAATGTCTCGATGCATACGCAACTACTTGTTCTCCTTGCATAAGCACACATCCTAATCCCAATCCCGATGCATCAGTGTATAAGGTAAATGTCTGTCCTGGAACGGGAATGGTTAAAATTGGAGCGGATATCAATCTGGTCTTCAGTGTTTGAAAGCTCTTTTCACACTTATCCGTCCATACGAACTTTTCTCCTTTCTTGGTCAAACTGGTGAGAGGTACGGCAATCCAAGAATAGTCTTCTACGAATCTCCGATAATATCCAGCTAGACCCAAGAAACTTCTAATTTCTGAGACGCTCTTTGGTGCTTCCCACTTCACAATAGCTTCGATCTTACTGGGGTCCACTTTGATTCCTTCCGCGGATACTACATGGCCTAGAAAGGCGACTTCACTTAGCCAAAACTCACACTTTGAAAATTTGGCATATAACTTCTCTTTCCTTAAACGCTGTAGGGCTGCGTTTAGGTTCTTGACATGGGTTTCCTTGTCCTTGGAGTATACCAATATGTCATCAATAAATACTATCACCGACGTGTCCAACATATCGTGGAAAACTCGGTTCATAAGTTCCATGAACGTTGCCGGTGCATTAGTTAGTCCGAAGGACATCACTAGGAACTCATAATGTCCGTATCTTGTCCTGAAAGCTGTCTTCGGAATGTCACCTTCTTTAATCTTCAGTTGATGATAGCCTGATCGAAGATCGATCTTTAAAAATACCTTCGCTCCTTCTAACTGATCGAATAAGTCATCGATCCTGGGTAGTGGGTATCGATTCTTGATGGTCAGTTTATTCAACTCTCGATAGTCGATGCATAATCGAACACTACCATCCTTCTTCTTTACGAACAACACCGGTGCTCCCCATGGAGATATACTGGGTCTAATATAACCCTTATCCAGCAGTTCTTGTAGTTTCACTTTTAATTCCTTCAGTTCTGTAGGAGCCATTCTATAAGGTGCTTTTGATACTGGTGCGGCTCTAGGTATAACGTCTATTACAAACTCCGTGGCTCGGTCGGGTGGTAATCCGGGTAATTCCTCCGAAAATACATCAGGAAAATCTCGCACGACATCAATATCTTCCATTTGTGGCACGTCCTTGGTTAGGTCGACCACTGATACTAGATATTCGACCGCTCCTTTCTCAATGCACTTCTTAGCCTTTAATGCTGAGAGAATGAGCTTGCGTCTCCTGGGAAGTTTGGTTCCCGAGAAACTGAATTCTGCTCCTTCTTTGTCTTTGAACGTTAGCTTCTTCTCGGCGCATAACAAATTTGCAGAGTGCCGAGCTAACCAGTCCATTCCTAAGATGACATCAAAGTCTGCCATCTCAAGTTGTATTAAGGTTGCATCCAAGGTCTGCTCTCCAATGAGAACTGGACATGGTCCATAACCTCTCTCTAATTCCACTTCTAATCCCATCGGTGACCGTACAAGTAATTTGTAGTCAAATGTTTTGATGGGCAGATTGGTCTTCTTTCCAAACGACACAGATATAAATGAATGAGTAGCTCCTGAATCAAAGAGTACTCTGGCGGGTACGCCATTGATAGGTACGATACCTGTGATCCGTTTTTACTTAGTCAACATACTCAATCAGTGTAATTATAATATTAAAAGTTTCGGTCATACCTGTGACCACATCGGGCGATGCGGCTGCATCCTCTGATGTAACAGCATATACCCGTCCTTGATGTAACTGCTTCTTGGGTTTTGGACATTCTCTTGCCATGTGCCCTGGTTGGTTGCAATTATAACACTTCGGGGCTTCAGAATTTGGCTTTGGCTGTGGTTGAGCTGCTGCAGTAGACTTTGGTGCAGTTGCAAAATTCTGAGGACGGAAAGGTTTATACGTCCTGTTATTGCCTCCGTTATAAGAATTCCCAGCTGGCCTTTTTATGCCTTTGTTTTGAGTGAAATAACTCTCTTTCTAGCTTGATTCAATCACTCGAGCGATCTGGATGGCTTCATTATATATGGTCTTTTCTAATCCTAGAACATGTTCCCTGATACTTCCTCTCAGTCCCACGACGAATCTACGGGTTTTTGTATCTTCTTCTTGCATGCTAGCCGGTGTGAAGAAAAATAGCTCTTCATAGCGCTGTTGATATGAGTCTACGGACATCTGCCCCTGATACAGACTCATAAATTCCTTCTCCATTGAATCTCTGAAGCTTCTTGGGAAATACTTCTCGAAGAATGCTTCCTTATATATAGCCCATGTCAGTAGGGCGTGCTTGGTCAATAAGTATGTCTTTGTAGATTTCCACCAATGGTGTGCGTCGCCTTTGAGCATGAAGGTGGCGCATAACACTTTTTCTTCCTCAGTAATGGTCCTCATAAGGAAGTTCCTTTCCATCTCGTCTATCCAGTGTTCTGGCCACAGTGGATCAGACGGCTTGCCATTGAATTCTCTTGGCTTCATTTTCAAAAATCTCTCTACTAGTCGGGAGTGATCCAGTTGATTTTGGTATGCCCCAAACATAGGGGGTGGATACTGATAGTTCCCTTGGGCTGCTTCTGGGACTTGCACAGGAACTGGTGCAGCCGGTTGTTGAGGTGTCTGTTGCGCTAGGTGGTTACCCACTAGTGTTGCACTAGCTTGCCCAGTGTGCATGGTTGCAGCCTGAGTGGCTTGAAACATAACTCCCATTGCAACTTGCATTTGAGGTTGTGCATGTTGCATCTGCTGTAGTTGTTGAGCTAGGTTCATAACCACAGTTGCTAGCTCCGGTGGTGGGGGTGGCAAATTTGTAGGGTTTGCCGGTTCTGGATTACCCTGTGCATGGTTATTCTCTTGACTAGTCTCCTCCACGGGTGGTGGTGGTGGGACTGTGTTCCGGGTCTATCGGGTCACTCTACGTCCAGACATATTTCCTTTCTGAGATGGGTGGTGCCTGAAAATCATCAAAATCAGTGAGAAATCATTTATACTTCATGTAGGCACGTTAACCGATGTAAAATTTGAATCCTCAATTCATTCTGAAAAAAAATACTGTCTTTTCTATGTAGGGTCGATAGTGAGGGTCGATGGTATGTCCGACCCTTGGTATCCGACCTTGGGAATGACCTGTTCTTCCCGATAGCTGAGGGTCGATGCGAGGGTTGATGGGTGTTCAACCCTCAGTCCGACCCTTGAATTTCTGTCAGATTCCCGAGAGCTGAGGGTCGATGCTAGGGTCGATGGTGTCAGTCGAATTGTCTGACCCTCGGACCAAAAATTAGATTTTTAAGATCCGATTCTGGGTCGATTCTCACTATTCCGCCTCCGTTTCGACTCGTCTATACTCTCAGAGTTGCTACAGTGCTACTTCGCTATTGTGGATCGTTCTTAGTCCGAGTTTCGACATCCACATCACCTCTACAGGTAAAATTTCCCAACTTTTCCTATTTTTAGATTTTTTATTTCGAGGTTTTTGCTCATCTAGCTCGTATTTTTCAAATTAAACTTTTTCCAACAGTAAAAATTCTATTTTTATTGGGGCTTTTGTTATTGGGGTCTTGAGGAACGAAAGCCGTCAAAAATTTTTGAGTTTCGTCGGTTGGTTAACGAGAAACTTAAATTTTCTCTTTTTGCCCTAATTTGTCAACATTTTCAATTTTTCTTGAATTTCTTCAAATTGGACATCGTCAGTTAAAATTTCCTACTGTAGGTGGATTGTAGGATATATTTTAACTTACGTAAGTCCTTATGCCCACTTGTATGGTGATGAATGGGCTTCTATTTTAAATTTTTCGGATTTTTATCCTATTAACTCCTTGTTTCCTTTCTCTTTCTTATTTTGCAGATACTATGGCCCGTACCAAAGTGCCAAGATTGCGTGATCCACTTCGCTTTCGTTCGAATGAAGCCGAGGCACAGTATGCCTACTATACAGGCAAGAAAGTGGAAGGGGGTCGTATGGTGAACCTGGCTGAACTAGCCTTGTTCAATGTAGAGAGAGCATTCGGTGACATGGGGTGGCTCCCTGTCATCACATACGACGCGTGCACATGTCCAGACTTGGTGCGCCAGTTCTATTGTAATCTCCAGGTGGTGGGGGATTACAATGATGTCGAGCGTGGTCAGGAGTTGCGCATCACTAGCTACGTCAAAGGGGTGCACATCTCCTTTGACTATCAGCAACTGGCCGATCTGTTGGGCATTCCCTTCGATGGCCCTATGGTGTATTGTGCGCTGGGAGAGCCACAGTTTGTTGAGATGGAGATGAGAGCTGAGATCGATAATCAGTTGCTCCATCCCGATAGATGGTAGATGAGAGCTTGCTACTTGCGTCCATCTCCACGAGTCTTCTGCAAGATTATCCAGCATAATCTGATTCCGCAGAGTGGGCACTATGAGAGGGTGTCTCAGCTGACCCAGTTCTTGATCTACAGCATATGCACTCGACAGCCGGTCTGCCTTCCTTACATCATCATGCGGACGATGATCAGTGCCACATTGTCCGGTCATAGGGGTAATCTACCCTATGGACGCATGATTACGGTGCTACTCGACCCGTTTGGGGGTGGATCTGGTTGATGAGAAGATCCAGGAGAAGACCTTATCGTCGCCTCTAGATTGGGAGGCTATTTGCAAGATGGGGCTACGTGATGCGGAGGTTAGTGATGAGGAGAGGAACGCGATGGTGCGCCCTCACACTCGGGTTAAGATGGCTGATGCTGAGGCTGCTGCTAGGGCTCGTGGGGATCCGGTCGACGATGATCGCTTATATATGGATGTCGATGCGATACCACCGCCATCACCTACGCATGCGGATCGGGCTGGTACTTCTGCTGCGGCGGCTTCGGTACCCGAGTCCAGTCCTTTTCATGATGCTGGTCCTTCACGCCCACCAGCTGATGACGTGCTGAGTATGTTTCACGAGATTAGAGAGGCTCAGCGTGCATCGGATCTGAGGATAGGGGAGCTCCTAGACGCTCAGCGCCGGACTGATCAGAGGGTGGCTGATCTCACGGCCTAGTTTGCGGGCGACTCAGCCCAGGTGGCATGGTTGACTAGGGTCTATGCCGAGGACTATGACAGAGATCGTGAGGCACCACCTCCTCCTTCGCCTCCAGCTTCTTGATTGTACTTTACTTTTTCTTGTACTATAGAGTAACTGTCCGGGTTGTGGACTGTACTCTGCTTTAGCGATGTATATACGTTTTGGTTCTCTTACTCATTGTATGTAACTGATTTTCCCTTTAATAGATGCATTATTCTCTTTTTAATTCGGTTTCAATCATCACTTGTGCTTACAGTGTGTTTGTATTAAAGCTTTTAATTTATCCTATCTCAGTTCACAATGGTCTTGAATGTGTGTCAGTGCGGCGGGCAAGGCCTGAGATGCTCTGATACCAAGTTTGTCACACCCCAATTTTGGTCTAACCAGAATGGTGTGATGAACCGCTAAATAAACAACGGCTCAACCAGGATCTCAAATAGGCTATCCACGCATTATCCGAACTTTACATGCATCCACAATCATAATCAGAGTAATACACAATAGTGGAAAATTTATAAATAATATGAACTGAGAACTAAGATGATACCCATAAATAATAGCAAATTATTCTGTGTTTAACAGAGACATAAATATTTAAATACCAAATACATGTCTTATAAATACAATAAAGAAACCTACAAAAAATATCTAATCAAATACACACGAGTTGCACTTGCAAGAGGGATCGTGTGTATCGTCTTCAGCTCCAACTTCCATGGCTGCAACGTTTCCGTACACCGACGCGTTCATATAATCTTCAACTGTATAACCTGCATCATCAACTAAAATATTCGACGTCGAGGGGTGAGCACACAACACGGCTCAGTGAGTAGCCAAAACAATGCAACAATACATATGCATGCAAAAATCAATTTGTATCTTTGGTCTTGGTTTATAGTTTTCAATGTGCAATAGAAAGGTTGGGTGGTCAAAGGTTAACGTTTATTGACACCGCCTCTATACACAGGGTGTGGAAGCCCGCCCGAAGGTTAACGTTTATCGTCGTCCCCATCCACCCTACCATAACATTATACAACAAACGTTAACGTTTATTGCTATATAATGCTATACCAACACGTAAGCCCCTGTTAGCGAGGGCTTGCAAACTGGGCTCGCTACTAACCAATCCTAATGCCAAACAGTGTATCCAAGGCCTCACCCCAGCATCCCTCAGAATGCCCATAGAGATAGAGCTAAGGCCCCCCGGTAGAGTCAGAGACTACAAGGACCGAGACCACCTCCCCTGATACTCTACGACATAATAGTTCCGCTAAGGTAATGGCGATACGACGATGTCAATGCACAAGACTTGAGTTAGAGATAGAGCTAAAGTGCTGAGACCCGCCAAAGGTTAACGTTTATTAACGTTCTCATCACACCTCCCTTGATACTCGCTCGCATCAAGCACATCAACCACACACATACAATCACATGCCTATTCCTATCATCATCATCATCATCATGTTATAAACAATAAAGTAAATATGCATGAACAAGTAATAGAAATATTGGATGGCATGTTGTATGCACATTACAAACATATTTGCATAGAATCAAACATGGCATAGGACTCAAGAAATAGAAAACAGTTTATTATTAATCAATTTAGTTTGGGGTTAAGGTTCCTCACCTTAGCTTGCTAATAGATACTTTTCCAAGCTTTAAAATCACCTTTATAATGTTATTATATTGCTAGCAAACCTAACAAAGTCGATAGAATTTAATTAGAATTAATTCAGAATTTAAAAACCATTCTGTCAACTGAGGGTCGATGCTAGGGTCGATGGGTCTATCGACCCTCCCTCCATTCCCGAACTTCCCGAATGCCGAGGGTCGATGGTCAGAAACACCTAGGGTCGGATGGTCTATCGACCCTCGGTGCGACCCTCGGTGCACTCTGGTCCAATTTCCACTTTTTAATCCACTCTTCGTGTTTGGGGTCCTATGGCTTGCTTCCTACATTCACTCAACATTCATTCCTTGGTCTAGAGCCATGTATAAACCATCTTTCTCCTTTTCGTGCTTCTTCCTATAGTTTTCCATGAAAACCTAACCATGAATGGATGGTTTGGGTTTCTCCGAGATCACTTTCTCTTCAATTACTAACCTAAGGTCTGTAGAAACTTATGAAATTAGTATCCATACCTGAGAAGATTACTTTTCTCTGCAATTTCTTCTCCTTTTTGCTAGATTCTCTTCCTTGCCTCTCTTCTTCCTCCTTTCCTTCTTCTCTCTTTCTCTCAATTCAATTAGGGTTGTGAAAGGAGTGAAAGTGGCTTAGGGACGTCCTTTAAATAGACTAGGAATGTCCTATAATAATCCCATTGAGATTTGGAAAGAATCCCAACCGAAAATTAGGAAATTTCCTAATTTCAGTTTCGTCAGAAACTGAGGGTCGATGATCCCGTCGACCCTAGGGTCTTAAGCTGTCCGACCCTCCCTTAAAAACTGAGGGTCTGACTTTCTGTTTTGGGAGGTCAGACCCTGCTTCACTGGGTGTGCGACCCTCCCCTAGAATTAAGTGTTTTTGGGTCGATTTCGTACCTGGGATCTCGATCTCCTTCATGCCCTTGGTTCATTTGACTCGACCATGATGGGTAAACCTGGTTCAAGATGGTAAGACCGGGTTAAATTGACACGGGTCTTACACAAACCGTGCCTCGACTTCATTGGAACGGAAGCGAAGATAGTCGCAAACTCTGGGTACCTTGGTACGAGCCATAGTATCTGCAAATAACAAAGAAAAACAAATAATGGATTAGTAGAGAGTAAAAATTCAAAGTTTCAACATAATAACGACGTAAATTGGTCAAAAGCCTCACTTTTCACCCATACACATGGGCAGGAGGACTTACATAGATCCTAAACTATCCTGTGAGACTCATACAGTCGTAAATTTCAACTAATTAGATTGAATTGCAAGAAATTTCAAGAAATTTAAAATCTCGACAAAATTAGGGCAAAAAGTGTAAATTTCGAGTTTCTCGATAACCAACCGATGAAACTCGAATATTTTTTAGGGCTTCACCAACAACAAAAGCCCCCAATAAAAATCTAATTTTTACGATTGGAAAAAGTTTAATTTGAAAAACACGAGATAAACGAGCGAAAACCTAGGTAAAGAAACCTAATAACATAAAAAGGTAGAAGACATACCTGTAGCGAAGGTGTAGACGACGAAACAAGGAGTACAAACCACCAAGGGATCGGAGTTGTCACTGTAGCAACTCAGAGGGACGAGTTGAGTCGAAGCGGAGAAGAAAGAATGAGAAATGAACTTTGAATCGGAACTTAAAAATCATATTTTTAGTCCGGGGGTCGAAAAATTCGATTAAAACAATCGACCCCCGCATCGACCCTCGGCTCTCGGGAATTTGACAGAGAACCAGGGGTCGCACCCTGGGTCGGACATCCTCCGACCCCCCCATAAACCCCTGGCTCTCGGGAAGAATGGGGGATTTCCCAGGGTCGCAGACTGAGGGTCAGACACCCATCGACCCCCACCATCGACCCTGTAGTGGAAACACAACATTTTCGACAGAATGACCTGAAAATTTTGAAATTTGCAATTGTTAGTGGTTTTAATATATGGGAATGAAGTATTTAATGATTGTCTCCCGTGTTCAATGATTTCAGGCAATACCACTATCAGATTAATAAATGGCGGGATGCAGAGCAACAAGACAGAGCCGTAACTCTATCCCACCACCACCACCTGTGGGAGAAGATAACCGGACACACCCGAAAATACAGGGAAACATGAACACGGCACCGTCCATCATAAATGGGCAGGAAAATCCTACAAATCTGCCAGCTCCACCTACAAACTTGGCCACGGTCGTAATGAACTTGGTCCAACAGCTGCAACAGGCACAAGCTACTATCCAAGTTGCCATAGGCATAACTCTTCCAGCTGCACAAACACATCCAATGCCAGCCGGATAGGCATGCATAGCACCAGGGTGGAGTAACACAGTACCCCACGCACCTCAGACTCCTATCATGTAGGCTCAAGTACTGAATCCTGAGATAGCTCAAGGTAGATATCAATACCAACCACATATGTATGGAGCGTATCTCCCGCAGCAACTAAACCACTTAGACTGGTGGAGCATTTTCTGGAACTAAAGCCCAGAGAATTCAATGGCAAGCCAGCAGATCCTTTATGGCCAGCACACTGGGTTGACGAAATGGAAAGAAACTTTATGATGATGACGTTAAATGAAGAAGAAAAAGTATTGTGTGCCACCTTTATGCTGAAAGGAGATGCACACCATTGGTGGAGGTCTACCAGGACGTATTACTTACAAAGCACGCCCAGGTGACTTGGGATATTTATAAAGAGGCGTTTTTTGAAAAGTACTTTTCGAGAAGTTTTAGAGATTCTATGGAAAGAGAGTTCCTGAGTTTATATCAGGGACTGATGACCGTGGATGCGTATCAACAGTGTTATGAAGAGCTGTTCTTCTTTGCACCCACCAGTATGCAGGAGAAAAACACCAAGACCCGAAGGTTCGTCATGGGACTTAGGGGAAGCGTCCGCGAGCATGTTCTGGGACATGAAAAGAAAATCTAAAATGAAGCAGAACAATTCGCTCGAGTTATAGAATCGAGCCAGAAGGAGAGTTATTTCATGCAAAACAGAGGTATAAAATGGCCAGCTGGAAATTCTTATAATGGAGGGAATAACAAGACATTCAAACCCTTCCATGCTCAAGGCTTTACCGCTGCAACCAAGACTACTCCCGTAGCTCAACAGCAACAGAAGCCAATTACTGAAGGGATAAAATATTTTAACTGCAACTAAGTGGGACATATAGCAAGGGAATGTCCTAAGCCCAAGAAACAACAACATCAAGGACGAGTTTACGCGGTCACATCTAAGGATGCTGCCGCATCGCCTGATGTAGTCACAGGTATGACCTACATTTTTAGTTAGTTGTATTACATTGTATGAGCATGTAGACTAAACCAAGACAAATCACAGGTATCGTACCTATTAATTGCATTCCCGCCAGAGTACTCTTTGATTCAGGAGCTACTCATTCCTTTATATCTGTGAGGTTTGGAAAGTAGTTAAATCCACCCCTTAAATCCTTAGACTACAAACTACTTGTACGATCACCTATGGGATTAGAAGTGGAGTTTAAAAAAGGTTATGGACCATGTCCAGTTCTTATTGGTAAAAAGGGCTTGGATGCGACGTTGATCCAACTTGAGATGGCAGACTTTGACGTCATCTTGGGAATGGACTGGTTAGTTCGGCATTCTGCAAACTTATTATGTGCCAAAAAGTAGTTGACATTTAAAGACAAGGAAGGAGCGGAGTTCAGTTTTTTGGGAACCAAACTTCCCCGTAAACGAAAGCTCATACTCTCGACGCTAAAGGCTAAGAAGTGCCTTGAGAAAGGGCAGTTAGGTATGTAGTATTTGTGGTCGACCTTACCAAGGAAACACCACGAATGGGAGATACTGATGTCGTGTGTGACTTTCCAGATGTATTTCCTGAAGAACTACCAGGATTACCACCCGACCGAACTACAGAGTTTGTTATAGATCTTATACCTAGAGCCGCACCAGTATCGAAAGCACCTTATCGAATGGCTCCTACCGAACTGAAGGAATTGAAAGTACAACTACAAGATCATCTGGACAAGGGTTACATTTTCCCTAGTATATCACCATGGGGAGCACCAGTATTATTCGTGAAGAAGAAGGATGGTAGCGTTCACTTGTGTATAGACTACCGAGAACTGAATAAACTGACAATCAAGAATCGGTATCCATTGCCTCAGATCGTTGACCTATTCGATCAGTTGCAAGGTGCCAAAGTGTTCTTCAAGATCGATCATTGGTCAGGCTACCATCAGATGAAGATTAAGGACGGTGATATTCCCATGACATCATTCAAGACCAGATATGGACATTATGAATTTTTGGTCATGTCTTTCGGATTGACGAACGTACCCACAACCTTTATGGAACTTATGAACCGGGTTTTCCATGACATGTTGGATACGTCAGTTATTGTATTCATTGATGATATATTAGTCTACTCCAAGGACGAGGAAACGCATGTTAAGAATCTAAACGCCGCTCTGCAGTGACTACGGAAGGAAAAGCTCTACGCCAAATTTACAAAGTGTGAGTTTGGCTAAAGGAAGTTGCATTTCTAGGACATGTAGTATCCGCTGAAGGAATCAAAGTGGATCCTAGCAAGATCGAAGCTATTGTAAAGTGGGAAGCACCGAAGAGCGTTGCAGAAATTAGAAGTTTTCTGAGTCTAGCTGGATATTATTGACGATTTGTGGAAGACTATTCCCGAATTGCCATACCTCTTACTAGTTTGACTAAGAAGGGTGAGAAGTTTGTTTGGACGGATAAATGCGAGAAGAGTTTTCAAACATTGAAGGCTAGATTGATATCAGCTCCAATCTTGACCATCCCGAATCCAGGACAACCATTTATCTTGTACACCGATGTGTCAGGACTGGGATTAGGATGTGTACATATGCAAGGAGAACAAGTAATTGCTTATACCTCAAGACAACTGAAGACACATGAGAAGAACTATCCCACTCATGATTTGGAACAAGCGGCAGTAGTACATGCTGTCAAAATATGACGACATTATCTTTACGGGGAAAAGTTTCAGATTAAATCAGACCATAAAAGTCTTACTCATCTATTTAATCAGAAGGAGCTGAATATGAGACAAAGAAGATGGCTGGAACTATTGAAAGACTATGATTGTGATATCCAATATCATCCGGGGAAAGCTAATGTAGTAGCCGATGCGCTGAGTAGAAAGGCAATGATAAAATCTCAGGGAGAGGATAGCACAACCACCGCAATGTGTACTACCAGAAAGGTATTCAAACACGGTAATGAGCGGTTTGTGATAGATGCACCAGATGGATCAGCCAACCAAGGGTTTATTTATCGGTTTTCAAATATGTTCGCCGCATTGAAGATTATAACAGATATAGTTGATGAAGTAAAGACAACTATCAAATCAGACCCTTACCTAAGAACGGTACAAGAGGACATCGAAAAAGGCAGGACTAACCCTGAGTTCACCTTGGACAAAGAAAAGGTACTGAAGTACAAAGGAAGAATATGTGTACCCAAAACAGAAAGTTTGGACATTAGACACCGATTGATGAAAGAAGCCTACACCACCATCTATTCGATATATCCTGGAAGTACAAAAATGTATCATGATCTAAAGAAATTATATTGGGAGAGGAATGGAAGCAGATGTAGCTAAGTTCGTGTCTCAATGCCTAAATTTTGAGAAAGTAATGGCTGAACGACAAAGACCGGCAGGACTATTTCAGCGTTACCGGAACCAGCATGGAAATGGGACTGCATCACTATGGACTTCATCACAGGGTTACCATTGAATCCCCAAGTAGTTGACGCAGTTTGGGTGATTGTAGACCGCCTGACTAAAATAGCTCGCTTTATACCGATACGACCTCAGTATACGTTGGAGAGGTTAGCTAAGCTGTATGTAGATAACATAGTACGATTACACGGTGTACCTGAAAGCATTGTGTCCGATAGAGATCCACGATTTACTTCAAAGTTTTGGGAAGGATTGCAAAAGGCTATGGGTATAACACTGAAGTTTAGTACTGCATTCCATCCAAAGACAGATGGACAGTCAGAGCGTACAATTCAGATTCTAGAAGATATGCTTCGAGCATGTGTAATTGATTTTAAAGGATCATGGGATGAAAAGTTTCCACTGATTGAGTTCGCTTATAATAATAGCTATCAAGCTACTATACAGATATCGCCCTATGAAGCACTGTATGGTAGAAAGTGTCAAACGCCCTTGTTTTGGAATGAGGTTGGGGAACGTAGTATTGTTGGACCGGAATTTGTTGAAGAGATTTGTCGAGTGGTCGGTATTATCAAAGAAAGAGTGAGAATAGCTCAGAATCGTCAGAAGCAATATGCCGATACCCGACATCGAGACCTTGAGTTCGTCGTGGGTGACAAAGTATTCTTAAAAGTATCGCCTATGCGAGGATTGAAATGGTTCGGACAGAAAGGGAAACTATGTCCAAGATATGTCGGGCCATATGAGATTTTAGCTAAGCGTGAGAAAATGGCTTACCAGTTGGCACTACCACCATCTATGTCAAGTGTGCATGACGTATTTCACATTTCCTTATTGATGAAGTATGTCTTGGATCCAACACACCTTCCGATAGTAGATCTACCTGATTTGACTGATGATTTGACATTTGAGGTAACACCAACTAAAATCACCAGCCAAAAGGTGAAACGACTACGCAACTATGATATCTATTATGTTAAGGTCATCTGGAGAAGTAGAGATATGGAAGAAATTACATGGGAAGAAGAGAATGCTATGCGAAAGCAATACACTCATTTATTTTACTCGGAAGGTATGTACAATTTTGAGGACAAAATTTTTATATGTAGGGGAGAGTTGTAAGACCCGTATCAAACTAACCCGGTCTTACCACCTTGAGCCAGGTCTACCAATCATGGTCGAGCCAAATGGATCAAGTGCGTGAGGAAGATCGCGATCCCAAGTATTAAATTGACCCAAAAATAATAAAAATAGGGGGAGGGTCACATACACAGCTAGGCAGGGTCGGACCCCCCAAGATAGAAAGTCAGACCCTGAGTTTTTAACTGGGGGTCAGACATTTTTGAACCAGGGGTCGACGGGATCTCCAACCCCTTCATCAACCCCCAGTCTGCCGACAGAAACCGTGATTTAGAAACTTTTCAAATTTCAATGGGATTCTATCCTAATCTCAATGGGACTTATTTTTGGAGTTTCTACTCTATAAATAGGACGTCCCTAAGCGTCTTTCACTCCTTTTAGAACCCTAATTGGATTAAGGGAAAGAGAAGAGAAGGAGAAGAGAAAGAGAAGAGAAGGAAAGTAGAGAAGAAGATCAAAGAGAAGGCTTCAGAGAGACAAGCCTAATTCTCAGGTATGGGTACTATCTCCATGTAATTCTACAGACCTTAGATTGGATAGTGAAGAGGGAATGATCTAGGAGAAACCCAAATCATCCATCCATGGTTAGATTTTCATGATAAATCATGGGGGAAATCATAAAAACCATATAGGTGAATGAACTACGGTTCTAGGCCATAGAACATGTGTGGAATGGATTGTAGAAGCAAGCCATAGGACCCCAAACACGAAGCAATGGACTGAAGGATGAAAATTTGACGAAACCCACAGGGGGTCGCATGGGGGGTCGATGGCCAATCGACCCTACCAGACCCTAATAATCGACAACTAGTGTTCGGGAAGTTCAGACTGTGGGTTGTCGCACCCAGGGTCGATGGAACCTCTGACCGTGGCAACGACCCCCAGTTAACAGTATGCTTTTCAAAGTCAGAATTAATTCTAATTAAATTCTATCGACTTGATTAGGTCTTCTAGTGTTATAATATCGATATATAGTTGATTCATAAAGCTTGAAAGATGACCCACGATCAAGCAAAGGTGAGGGAACAAGACCTAAACTAAGTGGTTATTAATAAACTATTATATTCTTGAGTCCAATGCCATGATTGATTCTATGCGTGTATGCTTGTTATATGCATTCAACATGTCATCCAATATTTCTATTATTACTGTTCATGCATATTTCTATTATTACTGTTCTATCTCTAACTCAAGTCTTGTCCACTGACATCGTCGTATCGCCATTACCTTAGCAGAACTATTACGTCGTAGGGTATGAGGGGAGGTGGTCTCGGACCATGTAGTATCTGACTCTGCTGGGGGGCCTTAGCCCTATCCCTATGGACGTATTGAGGGATGCTGGGGTGAGGACTTGGATACACTGATTGACATTAGGATTGGTTAGTTGCGAGCCCAGTTTACGAGCCCTCACCAGCAGGGGCTTACGTGTTGGTATGGGCAATGGGTACAACAATAAACGTGACCTTTGTGTGTACATTGTCCATGGTGGGTGCATGTGGAACGACAAAAAACGTTACCTTTTGGCGGCTTCATACACTCGTGTATAGAGGTGCGGCGTCAATAAATGTGACTTTGGCCACCTATCCTTTCTATAGCACATTGCAAACTTATTTACCAGACCAAAGATATGAATTGAATGCATGCATATGTTTGTTGCATTGTTTTGTTTGCTCACTGAGCCATGATGTGTGCTCATACTCTCGACGTCGAATATTGTTAGTTGATGATGCAGGTACTATAGTTGCAGATTATATGAATGCTCCGGTGTATGTGCGTGTTGCTGCGATGGAAGTTGAAGACTTAGAGAATACGCATGACCCCTCATGCGAGTGCAACTCATGCGTATTCTATTAGGATTTTATTTGAATTTATAGGGATGTATTTGATATTTTATTTATTTATGTCTCAGTAGATACAATAATAACTTGATATTTTAATTATGATTATTACAGTTAGAGTTCTCAGTTCATTTACTATAAGACTTCCGCTACTGTGTTTTTATTCTGATTATGGTTGTGGATGTGCGTGGTTTTATTTTTAATGGATACCGCCTATTAGAGATCCTGGTTGAACCGTTGGTTTATTAGCGGTTCATCACACCGTTCTGAATGGTGCAGAATTGGGGTGTGACAGGGGGCCCATTATTCATTGTGCATTCGGTGATAGGTTTACCCCATCCTTGTCAAGGTGGCCTTTTCTGTCCTAACCTAGATTGTAGCCCAATGATTGTTATTTTTGGTTCTCCCTGAACCGACCCAGTAAAATCTACTTAACCATGACATCCATGTTCGAGATGTCGAATTTCTACCCATTTTTGTCCTCGATTGGTCAAAATGTTAGAATCTACACGATGAAAATCTTGAACTCTCACCTAATGGGAGTAAAAGGCATGTATACACCAATTCTACATCATAGTAGAAGGTCACTATACACCCTCCATTAAGTAAGCACGATGTGTCGAACCTCTCATTGTTAACACGTCGATTTCAAAGAACGAGCAGAAAATCCCTGTCAAGACATAGATACCATGGTTAAGAAGAAATTACTAGTTTGTTCATCCATGAACCACTTTTGCTAACCATCCCTAATAAAGATGACAGATTAATCTATCCATTTCAATTTCATCAAATTTGGTAATCCAGTTGGCCAGACCTTGGTACCACTGATTATCCATTTTAGAATCACGAGGTCCCAGGACTGAAAACATGGCTTAATCAAATTCAATTAAAATGACTTGGATAATGTTTACCCGATCACCCTTATGAAGGAGCTAACTGTTGTTTGGTTGAGTCATCCTTGATTGTATATGTTACTTCTACCATTCCTCTAGATGTCTAGAATCTTGATATTTCTGCATTGAGTTTCAATGCCTTTGGAAAAGAGAATCAATCTGCAACCATATCCATAGGGTTAGAGGCCCCTATAACTAGGGAATTGTCTTGATCTCCCACCTTGAGATCCATCCATGTTATCTTTCTAAATGAATCAATGGTAGCCATGAATCTAGATCTTGATTGAACATCAAATTTTGTAAGAAAGGAGGCAACCAGATTTGGGAATACGATCAGTAACTCAGCCAATCTGGTCCAATAGAGCATTCAGTTTAGGCAGCGATAAGCACCTATACCCGAAAAAATTTACAATATTCCTATACAGTTAGTCCCTATGCCTACTCAAATATCATATTCAGTTCATCTCATAATCAAGGAGAGTTTTAGCCCTAGGAAAATCCAATCACTATTCTCAATGTACCTCAGAATTAAGGAAAGATTCAGCCCCTAGGCAAATCAAATCATAGTTCTCGATTCATCAATGAATTAAGGAAAGATCCCTAGGCAAATCCATTCATAGTTTTCGATTCATCTCTGAATTAAGGAAAGAATTAGCCCCTGGGCAAATCCAATCATATTTCTTGATTCATCTTAGAATTAAGGAAAGTTTTAGCCACTAGGCAGGTCCAATCATCATTTCGGTTCATCCAGAATTAAGAAAAGATTCAGCCCCTAAGAAGATTCAATCACATCCAGTTCATCTCAAAATCAAAGAAATATTCAGCCCTAGATTCAACCACCATTTATGGTTCATCTCAAGGTTTAACCCCTAGGCAGGTTCAATCATCACCTCCCAGATCATGTTAGAGTAGAGGAGGCATTCGGCCCCTAGGCTTTTTCACCCTTTACCTCTTGGTTAGGGTTTTGATTCATGTCAGAACTAGAAAAAGTTCCATTCATCTGAATTCAATTAGCCACTAGGCTTATCCAACCATAAACTTTGGTTAGAGTTCTGATTCATGTCGGAACTAGGAAAAGTTCCATCCATCTGAATTCAATTAGCCACTAGGCTTATCCAACCATCAATTTTGGTTAGAGTTTTGATTCATGTAGGAACTAGGAAAAGTTCCATTCATCTGAATTCAAATTAGCCACTAGGCTTATCCAACCATCAACATTGGTTAGGATTCTGATTAATGTAAGAACTAGGAAAAGTTCCATTCATCTGAATTCAATTAGCCACTAGGCTTATCCAACCATCAACTTTGGTTAGAGTTCTGATTCATGTCGGAACTAGGAAAAGTTTCATTCATCTGAAATCAATTAGCCACTAGGCTTATCCAACCATCAACTTTGGTTAGGGTTCTGATTCATGTCGAAACAAGGAAAAGTTTCATTCAACCGAATTCAATTAGCCACTAGGCTTATCCAACCATCAACTTTGGTTAGGGTTTTGATTCATGTTAGAACTAGGAAAAGTTCCATTCATCTGAATTCAATTAGCCACTAGGCTTATCCAACCATCAACTTTGGTTAGGATTCTGATTCCTATCGGAACTAGAAAAAGTTCCATTCATCTGAATTGAATTAGCCACTAGGCCTGTCCAACAGTCAACTCCGGTTCAGGTTCCAATTCATGTTGGAACTAAGAAAGGTTCCATTCATATGAACTCCTTGTGAGCATGAGTTTGCCTCTAGGCCTGTTCAACCATTACCTTTGGTCCATGTTCCATTTCATGGAGGAATTAAAGAGAATTTTAGTCATTTTAACTCAATCAATCCATCATCTCTAGCAATTAAAGTCCAATCCATGATTGTAGTCCTTGGCCTCTATCAATCGGAGCCCAACTCAAGAAATCTTTGCCTCTAGCAATTAAAGCCTAGTCCATGACTGTCAATCTTGATCTCTATCAATCAGAGACCAATTCAAAGTCAATCTTGATCTCTATCAATTAGAGACTAGTTCAAAGTCTACTCTGTCTCTATCAATCAGAGACCAATTCAAAGTCAATCTTGATCTCTATCATTTAGAGACTAGTTTAAAGTCACACCTTGTCTCTATTAATCAGAGATCAATTCAAAATCAATCTATGGCTCTGTTAGTTAGAGCCCGATCCATGTCCATCATAGCCCAATGCCACAAGTTAGGATCGCTCGTCAGGAATGGCAAATGAGAAGCATTCCTCATTGCCTATCTATAAAGATCAATTCCAGATTCTAGAGTCATCAGGAAAACATGAAACTTTAGCTATGATAGTGCAATCCCATCACTGGAATTTCTGCCCCATTGACCAAGAAATGCTAGAATCCAAAGAGTTGCCCTCATATTTCTCATTATTCAAAGAGGAGGAATGAAATTTTTTCGAGCAGTAGGTTAGACCAAAGAAGAGATCCAATGTACCCCAGGCTAGGATAGAAACCAGAATCACGGCTAGGGAATGGTCCAATGATGAAACCCTTAACCCATGAACTGGGGCTTGAACCAGATTGAACTTGGGCCTAAATTGGGTATGGTCCAATGAGGAAGCCATTAAGCCCTAAGTTGGGCATGAACCAAATTAACCTTGGACCCAAATTGAGTGCAGTCCAATAAGGAAAGCCATTGAGCCCTAAGCTGGTCATGAACCAAATTGAACTTGGACCCAAATTGACTGTGGTTCAATGAGAAAAGCGGTTGTGCCCTAAACTGGGGCATAAACCAAATTGACCACAGACCCAAATTGAGAGTGGTCTAATGAAGAAATCGATTGAACCCCCCCAAGCCGAGGCATAAACTAGTCTAATCATGGACTCAAAATGGTGTAGTGCAATGGCGATACCCCTTGATCCCCAAGTTGGGACATAGGCTAGAATGATTATGAACTCAACTAGAAGTTGTCCATTGATGAATCCATTGAACCCCAAACTGGGGCATGAACCAGAGTATCCTTGAGCTTAAAAAGCAATAGTCCAGTTATGAATGGATCCTAAACTAAAAAAAAAAGGTAAGAATTGTATGGAACCCTGAAAGGTAGGCATCTTGTACCTATTGATAAAGAGGCATGATGAGTCCTGCTGTTAGAGGTCTGAAGGAAGATTTATTTCCACAACGACTGAAGGTGATCGTCGAAGGCGTTATGCCCAACTAGACTCGCTTGGACGGACTAGTTGTTTCAACTTTCTATTATCGATATTCGATAGGTCATCCATGTCTGGGTCCAAGATTGATATGCTTGTTGACAAGTTCAGTCCAATCTATCTTGTAAGTAAAATAAAATCACCCTGTTTGGGATTTCAAACTCTGTGCTTTGTCTCTTCCATACATTTCCTCCTAGTTTTATACATCTTCCTATTCTACGTACGCAATCAATTCTGACTCTGAATATGATTGAAATGATGAGCCATCTCCTGAACTTCTACGCCACCCGTCCTCTTGAGAAAGAAAGGTTCAACCCATCTGGGAAAGCTTTAAATGATCAATCGGGAGACACAAGAGTACTCTCAAGAAACATGTATTGGAGAAGCTGCCATTTGTTCTACCTATGAAAAGATTCCAAGGAAAGCATTAGATAGTAATAGATCATATCAACAGGTCAGCCAATCAATATAAATGAGTATAGGACAGATGTGCCACCAAAAAGATGAAAATACCAAAGTTCTTACAAAGTACATCATCTGCAAGCAAGAGATACATGATGAATGATCAATCTCAAAATCAAAGAATGAGGTCACAAGAATACCAAAGAAAAAAAGAAAGAAAAAGAAAATTGAAGCCTATGTTTTATCTACACCAATAATGGGAGGTAGTCACTTCAGACAGAAGGTGATGATAAACATCCAGAGGACAGCATATGGATTCACCATTCAGTTAAAATCAGATACTAGATGAGCAGTCACAAATGTTCATAAAGTTTACAAAAGATCAGAGTACTAACTGGGGCAAAGATGTTATCTAATTGGAAATATTTGGAAGAAGAAGATTCAAATCTAATATTGAAAGTCATGATTCAACTTTGCGATCAAGCGAAGCACTGCATTATGTGGCCTCCACATCAAAAAATAAAAATAAAAAAATAAAAAAAATAAAAAAAAGGAGAAAAAAAAGAAAAGAAAATAGCAAGATGTTGAATGGCATCGGAGCTCGACAGTAAACCAATTGTCCCTCTCACTTCAAGAAGATGGTAGTTCCAATTAAGGCCTGAAAGCAAGTGCGATCGTTCTTCGAGATTCACAGCATGTTGGACCGAACTTTTGATTTTGGCCAATTACATCCAGCCTTTATAGGAGACGATTTCATCACTTCTTCATCATTAGAGAATGATTTCTCATCGGCAATAGATTATCTTTTCCTTCTATCAATCTGACGGCCTTCTAAGGAGTCTCTATCACAAGCCCTTCTTTTGATTATCAGTTTTTATGGCATTGTATCTCATGATCATGTCATCATTTTATGTATAAATTCATGAATCTGGCTGGAACTCTCATCTGTCGTTCATTACATCTGACGATTTCCCAAGGTTCTTATAAGCCCTTCATTTCTCAAGCCAATAAAAAGGGATCTTCTCGGTAAGATAAACCCATTCTCCATAAACAACCTAACACTCTCCCAATGGTAGACCATGTGGACAGTTTCACATAAGCCCTCCAAGACCTTCAACATCAATACTTGTCAACAAACTTAAAGGTTTCAGGCTCAGATACGATCGCGACTGATTCGACATCTCGATGTAGTTTGTTGAGACACGTGTTCCATCTGAACATCTCCAAGAAAGAAAAACATAATTTAGGACCATATTTAATTTTGGTGTGGGACTGCATTTCCCTAAGGTCTCTTTTAGTGATGATTCAAATAGTTGTCCGCCTATCAATGCATGTAGGTGTCAACTTAAACAGTGGGGCAAGGCTACCCATTTGTCATGATAGTCATGCTGTTCAGACTTCCCCTATGGATTTTAGACCATTGGATAAGACCATAATTTTGGCAATATCCTCATCATATTATGACTCTTTATTCAACTAAAGATGGGGTTTGTAAAAAAAATGAAAAAAAAAGTGAAAGGAAGAAAAGAAACCTCAGCAAGGAAAAGCAACCCAAGAAACCTTAATGGGTAACCCATAATACCTCAGTGGGAATAGGCAACCTGATGCAACCCTAAGGCATTCCCCTCATTGGTCCTTCATAGAAAAATTCATTGGTTCATGTGGACAAGTGCCATACCCAGTCTACCCTCCATAAGGAAAGGAACTCCTCTTGCTCTCCAATGAATCATATTTGGAGGAGTTGAACAAACCTTCATCTGTTGGGCTCCCTAGCATTGCCTTTCAACAGAATTCTATCTTCAAATCATTTTGTCACGTTAAGGAGAGAGCAAATTCTCATGACTTGGTTACGGATGTAGCCAAGTTCATCAAATCATCAGCTCCCTCATTTTTTCAAGATTCAAGAAGGGTTTATCTAGAAAGTCACTTTCTGCAATCAATCTGTCAATGTTCCCTTGACCTTGGCAGCATGGTCAAATTCTAGATGCAGTCCAGATTCAACCTAGTTCCAACTCTGTTAGATTGCCCGTTTTCTTCTAACTTGCCCCTAGCATACTATAGTAGCGGTTTGTCACAACATGCAGACACTGGGGCATAGATATGCCCGATGTAGAGGAATTGAAGTTGATCATGAGCATTGCATTTAGGATCCATTGTCTAGTCTGAAGTCACTGACTTTCCTAGTCAATAGAAGTAGGTTCGTCCAAGTTGTTTTTTGCCAATTTCTCAGTTCTTCCAATCCTGTTGATGAAGAAAATCCAATGTGGTCGCTCACCTATTAGGATTTGGTCACCAAATTCTTGAAAGGAACACTTTGAATCCTTTGCTCCTCATGCCTACTTTGGGGCCATGGTTCATTCATCTTCCAAAATTGGCACAACAATGTTGCAAAGCCCTAAGCTTTTCATGAGCCTAGATCAAGGGCCAAACCCATGTCACATTTCATCGCCGCTTGGCTGTTCTACCAATTTGGTCTACCATAGTGCACAGTCAAAGAACTTAGTTGACCAGATGCCCCTCGATAGTTTAATACCAAGGTCAATCAATAAAATCACTTTGGTTAGAAACTGTCAAGCTCCCCTCATTATTGTTCAAAATCCTCGCTAGAGTTTCTTTCAATCCAAAATCCAACAACACAAATGTTGGCTGA
Organism: Protea cynaroides; assembly: GCA_028583415.1. Classification (NCBI taxonomy): domain Eukaryota; kingdom Viridiplantae; phylum Streptophyta; class Magnoliopsida; order Proteales; family Proteaceae; genus Protea; species Protea cynaroides. The sequence goes on from CM053268.1 coordinate 88,169,179, forward strand.
AGAATATCATCACTTTCAAATTACATGGAACACTTCCAAGGGAGCAACCAAGTCATTACTACCGTGCTGAAATTGAGTCAAACTTGCAATACCAAGTCATAAATGGTAAATTTCAAATCTAGGTATCATGCCAGCAAAGTCTATGACACCATTTCCATTGATGCCATGTTTTATGCCTTCACCAACAAAGCAGGGGCGAAAACCATGGAAAACTACCTAGGAATTCACCATCATTTCAAATATGTCTAGCACTCTTCAGGTTCAAGTCAAGAGACTTCCAAGATGGGTCAGATTTCAACCTTAAAGGTTCAAAGTCAACAAAGACTTCCTATGTGGGTCACTATCGAGCATCCTAAAGGTTCATAACAACAAAGCTACTTGTAAGACCCGTATCAAACTAACCCGGTTTTACCACCTTGAACCAGGTCTACATATCATGATCGAACCAAATGGATCAAGTGTGTGAAGGAGATCACGATCCCAAGTATTAAACTGACCCAAAAACACTAAAAATAAGGGGAGGGTCGCATACCCAGCAAGGGAGGGTCGGACCCCCAAGTATAAAAGTCAGACCCCCAGTTTTATACCGGGGATTGGACATCTTAAGGACCAGGGGTTGACGGGATCTCCGACCACCCTATCCAGCCCCTGTAATCGATAAAAACAGCTCGAACCGAAAATTAGGAAACCTTCCTATTTTCAATGGGATTCCTTCCTAATCTCAATGGGACTTATTTTAGGAGTTTCTACTCTATAAATAGGACGTCCCTAAGCCTCTTTCACTCCTTTTAGAACCCTAATTGGATTGAGAGAATGAAAAGAGAAGGAGAAGAGAAAGAAAAGAGAAGGAAAGTGGAGAAGAAGATCAAGGAGAAGGATTCAGAGAAACAAGCCTAATTCTCATGTATGGATACTATCTCCATTTAATTCTACAGACCTTAGAATAGCTAGATAAGAGGGAATGATCTAGGAGAAACCCAAATCATCCACCCATGGTTAGGTTTTCATGGAAAACCATGGGGGAACTTATGAAAGCTATATAGGTGAATGTACTACAGTTCTAGGCCATAGAATATGTGTGTACTGGATTGTGGAAGCAAGCCATAGGACCCCAAACACGAAGAATGGACTGAAGGATGAAAAATTGACAAAACCCATAGGGGGTCGCACGGGGGGTCGATCGCCAATCGACCCTACCTGACCCTGATCATCGACCCCCAGTGTTCGGGAAGTCCAGAATAAGGGTGGTCGCACCCAGGATCGATGGAACCTCCAACCCTAGCATCGACCCCCAGTTAACAGCATGCTTTTTAAAATCAGAATTAATTCTAATTAAATTCTATCGACTTGGTTAGGTTTTCTAGTGATATAATATCGATATATAGTTGATTCTTAATGCTTGAAAGAGGATCTACGATCAAGTAAAGGTGAGGGAGCAAGACCTAAAGTAATTAGTTAATAATAAACTATTTTATTTTGATTCCAATGCCATGAATGATTTTATGCGTGTATGATTGTTATATTTATTCAACATATCATCCAATATTTCTATTATTACTGTTCATGCATATTTATTTATTGTTTATGAGATGATGATGTTGATGACGATGATAGGAATAGGCATGTGGATGTATGTGTGTGGTGGGTGTGCTTGATGCGAGCGAGTATCAGGGGGAGGTGTCATAGGCGGGGCCTTAGCACTCTAGCTCTATCTCTAACTCAAGTCTTGTCCACTAACATCGTCGTATCCCCATTACCTTAGCAGAACTAATACGTCGTAGGGCATCATGGGGGACGTGACACTGTGGTTCATCCTGGTCACCAGACCCTAGCTCTATTTTTATGGACGTATTGAGAGATGCTGGGGTGAGTCCTTGGATACACTATTTGGCATTAGGATTGGTTAGTTGCGAGCCCTCGCCAGCAGGGGCTTACCTGTTGGTATGGGCAACGGGTACAGTAATAAATGTGACCTTTGTGTGTACATTGTCCATGAATTGGGTGCTTGTGAGTCGGCAATAAACGTTACCTTTAGGCGGCTTCACACACTCGTGTATAGAGGTGCGGCGTCAATAAACATGATCTTTGGCCACCTATCCTTTCTATAGCACATTGCAAACTTATTTACCAGACCAAAGATATGAATTGAATGCATGCATATGTTTATTACATTGTTTTGTTTTCTCACTGAGCCATGATATGTGCTCACCCTCTCGACATCGAATATTTTTAGTTGATGATGCAGGTACCACAGTTGCAGATTATATAAATGATTCGGTGTATGTGCGTGTTGCTGCAATGGAGGCTGAAGACATAGAGGATATGCATGACCCCTAATGCGAGTGCAACTCATGCGTGTTCTATTAGGATTTTTATTTGGATTTATAAAAGATGTAATTGATATTCTATTTACTTATGTCTCTGTTGATACAATAATAATTTGATATTTTAATTATGATTATTACATTTAAAATGCTCAGTTCATTTACTATAAGACTTCTGCTATTTTGTATTTATTTTGATTAAGGTTGTGGATGTGCGTGGTTTTATTTCTAATGGATACCGCCTACTAGAGATCCTGGTTGAACCATTGGTTTGTAACGGTTCATCACACCATTCTGAATGGTGCAGAATTGCGGTGTGACAACTTGGTATCAGAGCATCTCAGGCTTTATCTGTGAAACCATATACTTCCACAAAAGGGTCGTGAACTGAGATAGGATAAAAATATAAAAGACATAATAATAACACACCATAAGCACCTGTGTTGTTTGAGACAAATAAAAGAGAATAATGCATCTATTAAATGAGAAACAAAGATAAATACAACAAAAAAGGAAGAACAAACGTTTATATATAAATATATGATCAACGCAGAGTACAGTCCACAGTCCGGACAGTTACTCTGAAGTACAAAAAGAAAAATATAAAAGGAGTACATCAAGAAGCTGGAGGTGCTGGGGGAGGTGGTGCCTCATGGTCTCTATCATAGTCTTCAGCGTAGACCCTGGTCAACCAGGCTATCTGAGTCTAGCTCGTCTGGAGACTAGCTATGAGATCAGTCACCCGCTGGTCAGTCATACGTTGAGCCTCTACAAGCTCTCCCATCCTCAGGTTAGACACGCACTGAGCCTCTCGTATCTCGTGTAATATCCTCATCATGTCATCAGATGGAGTATACGAAGGACCAACCACGTGCGAAGGACCATCTAAAGAAGACGGACTAGCTCTAGTAGCATGAGTAGGTGATGGGGGGGGTTATGGCTTTTACATCCATGTACAGCAGATCGTCATCATCCCCATGAACCCCTGCTCCAGCGGCTGCTGCTGCAGCCTCAGCATCAGCCATCTCCACTCGAGTGCGAGGGTGCACCATCGCGTTCCTCTCCTCATCATTGACCTGGGCATCCTGCATGCCCATCTTGCAAATAGCCTCCCAATCCAGAGGCGATGAGAAGGATTTCTCCTGAATCTTCTCATCCACTAAGTCAACCCCCAGGAGGGTAAGCAAGGTAGTGATCATGCGTCCGTAAGGAAGGTTGCCAGTATGACTGGGCAACATAGCGCTGATCATGGTACGCATAATGATGTATGGAAGGCAGATGGGCTGCTAGTGAATATACAATATAGGAGATACTAGGTCAGCTGGGAAATCCTTTCGTAATGTCCACTCTACGGTATTAGGTTATGCTGAATGATCTTGTAGTATACCCATGGATCTGAACGCAGATAACATGCTCTCATCTGCCAGCGATCAGGTCGGATGAGTTGACTATCAATCTCAGCCCTCATCTGTAGAGAGAAGAACTAGGGCTCTCCAGGAGCACAGAAAACCATGGGGCTAGCATAGGAAATGCCCAGTAGGTCGGCCAGCTACCGATAATTAAATGAGATGTTAACTCCCTTGATGTAGCTCGTGATGCGCAGCTCATCACCCCTCTCCACATCATTGTAATCTCCCACCACCTGGAGATTATAGTAGAACTGGCGTACCAAATCAGGATGGGTACACGCATCATAAGTGATGACAGGGAGCCATCCCATATCACCAAATGCTCTCTCCACATTGAACAAGGCTAACTCAGCCAAGTTCACTTTGCAGCCTCCCTCTACCTTCTTGCGATCGTAGTGGGCATATCGTGTCTCGGCTTCGTTGGAACGGAAGCGAAGACTATCATGAACTCTGGGTACCTTGGTATGAGCCATAGTATCTGCAAATAAGAAAGAAAGACAAATAATGGGTTAGTAGGGAGGAAAAACCTGAGATTTCGACGTAATAACGATGTAAATTGAACAAAAACCTCACTTTTCACCCATACACGTGGGCAGGAGGACATACATGGATCCTAAACTAACTTGTGAGACTCATACAGTAAAAAATTTCAACTAATTAGATTGAATTGCAAGAAATTTCAAGAAATTCAAAATTTCACCAAAATTAGGGAAAAAAGTGAAAATTTCGAGTTTCTCGATAACTAACCGATGAAACTCAAATATTTTTTAGGGCTTTCGTTCCACGAGTCACCAATAACAAAAGGCCCCAATAAAAATCGAATTTTTACGGTTGCAAAAAGTTTAATTTGAAAAATACAAGATAAACGAGCAAAAACCTAGGTTAAGAAACCTAAAAACATGAAAAGGTAGAAAAAAATACCTGTATCGGAGGTGTAAACGACGAAACAAGGAGTGCAAACCACCAACGGATAGGAATGGGCACTGTAGCAACTCAGAGGAATGAGCTGAGTCGAAGCGGAGAAGAAAGAATGAGAAATGGACTTTGAATCGGACTTAAAAATCAGATTTTTGTCTGGGGGTCGGATAATTCGATTAAAACAATCGACCCCCATATCGACCCCTGCATCGACCCTCGGCTCTCGGGAACCTGACAGAGAACCAAGGGTCGAACCCTGGGTTGGACATACTCCGACCCCCCCCCCCATCGACCCCCGGCTCTCGGGAAAAATGGGTGATTTCCCAGGGTCGGATACTGAGGGTCGGATAACCATCGACCCCCACCATCGACCCTGCAGTGAAAACATAGTATTTTCGATAGAATGATCTGAAAAATTGGAAATTGGCATTTGTTAGTGGATTTAAATTTTGGAATGAAGTAATTAATGATTTTCTCTCGTGTTCAATGATTTCAGGCAATCCTATTAGCAGATTTATTTATGGCGGGACGTAGAGCAACCAGACAGAGCCGTAACTCTATCCCACCACCACCTGTGAGGGAAGATAACCAGACACACTCGGGACTACAGGTGGACAGGAAAATGGCACCATCCGTCATAAATGGGCAGGCAAATCCTACCAATCTGCCAGCTCCACCTACAGACATGGCCACAGTTGTAATGAACCTGGCCCAACAGCTGCAACAGATGCAACAGGCACAAACTACTATCCAAGCTGCCATAGGAATAACTCTTCCAGCTGCACAAACACCTCCAATTCCAACTGGACAAGCAAGCACAGCACCAGGGGGAAGTAACACAGTACCCCATGCACCTCAGACTCCTATCATGCAGGCTCAAGTACCAAATCCTAAAATAGCTCAAGGTGGATATCAGTACCAACCACCTATGTGTGGAGCGTATGTCCCGTAGCCACTATATCACTCAAGACTGGTGGAGCATTTTCTGAAACTGAAGCCCAGAGAATTCAATGGCAAACCATCAGATCCTTTATGGCCGGCACACTGGGTTGACGAAATGGAAAGAAACTTTATGATGATGACATTAAATGAAGAAGAGAAAGAGTTGTGTGCCACCTTTATGCTGAAAGGAGATGCACACCATTAGTGGAGGTTTACCAGAGCATATTTACTTACAAAGCACGCCCAATTGACATGGGATATTTATAAGGAGTCGTTATTTGAGAAGTACTTTCCAAGAAGTTTCAGAGATTCTATGGAAAGAGAGTTCCTGAGTTTATACCAGGGACAGATGATCGTGGATGCTTATCAACAACGCTATGAAGAGCTGTTCTTCTTTGCACCCACTAGTATGCAAGAGGAAACCACAAAGACCTGAAGGTTCGTCATGGGACTTCGGGGAAGCATCCGTGAGCACGTTATGGGACATGAAAAAAAATCTATAATAAAGCGGCACAAATTGCTCGAGTTATAGAATCGAGCTAGAAGGATAGTTATTTCATGCAAAACAGAGGTATAAAAAGGCCAGCTAGAAATTCTTATAACGGAGGGAGTAACAAAACATTCAAACCATTCCATGCTCAAGGCTTTACCGCTGCGACCAAGACTATCCCCGTAGTTCAACAACAATAGAAGCCAATTACTGAAGGGATAAAATGTTTTAACTGCAACCAAGTGGGACATATGGCAAGGGAATGTCCTAAGCCCAAGAAGCAGCTACATCAAGGATGAGTTTACGTGGTTACATCCGAGGATGCTACTGCATCGTCTGATGTGGTTACAGGTATGAGTTACATTTTGTTAGTTGTATTACATTGTATGAGCATGTAGACTAAATCAAAACAAATCACAGGTATCGTACCTATTAATGGCATTTTCGCCAGAGTACTCTTTGATTCAGGAGCTACTCATTCCTTTATATCTGTGACGTTTGGAAAGAAGTTAAATCTACCCCTTAAATCCTTAGACTACACTACTGGTACGATCACCTATGGGTTTAGAAGTGGAGTTAGAAAAAGGTTATGGACCATGTCCAGTTCTTATTGATGAAAATACCTTGGATGCGACCTTGATCCAACTTTAGATGGCAGACTTTGATGTCATTTTGGGAATGGACTGGTTAGTTCAGCATTCTGCAAACCTATTATGTGCCGAAAAGAAGCTGACATTTAAAGACAAGGAAGGAGCCGAGTTTAGTTTTACAGGAATGAAGCTTCCCCAAAAACGAAAGCTCATACTCTCGGCGCTAAAGGCTAAGAAGTGCCTTGAGAAAGGAGCAGTCGGTTATTTAGTATCTGTGGTTGACATTACCAAGGAAACACCACGAATGGAAGATATTGATGTCGTGCGTGACTATCCAGACGTATTTCCTAAAGTATTACCAGGATTACCACCCGACCGAGCTACAGAGTTCGTTATAGATCTTATACCTGGGGCCGCACCAGTATCGAAAGCACCCTATCGAATGGCTCCTACTGAACTGAAGGAATTGAAAGTACAACTACAGGAACTGCTGGACAAGGGTTACATTCGCCCTAGCATATCACCATGGGGAGCGCCAGTTTTATTCGTGAAGAAAAAGGACGGTTGCTTTCGCTTATGTATAGACTACCGAGAACTGAATAAACTGACAATGAAGAATCGGTATCCATTGCCTCGGATCGATGACCAGTTCGATCAGTTGCAAGGTGCCAAAGTGTTCTCAAAGATTGATCTTCGGTCAGGTTACCATCAGCTGAAGATTAAGGATAGTGATATCCCCAAGACAACATTCAGGACCAGATATGGACATTATGAATTTTTGGTCATGTCTTTTGGATTGACAAACTCACCAGCAACCTTTATGGAACATATGAACCAGGTTTTCCATGACATGTTGGATACATCAGTTATTGTATTCATTGATGATATATTAGTCTACTCCAAAGATGAGGAAACTCATGTCAAGATTCTAAACGCCACTCTGCAGCGACTACGAAGGGAAAAGCTCTACGCCAAATTTACAAAGTGTGAGTTTTGGCTAAAGGAAGTCGCATTTCTAGGCCATGTAGTATCCGCTGAAGGAATTAAAGTAGATCCCAGCAAGATTGAGGCTATTGTAAGGTAGGAAGCACCAAAGAGCGTGGTGGAAATTAGAAGTTTTCTGGGTCTAGGTGGGTATTATCGATGATTTGTTGAAGACTATTCCCGAATTTTCGTACCTCATACCAGTTTGACTAAGAAGGGCGAGAAGTTTGTCTGGATGGATAAATGCGAGAAGAGTTTCCAAACCTTGAAAGCTAGATTGATATCAGCTCCAATCTTGACCATCCTGACTCCAGGACAACCATTTATCTTGTACACCGATGCGTCAGGACTAGGATTAGGATGTGTACTTACGCAAGGAGAACAAGTAATTGCTTATGCCTCAAGACAACTGAAGATGCATGAAAAGAACTACCCCACACATGATTTGGAATTGACGACAGTAGTACATGCTATCAAAATATGGAGACATTATCTGTACGGGGAGAAGTTTCAGATTAAATCAGACCATAAAAGTCTTACTTATCTATTTAATCAGAAGGAGCTAAATATGAGACAAAGAAGATGGCTGGAACTAATGATAGACTATGAATGTGATATCCAGTATCATCCGGGAAAAGCTATTATAGTAGCCGACACGTTGAGTAGAAAGGCAATGATAAAATCACAGGGAGAGGTTAGCACAACTGCCGCAATGTGTACTACCAGAAAGGTAATCAAGCACGGTAATGAGCAGTTTGTGATAGATGCACCAGATGGATCAGCCAACCAAGGTATTCATCAGTTTTCAAATATGTTCGCCGCATTGAAAATTATATCGGATATAGTTGATGAAGTGAAGACAGCTATCAAATCAGACCCCTACCTAAGAATGGTACAAGAAGACATCGAAAAAGGTAGAACTAACCCTGAGTTCACCTTGGACGAAGAAAAGGTACTAAAGTACAAAGGAAGAATATTTGTACCCGAAACAGAAAGCTTGGACATTAGACACCGATTGATGAAAGAGGCCCATACCACCATCTATTCTATACATCTTGGAAGTACAAAAATGTATCATGATCTAAAGAAACTATATTCATGGAGAGGAATGAAAGCAGATGTAGCTAAGTTCGTGTCTCAATGCCTAAATTTTCAGAAAGTCAAGGATGAACGACAAAGACCGGCGGGACTGCTACAGCCGTTACCAGAACCAGCATGGAAATGGGACTGCATCACTATGGACTTCATCACGGGATTACCATTGACTCCTCGAGTAGTTGACGCAGTTTGGGTAATTGTAGACCGCCTGACTAAAACAGCTCGCTTTATACCTATACGACCTCAGTATCCACTGGAGAGGTTAGCTAAGCTGTATGTGGATAATATTGTGCGATTACACGGTGTACCTGAAAGTATTGTGTCCGATAGAGATCCACGATTTACTTCAAAATTTTGGGAAGGATTGCAAAAGGCTATGGGTACAACATTGAAGTTTAGTACTGCATTCCATCCACAGACAGATGGACAGTTAGAGCGTACAATTCAGATTCTTGAAGATATGCCTCGAGCATGTGTAATTGGCTTCAATGGATCATGGGATGAAAAGTTATCACTGATTGAGTTCGCTTATAATAATAGCTATCGGGCTACTATACAGATGTCACCCTATGAAACACTATATGGCAGAAAGTGTCGAACTCCGTTGTTTTGGAATGAAGTTGGGGAACGTAGTATTGTTGGACCGAAATTTGTTAAAGAGACCTGTCGAGTAGTCGACATATCAAAGAAAGAGTGAGAACAACTCAGAATCGTTAGAAGCAATATGTCGATACCCGACGCCGAGACCTTGAGTTCATCGTGGGTGATAAAGTATTCTTAAAAGTATCGCCTATGCGAGAATTGAAACGGTTCAAACAGAAAGGGAAACTAAGTCCAAGATATGTCGGGCCATATGAGATTCTAGCTAAGCGTGGGAAAGTGGCTTACCATTTAGCCCTACCACCATCTATGTCAAGTGTGCATGATGTATTTCATATTTCCTTATTGAAGAAGTATGTCAAAGATCCTACGCACGTTTTGACAGTAGATCTGCCTGATTTGACTGATGATTTGACATTTGAAGTAATACCAACTGAAATCACTAGCCGAATGGTTCAACGACTATGCAACCGAGATATCTATTATGTTAAGGTCACTTAGAGAAGTACAGACATGGAAGAAATTACATGGGAAGAAGAGAATGCTACACGAAAGCAATACCATAATTTATTTGACTCAGAAGGTATGAACAATTTTGGGGACGAAATATTTATAAGTAGGGGGGAGTTGTAAGACCCATCGAACTAACCCGGTCTTACCACCTTGAACCAGGTTTACTCATCATGTTCGAACTAAACAGATCAAGTGCGTGAAGGAGATCACGATCCCAGGTATTAAAATGACCCAAAAACACTAAAAATAAAGGGAGGGTCGCATACCCAGCAAGGGAGGGTCGGACCCCCCCAGTATAAATGTCAGACCCCCAGTTTTATACCGGGGGTCGGACATCTTGAGGACCAGGGGTCAACGGGATCTCCGACCCCCCTATCGACCCCCGATAATCGGTAAAAATAGCTCGAACCAAAAATTAGGAAACCATCCTAATTTCAATGGGATTCCTTCCTAATCTCTATGTGACTTATTTTAGGAGTTTCTACTCTATAAATAGGACGTCCCTAAGCCTCTTTCACTCCTTTTAGAACCATAATTGGATTGAGAGAAAGAGAAGAGAAGGAGAAGAGAAAGAGAAGAGAAGGAAAGTGGAGAAGAAGATCAAGGAGAAGGCTTCAGAGAAACAAGCCTAATTCTCAGGTATGGATACTATCTCCATGTAATTCTACAGACCTTAGAATAGCTAGAGAAGAGGGAATGATCTAGGAGAAACCCAAATCATCCACCCATGGTTAGGTTTTCATGGAAAACCATGGGGGAAATTATGAAAGCTATATAGGTGAATGAACTACGGTTCTAGGCCATAGAACATGTGTGTAATGGATTGTAGAAGCAAGCCATAGGACCCCAAACACGAAGAATGGACTGAAGGATGAAAAATTGACAAAACCCGCAGGAGGTCGCACGGGGGGTCGATGGCCAATCGACCCTACCTAACCCTGATCATCGACCCCTAGTGTTCGGAAAGTCCAGAATAGGGGTGGTCGCACCCAGGGTCGATGGAACCTCCGACCCTATCATCGACCCCCAGTTAACAGCATGCTTTTTAAAATTAGAATTAATTCAAATTAAATTCTATCGACTTGGTTTGGTTTTCTAGTGATATAATATCGATATATAGTTGATTCTTAAAGCTTGAAAGAGGACCTACGATCAAGTAAAGGTGAGGGAACAAGACATAAACTAATTGGTTAATAATAAACTGTTTTATTTTGAGTCCAATGCCATGAATGATTTTATGCGTGTATGATTGTTATGTGCATTCAACATGTCATCCAATATTTCTATTATTACTATTCATGCATATTTATTTATTGTTTATGACATGATGATGTTGATGATGATGATATGAATAGGCATGTGGATGTACGTGTGTGGTGGGTGTGTTTGATGCGAGCAAGTATCAGGCGGAGGTGTCATAGGCGGGGCCTCAGCACTCTGGCTCTATGTCTAACTCAAGTCTTGTCCACTAACATCGTCATATCTCCATTACCTTAGTGGAACTAATACGTCGTAGGGCATCCGGGGGGGACGTGACACTGTGGTTCATCCTAGTCACCAGACCCTAGCTCTATCTCTATGGACGTATTGAGGGATGCTGGGGTGAGGCCTTGGATACACTGTTTGGCATTAGGATTGGTTAGTTGCGAGCCCAGTTTGGACCCCTCGCCACCAGGGGCTTACGTGTTGGTATGGGCAATGGGTACAGCAATAAACATGACCTTTGTGTGTACATTGTCCATGAATTGGGTGCATGTGAGTTGGCAATAAACGTTACCTTTGGGCGGCTTCACACACTCGTGTATAGAGGTGCGGCGTCAATAAACGTGATCTTTGGCCTCCTATCCTTTCTATAGCACATTGCAAACTTATTTTCAGACCAAATATATGAATTGAATGCATGCATATGTTTGTTGCATTGTTTTGCTTGCTTACTGAGCCATGATATGTGCTCACCCTCTCGACGTCGAATATTTTTAGTTGATGATGCAGGTACCACAGTTGCAGATTAAATAAATGATTCGGTGTATGCGCGTGTTGCTGCAATGGAGGCTGAAAACTTAAAGGATACGCATGGCCCCTCATGCAAGCAACTCATGCGTGTTCTATTAGGATTTCTATTTGGATTTATAAAATATGTAATTGATATTCTATTTACTTATGTCTCAGTTGACACAACAATAATTTGATATTTTAATTATGATTATTACATTTAAAATGCTCAGTTCATTTACTATAAGACTTCCGCTATTGTGTATTTATTCTGATTATGGTTGTGGTTGTGCGTGGTTTTATTTCTAATGGATACCGCCTACTAGAGATCCTGGTTGAACCGTTGGTTTGTAGCGGTTCATCACACCGTTCTGAATGGTGCAGAATTGGGGTGTAACACTACTCAAGAAGGATATTCTAATTTTCAATCTCGTAGGTCCAAAGCTGGAAGGAACTTCAAAGATGAGTCATTCAGTATCACCCTATAAGTGACCTTCTGAGTTCTTGCTCATTTCATAATCAAATGCAGAGCCCAGCTCATCCAAAGATCAAATCAATCTCAGCCTATTAGTGAATCAAATGGAGAGCCCTAGCTCATTCAAAGATCAAATCAATCTCAGCCTATTAGTGAATCAAGTGTAGCGCCCTAACTCATTCAAAGATCAAGACAATCTCAGCCTATAAGTGAATCAAATGCAGAGCCCTAGCTTATTCAGAAAATCAATTTCAAATTCTCAATCAAAAGAGCCTCAGTTCAATCAAAGAAAAGATAGCAAGTCCTCCATCCAGACAAATCAAAACCGAGCCCAAGCTCATGCAATCAACCTTGTATTCACAGCTTAGCTCCATACAAGAAGACGTTCCAAGCCTACAAACCAGCCTTGTATTCACAGCTTAGCTTCATACAAGTAGAGGTTTATCAGACTAAAAATGGATCAAGCCGGGTTCAAGCCCGCACATACCTTGCATCATGAGTCCCACATCAGCAATAAGAGGTTCTTCGCCTACAAATGAGCCTTGTATTTACAGCCTAGCTTCATACAAGAAGAGGTTCTAAGCCTACAAACCAGCCTTGTATTCACAGCCTAGCTTCGTACAAGAAGAGATTTATCAACATACAAATGGATCAAGTCGGGTTCAAGCCCGCGAGTACCTTGCATCATGAGTTCCACCTCAGCAAGAAGAAGTTCCTAGCCTATAAATGAACCTTGTATTCATAGCCTAGCTTCGTACAAAAAGTGGTTTATCAGCCTACAAATGGATCAAGCCTGGTTCAAGCCCGCGAGTACCTTGCGTCATGAGTTCCACCTCAGCAAGAAGAAGTTCCCAGCCTACAAATGAGCCATGTATTCACAGCCTAGATTCATACAAGAAGAACAATCATCAATTTTCCAAGAAGAGTAAACCTTCTTGCTAGTCGAACTACGTTCGGGGCTTGATTTCTAGGACACCCTTAGAATATGTAGGCAGTTTAGGATAAATTACCCTAAGTGCAGCGCAATAAGCAATCTCATTTATATCCCAAAAATGTGGTTCTTTATATCTTCAGCCTTCAATTGGTAACAATCTCGGATAAACAGGGGCATCTGTAAGCACCCCATTTTTGCCATCCTCTGCATAAGTAAACCAATATGGTAGTTTTCGGCCTTTAACCCAAAGATTGGTGATTCTCTAATAAACCCCACAGTAGGGTCATGGGCTATTACCTACTTGGATGCATAGGTTGTGAAATTATCTTCGAAATGAGATCGGAATCATCAAATTCTGACTTCAAACAATGAAGATATTGTTGTTTGAAAGTGCAAGGGCATTTACTTAATTATCGTATGATGCATGCACTATCATTCAAACTTCAATACATCATATCTTGGTCATCTGATATCGGAATCAGATAATTCAAAGGCCAATATTCCTTATTGTTAGTCCTCTTCAAAGTAGACATGAAAAATCCCAGGTAGAAGTCACCAGTGGGCCCCATATAAGTTTTCATGCAAAATTATCGTTAGAACTTCAAAGCTTCATATCTTTTCCATTCTACGTCGGATTCAGATGATTCCAAGGCCATTATTCTTCATTTGTAATGTCTACAAAGTGGACGTAAAAAATCTCGGGTAGAAGTCTCTAAAGGGTCCCATGCAAAATTACACATGAAAATGGTCATTTTACCTTTAGAAATTCATAGTTTGGTCACCCCATATCCAAATCAGGTTATTTCAGTTTCATTACGTTCTATTTTTAGTACTCTACAAAGTGGACATAAAGAATTTCTGGTAGAAGTCTCCTAAGGATCTCATGCAGAATGGTCAGCCAAATCATCAATAATTGGCCTGCTTAAACTTCAAAAATTCATAAGTTTACCATTTTATCTCCAAATGTGATGATTCAAGTTTCAATATTCCTCATTATTAGTGTTCTACAAGTGAACGTAGAAAATTTGGAATAAAGGTTATTGAAAAATTCCATTCGGAATGACAACAGAAATAGCCCATGAAATGATAGAGAGAGAAACCTAGTTAATCCAGTCAACTCAGCTCAGTTTAAGTCAGTCCAGCCCAGTCAACTTAAGTCAGATCAGTCAAGACTGAACCGGTTTGTCCATGTGCATACTACCACATATATATGTAATTATAATATATTATATACTATATATATATATATTAATATGTATGTTATTACATATTATTATGTATATTTTATGATATATTATTGAATAAATGTACATTATATATGTCAAGAGAGACCGCCCAAGATTAGGAAAGAAAGAAAAGAAGAGAATCCGATAGAGATTGTGGAGAAGAAAAAGGAAAGAAAATAGAGAAGGGGGAGGGGATGTGAAAGAGTGAACCAGAGAGAGATTGAGGGGAATACGAGAGAGATTGGGGAGAAGAAAAAAAGAAAGAAAAGAGAAAAAGGCAAGAGAGAATCCGAGAGAGATTGTGGAGAAGAAAAGGAAAAAAAATAGAAAAGGAAAGGAATCCCGCAAGGTAGGGGGGAAAAATTGAGAACGAAAGGAGAGGAGAGTCGGTTGGAGAGAAAAAAGAGGGAGGAGAAAAAAAATAATAAAAAAGGAAGATCGGGAGAGATCATGGGAGGGATTGATTGCCGAAAGAAAGAAAATAATAAAAAAGGAAGGCTTGATTGCCAAATCGAGAAAAGAAAAATAATAGAAAAGGGAGAAAATCAGATAGAAGAAAGAGGAAGGAGAAGGGAGAAAAACGAGAAGAAAGCTGAGGGAGAAAGAAGCTAGAAGCCGAAGGAAGAAGAAGTGGGAGAAGAACGACTCAAAGTAGGTCCATTCTTTCACCTTTTGCTGTTGGTTTGTTTTTTTTTTTTTTTTTCTGCTTGGAATACCATCACCTGTAACAATCTGTCATAGCACCATCAACCACCATATCACTCATAAACCAAACAAACCACTCACGGCCAAACCCAGCCAACACCTCACTCTGCACTCACCAAACCGTATCCAATCTGCAAGCCACCTATAGAGCATCCCTTCGTCACCTTCATTCCAAATCCCATAACTAGACCACACACTCATGCCATATACTATGGCCTTTACACCTACCATTGATCTCCTCTACAAACCCAACCTGAAGCCATCTGTCCCACTCAACTATTAAACCTTCTCACTCACAAACCGGTTCTCTTTGTCCCCACCATCTCAACACCTGGCCATCCCAAATATTCTTGTAGCCACCGTGAGCCACACCACCATTATCACATGTACAGCCAGCCTTGCACACCTCAACACCTACCACTGAATACTGATCCCCATCTCACAAACTAGTCCACATTACCAAAACCCCTCACACCTGTCCACCCCTTCACGAACCATCACTAAACCAATCCTTGAAACCCATTGCTTCCCATATGATTTCTTTTGATCTATCTTGAATTTGATTAATTAATATGATTGGTTGGGTTTTGATTGTGAATTGACATGTTCTAATAGAATATTAGCGGTGGGATGATAATTTGATTTTTGATCATGTGATAATGTGATTGGTGAGCGATAATTTTATCATATTATGAAATTGATTTGAACACATCTTCGAAATCATATGTGATGAATTTGATCCACATGTTTGGAATTCTAAGTGATTTAACATTGGCAATTGATCTTGGAATTTTAAGCGATTTAATTTTGGGCCATTGATCTTAGATGTTTTGATAATAAAATCTTGACCACTGATTTTAGATGTTTTAATGCTTGAATTTGAACCACTGGATATTGATTATGAATGATTTAGAGGAATCTGAACGGTTGGATTACCATCTTGAGTGATTTAAACAGTTAGATTATATTTGGGAATATTTTAAATGAATCTAAACGGTTAGATTACCATCAATAGTGATTTATACCGTTGAATTTTTCATCATGAGTATTTAGATGCTCACTGACATGTTTGGATGCTCATTGCCATATTTAAATGCTCACTGCCATATTAGGTCTTGCCATGCTTAGAAGATAGCATACTAGATCATGCCATATAGGCTCTTGCCTTATTTGCAATATATACCATATTTGAGAGATTTCTAACAATCTTACTATATGTGAATTTCTTATCATGTTTTATATGCCATATTTAGATAGAATGTTCCCATTTTTGGCAATAACTTACTTTCTGCTGCACCTTAGTCGAACTGCCATATCTGTACACCTAGCAAACAAATTAGATGTGGGGACGTGCATTTAGGCACCCACATTCTTGGGAAGGGCATAATGGGAATAATAAAAATCTTTAATAAAAAAAAGAGAATGCTTTGCCAAACCTTCCAAAATTAGAATTCAGGATGAAAAGGGTAACTCAGGACGATTTCCACCTCTCAGTGAACCCTAAACCTAGATTAGGTTCTAAATCATAAACATAGAACAGGTTCTCAACCCTAAACCTAGAACAGGTTCACAACCCTAAACCTAGAATAGGTTCTAAATCCAAAACTCAGAACAGGTTCTCAACCCTAAACCTAGAATAGGTTCTCAATCATTAACCTAGAACAGGTTATCAGCCAGAACTACGCGGATTCTGATTCTTAGGGCAAACCCTAGGATACATAGGCCATTTAGGAGAAACCCAAATTCGGATCCACACCTTAGTCCACTTGGACTATCCATAGATACACTAGGATATTCACCCACAGAGTTCGAACTACGTGGATTCTGATTCCTAGGGCAAACCCTAGGATACGTAGGCCATTTGGGAGAAATCCAAATTCAGATCCACACCTTAGTCCACTCAGACTATCCATAGATCCACTAGGATATTTACCCATATTTTTATCCAAATAAGGTTATCCATTCCGAACTACGTGGATTCTGATTCCTAGGGCAAACCCTAAGATACGTAGGTCATTTGGGAGAAACCCAAATACGGATCCACATTTTAGTCCACTCGAACTATCCATTGATCCATTAGGATACCCAACCATTTCAACCCAGAGCTCGAACTACGTGGATTCTGATTCCTAGGTCAAACACTAGGATACGTAGGCTATTTGGGAGATTCTCAAATTCGGATCCAAACCTTAGTTTACTCGAACTATCTATACATCTACTAGGATATCCATCCATATTTTGACCCCAAATGAGTTATACATTCCAACCCAGAATAGGGTTATCCATATTTTGACCCAAATAGGGTTATCCATAGATCCATTAGGACTATCTATGAGTCCACATGGACTATCTAGATCTTAACCCATATGGTTTCTCATCCTTTCAAGCATAAACTTCAACTTGAACAATGAATTTAATCATGCACAAGCATAAATTACAATCATAAACTTTAATCACTACGCTGGTAAACCTGACTTTTGAAATAATTCTGTGATACGTAGGCAATCTGATGGATACAGATTCGGTTCAATGATATCAAACCACTTGGTTTGGTTCAATTTAATAGATAGAGTCTAGCATAGGAAAGGCGTAGGAGACCGATTTCGATCAGGCGGTTTGAGTGCCTAACCCCTTCCCATAACCGTAACCTGACGCTTACCCAATCTCTGATGAACCAAAAATCCAATCTAAGGGTCATGAGTCAATCGAAGTCTTACCTTGGGGTGAGATTTCACATTTTCTAAGGTCCTAGACCTTAATCTAGGTGGTGACTTCCAAGATTTCCATCTTTGTTCTCACAATAGCATTCTCTTCTTCCCATGTAATTTCTTTCACATTTTGGCTTCTCTAAGTAGCCTTAATGTAATAAATGTCTTGGTTACAAAGCCGTTGCACCTTTCGACTAGTAATCTCAAAAGGTACTACTTCGAACATCAAATCTTCAGTCAAATCCGATGGATCTGCTGTTAACATGTGTGTTGGATCTCTGACATACTTCTTCAAGTGTGAGACATCGAATACATCATGTACACTAGACATTGATGGTGGTAGTGCTAACTGATATGCTAGCTTTTGACGTCTATCTTGAACTTCATAAGGTCTAATATATCTGGGACATAGCTTTCCCTTCTGTCTGAACCTTTTCAAACCACGCATGAGAGATATTTTTAGAAATACCTTATCACCTCTGGTGAATTCGAGATCTCTATGCGATTATCTGCATATTGCTTCTGATGGTTCTGAGCTATCCAGACACTTTCCTTTATAATGTCGACCACTCGACAAGTCTCCTCAACAAACTTTGGTCCAACAATACTTCATTCTCCAACTTTGTTCCAAAATAAAGGAGTTCGACATTTTCTACCATACAGTTCTTCATAGGACAACGTCTGTATTGTAGCTTGATAGTTGTTATTATAAGTGAACTCAATCAATAGTAATTTCTCATCCCATGATCCTTTGAAATCAATGACACAAGCTCAAAGCATGTCTTCTAAAATCTGAATAGTATGCTCGGACTGTCCGTCTGTCTGAGGCTGGATTGCAGTACTAAACTTCAATGTTGTACCCATAGCCTTCTGTAATCCTTCTCAAAATTTTGAGGTAAAGCGTGGGTCTCTGTCAGACACAATGCTTTCAGGTACACCATGTAATCTGAAAATATTATCTACATAAATCTTAGCTAACCTCTCTAGTGTATACTGAGGTCATATAGCTATGAGACGAGCTATCTTAGTTAAACAATCTACAATCACCCAGACCGCGTCAACTACTCAGGGAGTCAATGGTAACCCAATGCCAAAGTCCATAGTGATGCAGTCCCATTTCCATGCTGGTTCAGGTATTGGCTACAACAATCCTGTAGGTCTTTGCCTTTTAGCCTTCACTTACTGACAATTCAAGCATTGAAACACAAATTTATCTACAACCACTTTCATTCCTCTCCACCAATATAGTTTCTTCAGATCATGATACATCTTTGTACTTCTAGGATGTACCGAATAAGTAGTGGTGTGGGCTTCCTTCATTAGTCTGTATCTAATATCCAAGTCTCTAATTTCAGGAACACATTGTCACACCCCAATTCTACACTATTCAGAATGATGAGATGAACCGCTAATAAACCAACGGTTCAACTAGGATCTCAAATAGGCTATCCCCGCGTTATCTGAACATACACACATCCGTAATCATAATAAGAGTAAATACACAATAGCGGAAGTCTTATAATAACATGAACTGAGAATCTATGAGATATTAAAATTTAAATAGCAAATTATTCTGTATCAACTGAGACATAATTAAATATCAATACAAGTCTTTAATAAATCCAAATAAAGAAACCTATTAAATATCTAATCAAATACACACGAGTTGCACTCGCAAGAGGAGTCGTGTGTATCCTCTTCAGCTCCAGCTTCCATCACCGCTACCGTCCCGTACGCAGAAGCATTTATATAATCTTCAACCGTATAACCTGCATCATCAACTAAAAATATTCGACGTCGAGGGGTGAGCACACATCACGGCTCAGTGAGTAGCCAAAACAATGCAACAATACATATGCATGCAAAAAGTCAATTTATATCTTTGGTCCGGTTTAAAGTTTGCAGTATGCAATAGAAAGGTTTAGGTAGCCAAAGGTCGCGTTTATTGACCCCGCCTCTATACATGAGTGTGTGACGTTACCCGAAGATCACGTTTGTCGTCAACTCACATGCACCCCATCATGATCATTATATAACAAAGGTTACGTTTATTGCTATATAGTGCCATACCAACACGTAAGCCCCTGTTGGCGAGGGCTGCAAACTGGGCTCGCAACTAACCAATCCTAATGCCAAACAGTGTATCCAAGGCCTCACCCCAGCATCCCTCAGAATGTCCATAGAGATAGAGCTAAGGCCCCCCGATAGAGTCAGAGACTACAAGGACCGAGACCACCTCCCCTGATACTCTACGACATAATAGTTCTGCTAAAGTAATGGCGATACGACGATGTCAATGCACAAGACTTGAGTTAGAGATAGAGCTAAAGTGCTGAGACCCGCCAAAGGTTAACGTTTATTGACATTCTCATCACACCTCCCCTGATACTCGCTCGCATCAAGCACATCAACCACACACATACATGCACATGCCTATTCCTATCATCATCATCATCATCTTCATGTTATAAACAATAAATTAAATATGCATGAACAAGTAATAGAAATATTGGATGGCATGTTGTATGCATATTACAAACATATTCACATAGAATCAAGCATAGCATAGGACTCAAGAAATAGAAAACAGTTTATTATTAACCAATTTAGTTTGGGGTTAAGGTTCCTCACCTTAGCTTGCTATAAGATGTTTTTCCAAGCTTTAGAATCACCTTTACAGTGTTATTATATTGCTAGAAGACCTAACAAAGTCGATAGAATTTAATTAGAATTTATTCAGAATTAAAAACTACTCTGTTAACTGAGGGTCGGAGGTAGGGTCGATGCTAGGGTCGATGGGTCTATCGACCCTACCCTCTTTCTGGACTTCCCGAATGCTGAGGATCGATGGTCAGGAACACCTAGGGTCGGATGGTCATCGACCCTCGGTTCGACCCATGGTGCACTCTGGTCCAATTTCCACTTTTAATCCATTCCTCGTGTTTGGGATCCTATGGCTTGCTCCTACATTCCATTCTACATTCATTCCATGATCTAAAACCATGTATAACCCACCTAGATAGCTTTCATGCACTTTCCTATGATTTTCCATGAATACCTAACCATAGATCGATGGTTTGGGTTTTTCCGAGATCACACTCTCAAAAATAACTAACCTAAAGTCTGTTGAAACTCATGGAATTAGTATCCATACCTGAGAAGATTACTTTTTCTCTGAAATTCTTCTCCATTTTGCTAAGTTCTCTTCCTTCCCTTTCTTCTTCCTCTTTTCCTTCTCCTCTCTTTCTCTCAATTCGATTAGGGTTGCGAAAGGAGTGAAAGTGGCTTAGGAACCTCCTTTAAATAGAGTAGGAACATCCTAAATAAGTCACACTGAGATTTGGAAAGAATCCCAATCGAAAATTATAGAAATTTCCTAATTTCTATATTCAGCGGAAACCGAGGGTCGATGGGAGGGTCGATGATCCCGTCGACCCTAGGGTCTTAAGCTGTCCGACCCTCCCTTCAAAACTGAGGGTCTGACTCTCTGTTTTGGGAGGTCCGACTCTGCTTAGCTGGGTATGCGACCCTTCCCCTATTTTAAGTGTTTTTGGGTCGATTTGATACCTGGGATCTCGATCTCCTTCACGCCCTTGGTCCATTTGACTCGACCATGATGGGTAAACCTGGTTCAAGGTGGTAAGACCGGGTTAGATTGACACGGGTCTTACAACTCCCCCCAACTTATAAAAATTTCATCCTCGAAATTGTACGTACCTTCTGAATCAAATAAGTAAGGGTATTGCTTTCTCATAGCATTTTCTTCTTCCAATGTAATTTCTTCCATGTCTCTACTTTTCCATGTGACCTTAACATAGTAGATATCTCTGTTGCGTAGACGTTGAACCTTTCGACTAGTGATTTCTGTTGGTGTTACTTTAAATGTCAAATCATCAGTCAATTCTGGAAAATCCACTGTCAAAACATGCATTGGGTCCTTGACATACTTCTTCAATAGGGAAATGTGAAATACATCATGCACACTTGACATAGATGGTGGTAGTGCTAACTGATAAGCTACTTTTCCACGCTTATCTAGAATTTCATATAGCCCGACATATCTTGGACTTAGCTTCCCTTTCTGTCCGAACCTCTTCAATCCTCGCATAGGTGATACCTTCAAGAATACTTTATCACCTACAGCGAACTCTAGATCTCTTCGTTGAGTATCTGCATATTGCTTCTGACGGTTCTGAGCTGTTCTCACTCTTTCCTTGATGATGTCGACCACTCGACAAGTCTCTTCAACAAATTCCAGTCCTACAATACTACGTTCTCTAACTTCATTCCAAAACAAGGGAGTTCGACACTTCCGGCCAAACAGTGCTTCATAAGGTGACATCTGTATAGTAACCTGATAGCTGTTATTATAAGCGAACTCAATCAGTGGTAATCTTTCATCCCATGATCCCTTGAAATCAATTACACATGTACGTAGCATATCTTCTAGAATCTGAATTGTACGCTCTGACTGTCCATCTGTCTGTGGGTGGAATGCAGTACTGAACTTCAATACCGATAGCCTTTTGCAATCCTTCCCAAAATTTGGAAGTAAATCGGGGATCTCTATCCGACACAATACTTTCTGCAACACCATGTAATCGAACAATATTATCCACATACAGCTTCGCTAACCTTTCCAGTGTATACTGAGGTCGTATAGGTATGAAGCGAGCAATTTTAGTCAGACGATCCACAATCACCCAAACTGCGTCAACTACTCGAGGAGTCAATGGTAGTCCCGTGACGAAGTCCATAGGGATGCAGTCCCATTTCCATGCTGGTTCCGGTAATGGCTACAATAGTCCAGCGGGTCTTTGTCGTTCAGCCTTTACTTTCTGAAAATTTAGGTATTGAGACACGAACTTGGCAACATCTGCTTTCATTCCCCTCCACAATATAGTTTCTTCAGATCATGATACATTTTTGTACTTCCAGGATGTATCGAATAGATGGAGGTATGGGCTTCTTTCATCAGTCAGTGTCTAATGTCCATACTTTCTGTTTCAGGTACACATATTCTTCCTTTGTATTTCAATACTTTCTCGTCATCCAAGGTGAACTCAGGTTTAGTCCTACCTTTCTCAATATCTTTTTGTACTGTTCTCAGATAAGGATCTGATTTTATAGCTGTCTTCACTTCATCCACTATATCCGGTATAATCTTCGATGCCGCGAACATATTCGAAAACTGATGAATAAACCCTTGGTTGGCTCATCCATCCGTTGTATCTATTACATACTGCTCGCTGCCGTGATTGAACACCATTCCATTGGTACACATTGCTGCAGTCGTGCTAACTTCTCCTTGAGATTTTATCATTGCTTTTCTGCTCAATGCATGCATCCGCTACCACGTTCGCTTTTCCAGGATGATACTGGATATCACAATCATAGTCTTTCAATAGTTCCAGCCATCTCCTTTGTCTCATATTCAACTCCTTCTGATTAAATAGATAAGTAAGACTTTTATGGTCCGACTTAATCTGAAATTTCTCCCCATATAGGTAATGTCTCCATATCTTGACCGCATGTACTACTGCCGCTAGCTCCAGATCATGAGTGGAATAATTTTTCTCATGTACCTTTAACTGTCTTGAAGCATAAGCAATCACTTGCTCTCCTTGCATAAGCACACATCCTAATCCCAGTCCCGACGCATCCGTGTATAAAGTAAATGTCTGTCCTGGCACGGGAATAGTCAAAATCGGGGCGGTTATCAATCTGGTCTTTAATGTCTGGAAGCTCTTCTTACATTTATCCGTCCATACAAACTTTTCAACTTTCTTAGTCAAACTGGTGAGAGGTACGGCAATCCGAGAATAGTCTTCTACAAATCTCTGATAATAACCAGCTCGACCTAGAAAACTTTTGATTTCCGAAACGCTCTTTGGTGCTTCCCACTTCACAATAGCCTCGATCTTGCTGGGTTCCACTTTGATTCCTTCTGCGGATACTACATGGCCTAGGAATGCGACTTCACTTAGCCAAAACTCACACTTTGAAAATTTGGCATATAGTTTCTCTTTCCTTAAACGCTGTAGGGCTGCGTTTAGGTTCTTGATATGGGTTTCCTTGTCCTTGGAATATACCAATATGTCATCAATAAATACTATAACCGATGTATCCAACATATCGTGGAAAACTCGTTTCATAAGTTCCATGAATGTTGCCGGTGCATTAGTTAATCCGAAAGACATAACCAAAAATTCATAATGTCCATATCTGGTCCTGAATGCTGTCTTCAGAATATCACCTTCTTTAATCTTCAGCTGATGATAGCCTGATCGAAGATCGATCTTAGAAAATACTTTTGCCTCTTGTAACTGATCGAACAAGTCATCGATCCGAGGTAGTGGATATCGATTCTTGATTGTCAGTTTATTCAACTCCCGATAGTCGATACATAATCGAACGCTACCATCCTTCTTCTTTACGAATAACACCGGTGCCCCCCATGGTGATATACTGGGTCGAATATAACCCTAGTCCAGCAGTTCTTGTAGTTGCACTTTTAGTTCCTTCAGTTCCGTAGGACCCATTCTATAAGGTGTTTTTGATACGGGTGCGGCTCCAGGTATCAGGTCTATTACAAACTCCGTGGCTCGGTCGGGTGGTAATCCGGGTAGTTCCTCCGAAAATACGTCAGGGTAATCCCACACGACATCAATGTCTTCCATTTGTGGTGCTTCCTTGGTTAGGTCGACCACTGACACTAGATACCCGACTGCTCCCTTGTCAAGGCACTTCTTAGCCTTTAATGCTGAGAGTATGAGCTTGCGTCTCCGGGGACGTTTGGTTCCCGAGAAACTGAATTCTGCCCCTTCTTTGTCTTTGAATGTTAGCTTCTTTTCGGCGCATAATAAATTTGCAGAATGCCGAGCTAACCAGTCCATTCCCAAGATGACATCAAAGTCTGCCATCTCAAGTTATATCATGGTTGCATCTAAGGTCTGCTCTCCAATGAGAACTGGACATGGTCCATAACCCTTCACTAGTTCTACTTCTAACCCAATCGGTGACCGTACATGTAATTTGTAGTCTAATGTTTTGATGGGTAATTTTGTCTTCTTTCCAAAGACACAAATATAAAGGAATGAGTAACTCCGGAATCGAAGAGTACTCTGGCGGGTACGCCATTTATAGGTACAATACCTGTGATTTATCTTTACTTAGTCTACATGCTCATTCAATGTAATTACAACTTTAAAATTTTCAGTCATACCTGTGACCACATTGGGTGATGCGGCCGCATCCTCGGACGTAACAGCATATACACGTCTCTGATGAAATTGTTTCTTGAGCTTAGGGCACTCCCTTGCCATATGTCCCGGCTAGTTGCAGTTAAAACACTTCGGGGCTTCAGAATTTGGCTTTGGCTGAGGTTGAGCTGCTGGGATAGTCTTGGTTGCAGCATTAAAATTCTGAGGACGGAAAGGCTTATACGTCCTGTTATTGCCTGCGTTGTAGGAGTTTCCGGCTGGTCTCTTGATGCCTCTGTTCTGTGTAAGGTAACTCTCCTTTTGGCTCGATTCAATCACTCGAGCAATATGGACAGCTTTGTTGTAAATTTTCTTCTCTAAGCCCAGAAAATTTTCTCTGATGCTCCCTCTTAGTCCCGTGACAAACCTACAGGTTTGGTTTCTTCTTCTTGCATACTCAGTGGTGCGAAGAAAAACAGCTGTTCGTAACGCTGTTGGTACGCATCCACTGACATCTGTCCCTAATAAAGGCTCAGGAACTCCTTCTCCATCGAATATCTGAAGCTTCGTGGAAAATATTTCTCGAAAAATGCTTCTTTATATATAGCCCATGTCAGTAGGGCGTGCTTGGTCAGTAAATATGTTTTCGTGGATTTCCACCAATGGTGTGCGTCGCCCTTGAGCATGAAGGTGGCACATAGTACTTTCTCTTCCTCTGTAATAGTCATCATGAGGAAGTTTCTCTCCATCTCGTCTATCCAGTGTGCTGGCCACAATGGATCAGACGGATTGCCGTTGAATTCTCTGGGTTTCATCTTCAAAAATCTATCCACTAGTCGGGAGTGGTCCAGCTGATTTTGGGAGTTTGTCCCAAACATATAGGGTGGATAGTGGTAATTCCCTTGAGCTGCTTCCAGTACCTGCACTGGAATCTATGCAGCCGGTTGTTGAGGTGTCTGATGAGCTGGGTGGTTACCCACCGGGGCTGCACTGGCTTGTCCAGTGTGCATGGGTGCGGCCTGAGTGGCTTGAAACATAATTCCCATGGCGACCTGCATCTGAGCCTGTGCGTGTTGCATCTGCTACAGCTGCTGTGCCAAGTTCATCACCACAGTTGTTAGCTCTGGTGGTGGAGGTGGCAAATTTGTAGGGTTTGCCGGTTTTGGATATCTCGGTGCGTAGTTATTCTCTTGACTAGTCTCCTCCACGGGTGGTGGTGGTGGGACTGCATTTCGGGTCTGTCGGGTCACCCTACGTCCAGACATAATTCTTTTCTGTGATTGGTGGTGCCTGAAAATCATCAAAATAGGTAAGAAGTCATTTATATTTCATGTAGGCACGCTAACCAATAATCAATTCTAATTCTAGCTCATTTTATAAAAAAAATGATGTATTTTCTATGCAGGGTCGATGGTGAGGGTCGTTGGTATGTCCGACCCTTAGTTTTCTATCAGGTTCCCGAGAGCCGAGGGTCGATTGTGCTAGTCGAATTGTCCGACCCTCGGACCAAAAATCAGATTTTCAAGATCCGATTCTGGGTCATTTCTCACTATTCCTCCTCCGTTTCGACTCGTCTCTCCTCTCTGAGTTGCTACAGTGCTACTCTACTATTTTGGATCGGTTTGACTCCAGGTTTCGACGTCCACATCATCACTACAGGTATGTCTTCCCATTTTTACCTGTTTTTAGGTTTCCATTTCTTGGTTTTCGCACGTTTAACTTGTATTTTCCAAATTAAACTTTTTCCAGCCGTAAAAATTCAATTTTTATTGGGGGCTTTTGTTATTGGTGTCTCGAGGAACGAAAGCCCTCAAAATTTTTTGAGTTTCATCGGTTGGTTATCGGGAAACTTGAAATTTTCTCTTTTTGCCCTAATTTGTCGACATTTTTTATTTTTCTTGAATTTCATCAAATTGGACATCGTCAGTTAAAATTTCCTACTGCATGTGGGTTGTAGGATATGTTTAAACCTTCGTAAGTCCTTATGCCCACTTGAATGGTGAGAAATGGGGCTTTATGGTCAACTTATGTCGTTATTACATCAAATTTCAGATTTTTATCCTATTAACTCCTTGTTTCCTTTCTCTTTCTTATTTGCAGATACTATGGCTCGTACCAAGGTACCCAGAGTGCGTGATCCACTTCGCTTTCGTTCGAATGAAGCTGAGGCACAGTATGCTGACTATGCCCTTAAGAAAGTTGAATGGGGTCGCATGGTGAACTTGGCTGAGCTAGCCTTGTTCAATGTAGAGGGAGCATTTGGTGATATGGGGTGGCTCCCTGTCATTACATACGACGCGTGCACATGTCCAGATTTTGTGCGCCAGTTCTATTATAATATCCAGGTGGTGGGGAATTACAATGACATTAAGCATGGTCAGGAGTTGAGCATCACCAGTTACGTCAAGGGGGTGCACATTTCCTTTGATTATCGACAGCTGGCCGATCTGTTGGGCATTCCCTATGATGGCCCCATGGTGTACTGTGCGCCTGGAGAGCCATAGTTTGTTGAGATGGAGCTGAGGGCAGAGATCGACAACCAGCTGTTACGCCCTGATCGCTGGCAGATGAGAGCCTGTTACTTGCGTCCAGCTCCACGGGTCTTCTGTAAGATTATCCAGCATAATCTGATCCCGCAGAGTGGGCACTATGAGAGGGTGTCTCAGCTGACCCAGTTCCTGATATACAGTATATGCACTCGACAGCCCATCTGCCTTCCATACATCATCATGCGGACGATGATTAGTGCTACATTGTCCGATCATAGGGATAATCTACCCTATGGATGCATGATTACAGTGCTACTGACCCGTCTGGGGGTGGATCTGGTAGATGAGAAGATCCAGGAGAAGACCTTCTCGTCGCCTCTAGATTGGGAGGCCATCTGCAAGATGGGGCTGCGAGATGCTGAGGTTAGTGATGAGGAGAGGAACGCGATGGTGCGCCCTCACACTCGGGTCGAGATGGCTGATGCTGAGGCTGCTGCTGCTGCTACTAGAGCTCATGTGGATCCGGTCGACGATGACGATCGTATGTATATGGATCTCGACTCGATACCACCGCCTTCACCTACACATGCGGCTGGAGTTGGTACTTCTTCTGCGACGGCTTCTGCACCTGAGGCTTGTCCTTCCCATTCGGTTGATCCTTCACTTCCACCTTCAGCCATGATGGAGATGCTGTAGGAGATCAGGGATGCTCAACGCAGATCTGATCTGAGGATGGATGAGCTGTTGGCTGCTCAGCACGCATCAGATGCGCGGATGGGAGAGCTCCTAGAGGTGCAGCGTGCGACTGATCAGAGGTTAGCCAGTCTCACAGCTAGTCTACAGATGACCCAGACTCAGATAGCCTGGTTGACTAGATTCTATGCTAAGGACTACGACAAAGACCGTGAGGCACCGCCTCCTCCTTCGCCTCCAGCTTCCTGAGTGTACTTTTATTTTTCCTTGTACTACAGAGTAACTGTCCAGGTTGTGGACTGTACTCTACTTTCATTATGTATATACATCTTGTTTCTCTCTCTAATTGTATGTAACTTGTTTCCCCTTTTATAGATGTATAATTATCTTTTAAATTTTGCCTCAAACATCACTGGTGCTTATAATGTGTTAATATTACTGTTTTTATTTTTAACCTATCTCAGTTTACAATTGTTTTGAATGTATGCTAGTTCAGCGGACAAGGCCTGAGATGCTCTGATACCAAGTTGTCACACCCCAATTCTGCACTATCCAGAATGATGTGATGAACTGCTAATAAACCAACGGTTTAATCAGGATCTCAAATAGGCTATCCCTGCGTTATCTGAACTTACACACATCCGTAATCATAATCAGAGTAAATACACAATAACGGAAGTCTTATAATAACATGAACTGGGAATCTATGTGATATTAAAATTTAAATAGCAAATTATTCCGTATCAACTGAGACATAAGTAAATATCAATACAAGTCTTTAATAAATCCAAATAACGAAACCTATAAAATATCTAATCAAATACACACGAGTTGCACTCGCAAGAGGAGTCGTGTGTATCCTCTTCAGGTCCAGCTTCCATCGCCGCTACCACCCCGTACGCAGAAGCATTTATATAATCTTCAACCGTATAACCTGCATCATCAACTAAAAATATTCGACGTCGAGGGGTGAGCATACATCACGGCTCAGTGAGTAGCCAAAACAATGCAACAATACATATGCTTGCAAAAAGTCAATTTATATCTTTGGTCCGGTTTAAAGTTTGCAGTATGCAATAGAAAGGTTTAGGTAGCCAAAGGTCGCGTTTATTGACCCCGCCTCTATACACGAGTGTGTGGCGTTACCCGAAGATCACGTTTATCGTCAACTCACATGCACCCCATCATGAACATTATATAACAAAGATTACGTTTATTGCTATATAGTGCCATACCAACACGTAAGCCCCTGTTGGCGAGGGCTGCAAATTGGGCTCGCAACTAACCAATCCTAATGCCAAACAGTGTATCCAAGGCCTCACCCCAGCATCCCTTAGAATGTCCATAGAGATAGAGCTAAGGCCCCCGGTAGAGTCAGAGACTACAAGGACCAAGACCACCTCCCTTGATACTCTACGACATAATAGTTCTACTAAAGTAATGGCGATACGACGATGTCAATGCACAAGACTTGAGTTAGAGATAGAGCTAAAGTGCTAAGACCCGCCAAAGGTTAACGTTTATTGACGTTCTCATCACACCTCCCCTGATACTCGCTCGCATCAAGCACATCAACCACACACATACAAGCACATGCCTATTCCTATCATCATCATCATCATCATCATGTTATAAACAATAAAGTAAATATGCATGAACAAGTAATAAAAATATTGGATGGCATGCTGTATGCACATTACAAACATATTCGCATAGAATCAAGCATAGCATAGGACTCAAGAAATAGAAAACAGTTTATTATTAACCAATTTAGTTTGGGGTTAAGGTTCCTCACCTTATCTTGCTATAAGATGTTTTTCCAAGCTTTAGAATCACCTTTACAGTGTTGTTATATTGCTAGAAGACCTAACAAAGTCGATAGAATTTAATTAGAATTTATTCAGAATATAAAACTAATCTGTTAACTGAGGGTCGGAGGTAGGGTCGATGCTAGGGTCGATGGGTCTATCGACCCTTCCCTCTTTCTAGACTTCCCGAATGCTGAGGGTTGATGGTCAGGAACACCTAGGGTCGGATGGTCATCGACCCTCGGTGCGACCCTTGGTGCACTCTAGTCCAATTTCTACTTTTAATCCATTCCTCGTGTTTGGGATCCTATGGCTTGCTCCTACATTCCATTCTACATTCATTCCATGATCTAAAACCATGTATAACCCACCTAGATAGCTTTCATGCACTTTCCTATGGTTTTCCATGAAAACCTAACCATAGATCGATGGTTTGGGTTTCTCTGAGATCACACTCTCAACAATAACTAACCTAAAGTCTGTAGAAACTCATGGAATTAGTATCCATACCTGAGAAGATTACTTTTTCTCTGAAATTCTTCTCATTTTTGCTAAGTTCTCTTCCTTCCCTTTCTTCTTCCTCTTTTCCTTCTCCTCTCTTTCTCTCAATTCGATTAGGGTTGTGAAAGGAGTGAAAGTGGCTTAGGAACGTCCTTTAAATGGAGTAGGAACATCCTAAATAAGTCCCATTGAGATTTGGAAAGAATCCCATTCAAAAAATATAGAAATTTCCTAATTTCTATATTCGGCAGAAACCGAGGGTCGATGGGCGGGTCGATGATCCCGTCGACCCTAGGGTCTTAAGCTGTCCGACCCTCCCTTCAAAACTGAGGGTCTGACTCTCTGTTTTGGGCGGTCCGACCCTACTTAGCTGGGTATGTGACCCTTCCCCTATTTTAAGTGTTTTTGGGTCGATTTGATACCTGGGATCTCGATCTCCTTCACGCCCTTGGTCCATTTGACTCGACCATGATGGGTAAACCTTGTTCAAGGTGGTAAGACCGGGTTAGATTGACACGGGTCTTACAACTCCCCCCAACTTATAAAAATTTCATCCTCGAAATTGTACGTACTTTCTGAATCAAATAAGTAAGGGTATTGCTTTCTCATAGCATTTTCTTCTTCCCATGTAATTTCTTCCATGTCTCTACTTTTCCTTGTGACCTTAACATAGTAGATATCTCTGTTGCGTAGACGTTGAACCTTTCGACTAGTGATTTCTGTTGGTGTTACTTCAAATGTCAAATCATCAGTCAATTCTGGAAAATCCACTGTCAAAACATGCATTGGGTCCTTGACATACTTCTTTAATAGGGAAATGTGAAATACATCATGCACACTTGACATAGATGGTGGTAGTGCTAACTGATAAGCTACTTTTCCACGCTTAGCTAGAATGTCATATGGCCCGACATATCTTGGACTTAGCTTCCCTTTCTGTCCAAACCTCTTCAATCCTCGCATAGGCGATACCTTCAAGAATACTTTATCACCTACGGCAAACTCTAGATCTCTTCGTCGAGTATCTGCATATTGCTTCTGACGGTTCTGAGCTGTTCTCACTCTTTCCTTGATGATGTCGACCACTCGAAAAGTCTCTTCAACAAATTCCGGTCCAACAATACTACGTTCTCCAACTTCATTCCAAAACAAGGGAGTTCGACACTTCCAGCCATACAGTGCTTCATAAGGCGACATTTGTATAGTAGCCTGATAGCTGTTATTATAAGCGAACTCGATCAATGGTAATCTTTCATCCCATGATCCCTTGAAATCAATTACAAATGCACGTAGCTTATCTTCTAGAATCTGAATTGTACGCTCTGACTGTCCATCTGTCTGTGGGTGGAATGCAGTACTGAACTTCAACGTTGTACCCATAGCCTTTTGCAATCATTCCCAAAATTTGGAAGTAAATCGTGGATCTCTATCCGACACAATACTTTCTGGAACACCATGTAATCGAACAATATTATCCACATGCAGCTTCGCTAACCTTTCCAGTGTATACTGAGGTCGTATAGGTATGAAGTGAGCTGTTTTAGTCAGACGATCCACAATCACCCAAACTGCGTCAACTACTCGAGGAGTCAATGGTAGTCCCGTGACGAAGTCTATAGGGATGCAGTCCCATTTCCAAGCTGGTTCCGGTAATGGCTACAACAGTCCAGCGGGTCTTTGTCGTTCAGCCTTTACTTTCTGAAAATTTAGGCACTGAGACACGAACTTGGCAACATCTGCTTTCATTCCCCTCCACAATATAATTTCTTCAGATCATGCTACATTTTTGTACTTCCAGGATGTATCGAATAGATGGAGGTATGGGCTTCTTTCATCAGTCAGTGTCTAATGTCCATACTTTCTGTTTCAGGTACACATATTCTTCCTTTGTATTTCAGTACTTTCTCGTCATCCAAGGTGAACTCAGGTTTAGTCCTACCTTTCTCAATATCTTCTTGTACTGTTCTCAGATAAGGATCTGATTTGATAGTTGTCTTCACTTCATCCACTTACCACCTGCCTCCCAAGAGTTCCAGTAGCGCCAACAACTAATATACATGTAGGCCTAACAGGAGTCCCTGGAGCCATATTGGTAGTTACTGCTGTTTGAGCAGTACATGTTACCACGGAAGGTATGTAAGATCTTCCTGAAGAGCAGGAATGGAGAGTTAATTTTCAGTTATTTCTTATATGGACAGCATATCAAATCTACAAGAAAGCAAACACTTAAAACAATTTTTTAAGACAGCTCTGCATTAAACTCCATTTTCTTAAACAACACATTCCTATAGTAAAGGGAGGAGAGCAGTAAAATTATAATACGTGCAAGTTAAAGTACGTTTTTTTTTTCCCTAAGGAAGTTGAAGGTGTCTTTTTTGCAAATGTATCTTCAATAGTCTTGGTTAAGACCATATCCCTGTGATAGAAAAAAATTCACGTGGTCTTGGAAAATAATTTTCACCAAAGACTTCAAAACTTATAGGTTTTCCAAGAAAACCTTGCACAAATTCTACAAAGATAATATGTAAATGATTAAGAAATATTTATAATTTGTACAATTTGATCTGAAATAAGACCACCCGTTTTAGATGAAGAATCCATTATCCATGTCTGAAACTATTGCATACCGGTGCTTCCAGGAAACCATGTGCAAGCTGCATCCCACCCAAACAATTTTCGCAACTAAAACCCTCATTTTTCCAATGATAATTTACCTTTTCTTTAATCCACTCATATATGTACTCCATATAGAAGGCACTACCAGGTGGCAAATGGCTGGCTAAACTCAATTTCCCAATACTAACTTTAGAATATCAGTTGCCATATAAATAGGTTTCGAATGCCAATAGAAAAAAGTCAGGTCAGCAATGTGATATTTGTTTCAATTAAAAAAATATTGAATTATTTTGAGGAAATTAGGAGTTAAATTGACCTGGATGTACATCATAAGTTCAGTAAGATAACATTGTAAAACACAAATGATTTTAATCTACTAAGAAACGAAAACAGCATGATATTCATAACTATATATGTAATTATCCCCCCCGGGGGGGGGGGGTGGTGAGCAATATATTAACCTTAATATCAAAATGATTCCATAATTTTAGACGAGTGAAAAGATATCTGTTGTACCCAAATTATCTAATTTTCCCGACTGTATCTTTGACTATCTCTGCTCAAATTCCCATTAAAGTTCTAAATAAATATATGCTCATTCCTCAAATAGGAAGACAGAGATTTCCAATACTAGGCATCCAGAAAACCTTGCTTTTAAAGCCCCAGAAAATCATTACCAAAAAAAAAATCCGGAAAAGCTCCCCAACCCATCATGTCTCCGCTATCCGAAAGGAGTCCTGAGGTGGTGAATCCATCAATTGTCTTCCCGGCGTTGTCTCTTGATACTTTTCTTTATGGATTTATCTCTTAATACCTCCACCAAATCCTATTGAGGTAAGCATATACCATGCTAATTAATTGAATTTGTGAAACAAGTTTAATTTTAATAAGGGGAGCTGGTGTCTATGGACTATAGAGTTTATTCTGGCAACAGTTACATGGAATATATACAAAAAAATGCTAGCAGGACTTTCCACAATCATGCTAGACCAGCTTCCAAGAAGCGTTATCTCTCTTAAGGGGATGAAATTTTAATATAGGGAGTTCAGAACGAAGAAGATGCGGAAACGCAAAGTCGATAGAGAGAGAATTACTCGCCTGAAGAAGACGAAGAAGTAACAGTGAGGAGTGGGATTGCAGAAGCGAGGTGATCGTCTTGTGCTAACGTTCGTCTCCAACACAGTGACGAGAAAGTACTGAAATACAAAGGAAGATCTATTAGAGATCCTGGTTGAACCGTTGGTTATTTAGCGGTTCATCACACCATTCTGAACAGTGTGGAATTGGGGTGTGACAACTTGGTATCAGAGCTTCTCAGGCTTTGCCCGCCGAACTTACACGCATTCAAGACCATTGTGAACTGAGATAGGATAAATTAAAAGCTTTAATACAAACACACTGTAAGCACAAGTGATGATTGAAACCGAATTAAAAAGAAAATAATGCATCTATTAAAGGGGAAAACCAGTTATATACAATGAGTGAAAGAAACAAAACGTATATACATCGCTAAAGCAGAGTACAGTCCACAACCCGGACAGTTACTATGTAGTACAAGAAAAGTAAAGTACAAATCAGGAAGCTGGAGGCGAAAGAGGAGGCGGTGTCTCACGGTCTCTGTCATAGTCCTCGGCATAGACCCTAGTCAACCATGCCACCTGGGTCTGAGTCATCTATAGATTAGTTGTGAGATCAGCCACCCTCTGATCAGTCCGGCGCTGGGCGTCTAGGAGCTCCCCTATCCTCAGATCCGATGCCCGCTGAGCCTCTCTAATCTCGTGAAACATACTCAGCACGTCATCAGCAGGTGGGCGTGAAGGACCAGCCCCATGAGAAGGACCGGTGTCCGGTATCGAAGCCGCTGCAGCAGAAGTACCAGCCCTATCCGCATGCGTGGGTGATGGCGGTGGTATCGCATCGATATCCATATATAAGCGATCATCATCGACCGGATCCCCACGAGCCCTAGCAGTAGCCTCAGCATCAGCCATCTCAACCCGAGTGTGAGGGCGCACCATCGCGTTCCTCTCCTCATCACTAACCTCCGCATCTCGTAGCCCCATCTTGCAGATAGCCTCCCAATCTAGAGGCGACGAGAAGGTCTTCTCCTGAATCTTCTCATCCACCAGATCCACCCCCAAACGGGTCAGTAACACTATAATCATGCGTCCATAGCGTAGATTACCCCTATGACCAGACAATGTGGCACTAATCATCGTCCGCATGATGATGTAAGGAAGGCAGACCGGCTGGCTAGTGCAGATGCAGTAGATCAAGAGTTGGATCAGCTGAGACACCCTCCCATAATGCCCACTCTGTGGGATCAGATTATGCTGGATAATCTTGCAGAAAACCGGTGGGGCTGGACGCAAGTAGCAAGCCCTCATCTGCCATCTATCGGGACGGAGCAACTGGTTGTCGATCTCTGCCCTCATCTCCATCTCAACAAACTGTGGCTCTCCCGGCGCACAATACACCATAGGGCCATCATAGGTAATTCCCAACAGATCGGCCAGCTGCCGATAATCAAAGGAGATGTGCACCCCCTTGACGTAGCTGGTGATGCGCAACTCCTGGCCGTGCTCAACGTCATTGTAATTCCCCACCACCTGGAGATTACAATAGAACTGGCGCACCGAATCCGGATAAGTGCACGCATCGTATGTGATGACAGGGAGCCACTCCATATCACCAAATGCTCCCTCTACATTGAACAAGGCTAGCTCAGCCAAGTTCACCATGCGACCCCCTTCCACTTTCTTACGGGCATACTCAGCATACTGTGCCTCAGCTTCATTGGAACGGAAGCGAAGTGGATCATGCAATCTTGGCACTTTGGTACGGGCCATAGTATCTGCAAAAATAGGAAGGAGAAAAGAAACAAGGAGTTAATAGGATAAAAATCCAAAAAAATTAAAATAGAGCCCCATCTCTCACCATACAAGTGGGCATAAGAACTTACGTAGGTTAAAACATATCCTACAACCCACATGTAGTAGGAAATTTTAACCAACGAAGCTCAATTTGAAGAAATTCAAGAAAAATCAAAAATGTCGACAAATTAGGGCAAAAAGAGAAAATTTTAAGTTTCCCGATTACCAACCGATGAAACTCAAAAAATTTTGAGGGCTTTCGTTCCTCAAGACCCCAATAACAAAAGCCCCCAATAAAAATCGAATTTTTACGTTTGGAAAAAGTTTAATTTGGAAAATACGAGTTAAATGAGCAAAAACCTAGAAATAAAAACCTAAAAACAGGTAAAGTTGCGAAAGTATACCTATAGAGGTGATGTGGATGTCAAAACTTGGACTAAGAATGATCCACAACAGGGAAGTAGCACTGTAGCAACTCGGAGAGAAGAGGCGAGTCGAAACGGAGGAGGAATAGTGAGAAATGACCCAAAATCGGATCCTAAAAATCTGATTTTTGGTCCGAGGGTCGGACAATTCGACTGACCCCATCGACCCTCGGATCGACCCTCCCATCAACCCTCGGCTCTGAATTTTATATCGGTTAGCATGCCTACGTGAAGTATAAATGATTTCTCACTGATTTTGATGATTTTCAGGCACCACCCATCTCAAAAGAAATATGTCTGGACATAGAGTTACCCGACAGACCCAAAATACAGTCCCACCACCACCACCAGTGGAGGAGACTAGTCAAGAGAATAACCATGCACAGGGTAATCCAGAATCAGCAGGCCCTACAAATTTTCTACCTCCACCACCGGAGCTAGCAACTGTGGTTATGAATCTGGCACAACAGCTACAGCAAATGCAACACGCACAAGCTCAAATGCAGGTTGCGATGGGAGTTATGTTTCAAGCCACTCAGGCTGCAACCATGCACACTGGGCAAGCTAGTGCAGCACCAGTGGGTAATCACCCAGCTCAACAGACACCTCAAAAACCGGCTGCACCAATTCCAGTGCAAGTTCCAGAAGCAGCCCAAGGGAACTATCAGTATCCACCCCCTATGTTTGGGGCATACCAAAATCAACTGGATCACTCCCGGCTAGTGGAGAGATTTTTGAAGATGAAACCTAAGGAATTCAACGGCAAGCCGTCTGATCCACTGTGGCCAGCACACTGGTAGACGAAATGGAGAGGAACTTCCTTATGATGACTATTACCGAGGAAGAGAAAGTACTAGGCGCCACCTTCATGCTTAAAGACGACGCACACCATTGGTGGAAGTCTACAAAGACGTATTTATTGACCAAGCACGCCCTACTGACATGGGCTATATATAAGGAAGCATTCTTCGAGAAGTATTTCCCAAGAAGCTTCAGAGATTCAATGGAGAAGGAATTTCTGAGTTTGTACCAGGGGCAGATGTCCGTAGACTCATACCAACAGCGCTATTAAGAGCTGTTTTTCTTCGCACCGGCTAGTATGCAGGAAGAAGATACCAAAACTCGTAGGTTTGTCGCGGGACTAAGAGGAAGCATAAGAGAAAATGTTCTGGGCTTAGAGAAGAAAATCTACAACGAAGCTGTCCAGATTGCTCGAGTGATCGAATCGAGCCAGAAGGAGAGTTATTTCTCCCAGAACAGAGGCATCAAGAGACCAGCCGGAAACACCTACAACGGAGGCAATAATAGGACGTATAAACCTTTTCGTCTTCAGAATTTTGCCACTGCACCAAAGTCTACTTCCGCAGCTCAACCATAGCCAAAGCCAAATTCTGAAGCCCCGAAGTGTTATAACTGCAACCAACCAGGGCATATGGCAAGAGAATGCCCAAAACCCAAGAAGCAGTTACATCAAGGATGGGTATATGCCGTTACATCAGAGGATGCAGCCGCATCGCCCGATGTGGTCACAGGTATGACCTAAACTTTTAAGATTATGATTTCATTGATTGAGCATGTAGACTAAGTAAAACGGATCACAGGTATTGTACCTATCAATGGCGTACCACCAGCCAGAGTACTCTTTGATTCAGGAGCTACGCATTCATTTATATCTGTGTCGTTTGGGAAGAAGACCAATTTACCCATCAAAACATTAGACTACAAGTTACTTGTACGGTTACCAATGGGATTAGAAGTGGAATTAGAGAAAGGTTATGGGCCATGTCCAGTTCTCATTGGCGAGAAAACCTTAGATGCAACTTTAATACAACTTGAGATGGCAGACTTTGACGTCATCTTGGGAATGGACTGGTTAGCTCAGCATTCTGCAAATCTATTATGCGCTGAGAAGAAGCTAACGTTCAAAGACAAAGAAGGAGAAAAATTCAGTTTCTCGGGAACCAAACTTCCCAGGAGACGCAAGCTCATACTCTCAGCATTAAAGGCTAAGAAATGCCTTGAAAAGGGAGCCGTCGGATATCTAGTATCAGTGGTCGACCTAACCAAGGACGCGCCACGAATGGAAGATATTGACGTCATGCGGGATTACCCAGATGTATTTTCGGAGGAACTACCCAGATTACCGCCCGACCGTGTCACGGAGTTTGTAATAGACCTGATACCTGGAGCCGCACCGGTATCAAAAGATCCTTATAGAATGGCTCCTACTGAACTGAAGGAATTAAAAGTGCAATTACAAGAACTGCGGGATAAGGGTTATATTAGACCCAGTATATCTCCATGGGGAGCACCGGTGTTGTTCGTAAAGAAGAAGGATGGTAGTGTTCGATTATGTATCGACTATCGAGAGTTGAATAAGCTGACAATCAAGAATCGATATCCACTACCCAGGATCGATGACTTGTTCGATCGGTTACAAGGAGCGAAGGTATTTTCAAAGATCGATCTTTGATCGGGCTATCATCAACTGAAGATTAAAGAAGGTGACATCCCAAGACAGCTTTCAGGACAAGATACGGACATTATGAGTTCTTAGTGATGTCCTTCGGATTAACTAATGCACCGGCAACATTCATGGAACTTATGAACCGGGTTTTCTACGATATGTTGGATACGTCGGTTATAGTATTTATTGATGACATATTGGTGTACTCCAAAGACAAGGAAACCCATGTTAAGAACCTAAACGCAGCCCTACAACGTTTAAGGAAAGAGAAGTTATACGCCAAATTTTCGAAGTGTGAGTTTTGGCTAAGTAAAGTCGCCTTTTTAGGCCATGTAGTATCCGCTGAAGGAATCAAAGTGGACCCCAGTAAGATCGAGGCTATCGTAAAGTGGGAAGCACCAAAGAGTGTTTCAGAAATTAGAAGTTTTCTGGGTCTAGCTGGATATTATCGGAGATTCGTAGAAGACTATTCTCGGATTGCCGTACCTCTCACCAGTTCGACCAAGAAAGGAGAAAAATTTGTATGGACGGATAAGTGTGAAAAGAGTTTTCAAACACTGAAGACCAGATTGATATCCGCCCCAATTTTGACCATTCCCGTTCTAGGACAGACATTTACCTTATACACTGATGCATCGGGATTGGGACTAGGATGTGTGCTTATGCAAGGAGAGCAAGTAGTTGCGTATGCCTCGAGACAGTTGAAGGTACATGAGAAAAATTACCCCACTCATGATTTGGAGTTAGCGGCAGTAGTACATGCTGTCAAGATATGGAGAGACTACCTGTACGGAGAGAAATTTCAGATTAAGTCGGACCATAAAAGTCTTACTTGTCTATTTAATCAGAAGGAGTTGAATATGAGACAAAGAAGATGGCTGGAACTATTGAAAGACTATGATTGTGATATCAGTATCATCCGGGAAAAGCGAACGTGGTAGCGGATGCATTGAGCAGGAAAGCAATGACAAAATCTCAAGGAGAAACTAGCACGACTGCAGCAATGTATACCAACGGAATGGTGTTCAATCACGGAAACGAACAATATGTGATAGATACAATGGATGGACCAGCCAACCAAGGGTTTATTCATCGGTTTTCGAATATGTTCGCGGCATTGAAGATTATACCGGATATAGTGGATGAAGTGAAGACGGCTATCAAAGCAGATCCTTATTTGAGAACAGTACAAGAAGATATTGAGAAAGGTAGGACCAACTCTGAGTTAACCTTAGATAACGAGAAGGTACTGAAATATAAAGGGAGAATATGTGTACCCGAAACAGAAAGTATGGACATTAGACACCGACTGATGAAGGAAGCCCATACCATCATCTACTCGATACATCCTAGAAGCACAAAAATGTATCATGATCTAAAGAAACTATATTGGTGGAGGGGAATGAAGGCAGATGTAGCCAAGTTCGTGTCTCAATGCCTAAATTGTCAGAAGGTAAAGGCAAAACGACAAAGACCCGCAGGACTGTTACAGCCATTACCAGAACCAGCATGGAAATGGGACTGCATCACTATGGACTTCGTCATAGGACTACTATTGACTCCTCGAGTAGTTGACGCAGTTTGGGTGATTGTGGACCGTCTGACTAAGACAGATCGCTTTATACCGATACGACCCCAGTATACACTGGAAAGGTTAGCAAAGTTGTATGTGGATAATATTGTTCGGTTACACGGTGTACCAGAAAGTATTGTGTCCGATAGAGATCCACGATTTACTTCCAAATTTTGGGAAGGACTGCAAAAGGCTATGGGTACAACATTGAAGTTCGGTCTTGCATTCCACCCACGAGCGCACGAACGGTCGGAGCGTACAATCCAGATTCTAGAAGATATGCTACGAGCATGTGTGATTGATTTCAAAGGATCATGGGACGAAAAGTTACCATTGATCGAGTTCGCTTACAATAACGGCTATCGGGCTATTATACGGATGTCACCTTATGAAGCACTCGTATGGCGGGAAGTGTCGAACTCCCTTGTTTTGGAAAGAAGTTGGAGAACGTAGTATTGTTGGACCGAAATTTGTTGAAGAGACTTGTCGAGTGGTCGACATCATCAAGGAGAGAGTGAAAACAGCTCAGAACCGTCAGAAGCAATATGCAGATACTAGACGAAGAGATCTAGAGTTTGCCATAGGTGATAAAGTATTTTTGAAAGTATCGCCTGTGAGAGGATTGAAGAGATTCGGACAGAAAGGAAAATTAAGTCCAAGGTATGTCGAACCATATGAAATTCTAGCTAAGCGTGGAAAAGTAGCTTATCAGTTGGCATTACCACCATCTATGTCAAGTGTGCACGACGTATTTCACATTTCTCTATTGAAGAAGTATGTCTAGGATTCGACGCACGTGTTGACATAGATTTGCCGTAATTGACTGATGATTTGACATTCGAAGTAACACCAACAGAAATCACCAGTCGAAAGGTTCAACGTTTACTCAACAGAGATATCTACTATGTTAAGGTCACATGGAAAAGTAGAGACATGGAAGAAGTTACATGGGAAGAAGAGAATGCTATGCGAAATCAATACCCTCACTTGTTTGATTCAGAAGGTACGTACAATTTTGAGGATGAAATTTTTATAAGTTGGGGGGAGTTGTAAGACCCGGGTCAAACTAACCCGGTCTTACCACCTTGAACCAGGTTTACCCATCATGGTCGAGTCAAGTGGACCAAGGGCGTAATGGAGATCGAGATCCCAGGTATAAAATTGACCCAAAAACACTTAATTTTAGGGGAGGGTCGCATACCCATCCAAGTAGGGTCGGACCTCCCAAAACAGAATGTCGGACCCTCGATTTGAATGGAGGGTCGGACATCTTAAGACCCTAGGGTCGACGGGATCATCGACCCTCCCATCGACCCTCGATTTCTGACGAATATAGAAATTAGGAAATTTCCTAATTTTCGGTTGGGATTCTTTCCAAATCTCAGTGGGACTATTATAGGACATTCCTACTCTATTTAAAGGACGTCCCTAAGCCACTTTCACTCCTTTCACAACCCTAATTGAATTGAGAGGAAGAGAGAAGAAGGAAAAGAGGAAGAAAGGAGACAAGGAGGAAGGCTTAGCAAAAAGGAGAAGAAATTCCAGAGAAAAGTAATCTTCTCAGGTGTGGATACTAATCCCATGAGTTTCTACAGACCTTAGGTTAGATATGGTTGAGTGTAGGATTTCGGAGAAACCCAAACCATCCATCCATGGTTAGGTTTTCATGGAAAACCATAGGATGATGCACGAAAACTATTTAGATGGATTATACAAGGTTCTAGACCATGGAATGACTGTTGAATGAATGTAGGAAGCAAGCCATAGGACCCCAAACATGAAGAGTGGATTTAAAAGTGGAAATTGGACCAGAGTGCATCGAGGGTCGCACTGAGGGTCGATAGACCATCCGACCCTAGGTGTTTCTGACCATCGACCCTCAGCATTCGGGAAGTTCAAAATGAGGGGAGGGTCGATAGACCCATCGACCCTAGCATCGACCCTAGCATCGACCCTCAGTTGACAGAATGGTTTTAAATTCTGAATTAATTCTAATTAAATTCTATCGACTTGGTTAGGTTTGCTAGCAATGTAATAACGTTATAACGGTGATTCCAAATCTTGGAAAAGTATCTTTTAGCAAGTTAAGGTGAGGAACCTTAACCCCAAACTAAATTGGTTAATAATAAGCTATTTTTCTATTTCTTGAGTCCTATGCTATGCTTGATTCTATGCGAATATGCTTGTAATGTGCATACATCATGCCATCCAATATTTCTATTACCTATTCATGCATATTTACTTTATTGTTTATAACATGATGATGATGATGATGATAAGAATAGGCATTGCTTGTATGTGTGTGGTTGATGTGCTTGATGCGAGCGAGTATCAGGGGAGGTGTGATGAGAACGTCAATAAACGTTAACCTTTGGCGGGTCACAGCACTTTAGCTCTATCTCTAACTCAAGTCTTGTGCATTAGCATCGTCGTATCGCCATTACTTTAGCAGAACTATTATTTCGTAGAGTATCAGGGGAGGTGGTCTCGGTCCTTGTAGTCTCTGACTCTACTGGGGGGCCTTAGCTCTATCTCTATGGGAATTCTGAGGGATGCTGGGGTGAGGCCTTGGATACACTGTTTGGCATTAGGATTGGTTAGTAGCGAGCCCAGTTTGCAAGCCCTCGCTAACAGGGGCTTACGTGTTGGTATAGCATTATATAGCAATAAACATTAACCTTTGTTGTATAATGTTATGGTAGGGTGGATGGGGACGACGATAAACGTTAACCTTCGGGTGGGCTTCCACACCCTGTGTATAGAGGTGGTGTCAATAAACGTTAACCTTTGACCACCCAACCTTTCTATTGCACATTGCAAACTATAAACCGGACCAAAGATATAAATTGACTTTTTGCATGCATATGTATTGTTGCGTTGTTTTGGCTACTCACTGAGCCGTGTTGTGTGCTCACCCCTCGACGTCGAATATTTTTAGTTGATGCAGGTTACACAGTCGAAGATTATATGAACGCGTCTGCGTACGTGAATATAGCAGCAATGGACGCTGGAGCTGAAGATGATACACACGACTCCTCTTGCGAGTGCAACTCGTGTGTATTTGAATAGATATTTTTATAGATTTCCTTATTTGGATTTATTAAAGACTTGTATTGATATTTACTTATGTCCCGGTTGATACAGAATAATTTTCTATTAAATTAATAATATCATCTTAGTTCTCAGTTCATTTATTTATAAGATTTCCGCTATTGTGTATTTACTCTGTTTATGACTGTGGATGTGTGTAAAGTTTGGATAACGCAGGGATGGTCTATTAGAGATCCTGGTTGAACCGTTGGTTATTTAGCGGTTCATCACACCATTCTGAACAGTGTGGAATTGGGGTGTGACACATTTATCCGTCCATACAAACTTTTCACCTTTCTTAGTCAAATTGGTGAAAGGTACGGCAATCCGAGAATAGTCTTCTACAAATCTCCGATAATAACCAGCTAGACCCAGAAAACTTCTGATTTTCAAAATGCTCTTTGGTGCTTCCCACTTCACAATAGCCTCGATCTTGCTGGGATCCACTTTGATTCCTTCAGCGGATACTACATGGCCTAGGAATGCGACTTCACTTAGCCAAAACTCGCACTTTGAAAATTTGGCATATAGTTTCTCTTTCCTTAAACGTTGTAGGGCTGCGTTTAGGTTCTTGATATGGGTTTCCTTGTCCTTGGAATATACCAATATGTCATCAATAAATACTATAACCGATGTATCCAACATATCATGGAAAACTTGGTTCATAAGTTCCATGAACGTTGCCGGTGCATTAGTTAATCCGAAAGACATAACCAAAAATTCATAATGTCCATATCTGGTCCTGAATGTTGTCTTCGGAATATCACCTTCTTTAATCTTCAGCTGATGATAGCCTGATCGAAGATCGATCTTAGAAAATACTTTTGCCCCTTGTAACTGATCGAACAAGTCATCGATCCGAGGTAGTGGATATCGATTCTTGATTGTCAGTTTATTCAACTCCCGATAGTCGATACATAATCGAACGCTACCATCCTTCTTCTTTATGAATAACACCGGTGCCCCCCATGGTGATATACTGGGTCGAATATAACCCTTGTCCAGCAGTTCTTGTAGTTGTACTTTTAGTTCCTTCAGTTCCGTAGGAGCCATTCTATAAGGTGCTTTTGATACGGGTGCGGCTCCAGGTATCAGGTCTATTACAAACTCCGTGGCTCGGTCGGGTGGTAATCCGGGTAGTTCCTCCGGAAATACGTCAGGGTAATCCCGCACGACATCAATGTCTTCCATTTGTGGTGCTTCCTTGGTTAGGTTGACCACTGACACTAGATACCCGACTGCTCCCTTGTCAAGGCACTTCTTAGCCTTTAATGCTGAGAGTATGAGCTTGCGTCTCCAGGGAAGTTTGGTTCCCGAGAAACTAAATTCTGCCCCTTC
Organism: Protea cynaroides; assembly: GCA_028583415.1. NCBI lineage: Eukaryota > Viridiplantae > Streptophyta > Magnoliopsida > Proteales > Proteaceae > Protea > Protea cynaroides. The sequence goes on from CM053268.1 coordinate 88,214,162, forward strand.
TTTGTCGTTGAATGTTAGCTTCTTTTCGGCGCATAATAAATTTGCAGAATGCCGAACTAACCAGTCCATTCTCAAGATGACATCAAAGTCTGCCATCTCAAGTTGTATCAAGGTTGCTTCTAAGGTCTGCTCTCCAATGTGAACTGGACATGGTCCATAACCCTTCTCTAGTTCCACTTCTAACCCCATCGGTGACCGTACAAGTGATTTGTAGTCTAATGTTTTGATGGGTAATTTTGTCTTCATTCCAAATGACACAGATATAAAGGAATGAGTAGCTCCGGAATCGAAGGGTACTCTGGCGGGTACGTCATTTATAGGTACAATACCTGTGATTTATCTTTACTTAGTCTACATGCTCATTCAATGTAATTACAACTTTAAAAGTTTCAGTCATACCTGTGACCACATCGGGTGATGCGGCCGCATCCTCGGACGTAACAGCATATACACGTCCCTGATGAAATTATTTCTTGGGCTTAGGGCACTCCCATGCCATATGTCCCGGTTGGTTGCAGTTAAAACACTTCGGGGCTTCAGAATTTGGCTTTGGCTGAGGTTGAGCTACTGGGATAGTCTTGGTTGCAGCATTAAAATTATAAGGACGGAAAGGCTTATACGTCCTGTTATTGCCTCCGTTGTAGGAGTTTTCGGCTGGTCTCTTGAGGCCTCTGTTCTGAGTAAGGTAACTCTCCTTTTGGGTCGATTCAATCACTCGAGCAATCTGGACAGCTTCATTGTAAATTTTCTTCTCTAAGCCCAGGACATTTTCTCTGATGCTTCCTCTTAGTCCCATGACAAACCTACGGGTTTTGGTTTCTTCTTCTTGCATACTCAGTGGTGCGAAGAAAAACAGCGATTCGTAACGCTATTGGTACGCATCCACTGACATCTGTCCCTGATAAAGACTCAGGAACTCCTTCTCCATCAAGTCTCTGAAGCTTCGTGGAAAATATTTCTCGAAGAATGCTTCTTTTTATATAGCCCATGTCAGTAGGGCGTGCTTGGTCAGTAAATATGTCTTCGTGGATTTCCACCAATGGTGTGCTTCGCCCTTGAGCATGAAGGTGGCACATAGTACTTTCTCTTCCTCTGTAATAGTCATCATGAGGAAGTTTCTCTCCATCTCGTCTATCCAGTGTGCTGGCCACAATGGATCAGACGGCTTGCCGTTGAATTCTCTGGGTTTCATCTTCAAAAACCTCTCCACTAGTCGGGAGTGGTCCAGCTGATTTTGGGAGTTTGTCCCAAACATATAGTGTGGATAGTGGTAATTCCCTTGAGCTGCTTCCGGTACCTGCATTGGAATCTGTGCAGCCGGTTGTTGAGGTGTCTGATGAGCTGGGTGGTTACCCACCGGGGCTGCACTCGCTTGTCCAGTGTGCATGGGTGCGGCCTGAGTGGCTTGAAACATAATTCCCATGGCGACCTGCATCTGAGCCTGCGCGTGTTGCATCTACTGTAGCTGCTGTGCCAAGTTCATCACCACGGTTGTTAGCTCTGGTGGTGGAGGTGGCAAATTTGTAGGGTTTGCCGGTTCTGGATTTCCCAATGCGTAGTTATTCTCTTGACTAGTCTCCTCCACGGGTGGTGGTGGTGGGACTGCATTTCAGGTCTGTCGGGTCACCCTACGTCCAGACATAATTCTTATCTGTAATTGGTGGTGCCTGAAAATCATCAAAATAGGTGAGAAGTCATTTATATTTGATGTAGGCACGCTAACCAATAATCAATTCCAATTCTAGACCATTTTATAAAAAAATGCTGTGTTTGCTATGCAGGGTCGATGGTGAGGGTCGCTGGGATGTCCGACCCTTAGTTTTCTGTCAGGTTCCCGAGAGCCGAGGGTCGATTGTGCTAGTCGAATTGTCCGACCCTCGGACCAAAAATTAGATTTTTAAGATCCGATTCTGGGTCATTTCTCACTATTCCTTCTCCGTTTCGACTCGTCTCTCCTCTCTGAGTTGCTACAGTGCTACTCTACTATTTTGGATCGGTTTGACTCCGGGTTTCGATGTCCACGTCATCACTACAGGTATGTCTTCCCATTTTTACCTGTTTTTAGGTTTCCATTTCTAGGTTTTCGCACGTTTAACTTGTATTTTCCAAATTAAACATTTTTCAACCGTAAAAATTCAATTTTTATTGGGGGCTTTTGTTATTGGTGTCTCGAGGAACGAAAGCCCTCAAAATTTTTTGAGTTTCATCGGTTGGTTATCGAAAAAATTGAAATTTTCTCTTTTTGCCCTAATTTGTCGACATTTTTTATTTTTCTTGAATTTCATCAAATTGGACATCGTCAGTTAAAATTTCTTACTGCATGTGGGTTGTAGGATATGTTTAAACCATCGTAAGTACTTATGCCCACTTGAATGGTGAGAAATGGGGCTTTATGGTCAACTTACGTCATTATTACATCAAATTTCAGATTTTTATCCTATTAACTCCTTGTTTCCTTTCTCTTTCTTATTTGCAGATACTATGGCTCGTACCAAGGTACCCAGAGTGCGTGATCCACTTCGCTTCCGTTCGAATGAAGCTGAGGCACAGTATGCTGACTATGCCCGTAAGAAAGTAGAAGGGGATCGCATGGTGAACTTGGCCGAGCTAGCCTTGTTCAATGTAGAGGGAGCATTTGGTGATATGGGGTGGCTCCCTGTCATCACATACAACGCGTGCACATGTCCAGATTTGGTGCGCCTGTTCTATTGTAATATCCAGGTGGTGGGGAATTACAATGACGTTGAGCGTGGTCAGGAGTTGCGCATCACCAGTTACGTCAAGGGGGTACACATTACCTTTGATTATCGGCAGCTGGCCGATCTGTTGGGCATTCCCTATGATGGCCCCATGGTGTACTGTGCGCCTGGAGAGCCACAGTTTGTTGAGAAGGAGATGGGGGCAGAGATTGAAAACCAGCTGTTACGCCCTGATCGCTGGCAGATGAGAGCCTGTTACTTGCGTCCTGCTCCACGGTTCTTCTATAAGATTATCCAGCATAATCTTATCCCGCAGAGTGGGCACTATGAGAGGGTGTCTCAGCTGACCCAGTTCCTGATATACAGTATATGCACTCGACAGCCCGTCTGCCTTCCATACATCATCATGCGGACGATGATTAGTGCTACATTGTCTGGTCATAGGGGTAATCTACCCTATGGACGCATGATTACAGTGCTACTGACCCGTCTGGGGGTGGATCTGGTAGATGAAAAGATCCAGGAGAAGACCTTCTCGTCGCCTCTAGATTGGGAGGCTATCTGCAAGATGGGGCTGCGAGATGCTGAGGTTAGTGATGAGGAGAGGAACGCGATGGTGCGCCCTCACACTCGGGTCGAAATGGCTGATGCTGAGGCTTCTGCTGCTGCTGCTAGACCTCGTGTGGATCCGGTCGACGATGACAATCGTATGTATATGGATGTCGACTCGATACCATCGCCTTCACCTACACATGCGGCTGGAGTTGGTACTTCTTCTACAGCGGCTCCTGCACCTGAGGCTGGTCCTACCCATTCGGCTGATCCTTCACTTCCACCTTCAGCCATGATGGAGATGCTGCAGGAGATCAGGGATGCTCAACGCAGATCTGATCTGAGGATGGATGAGCTGTTGGCTGCTCAGCATGCATCAGACGCACGGATGGGAGAGCTGCTAGAGGTGCAGCGTGCGACTGATCAGAGGATAGCCGGTCTCACAGCTAGACTACAGACGACCCAGACTCAGATAGCCTGGTTGACTAGAGTCTATGCTGAAGACTACGACAGAGACCGTGAGGCACCGTCTCCTCCTTCGCCTCCAGCTTCCTGAGTGTACTTTTATATTTCCTTGTACTACAGAGTAACTGTCCGGGTTGTGGACTGTACTCTGCTTTCATTATGTATATACATCTTGTTTCTCTCTCAAATTGTATGTAACTTGTTTCCCCTTTTATAGATGTATTATTCTCTTTTAAATTTTGTCTCAAACATCATTGGTGCTTACAATGTGTTAATATTACTGTTTTTATTTTTAACCTATCTCAGTTCACAATTGTGTTGAATGTATGCTAGTTCAGCGGACAAGGCCTGAGATGCTCTGATACCAAGTTGTCGCACCCCAATTCTGCACTATTCAGAATGATGTGATGAACCGCTAATAAACCAACGGTTCAACCAGGATCTCAAATAGGCTATCCCCGTATTATCTGAACTTACATCCATCCGTAATCATAATCAGAGTAAATACACAATAGCGGAAGTCTTATAATAACATGAACTGAGAATCTATGTGATATTAAAATTTAAATAGCAAATTATTCTGTATCAACTGAGACATAAGTAAATATCAATACAATTCTTTAATAAATCCAAATAAAGAAACCTATAAAATATCTAATCAAATACACACGAGTTGCACTCGCAAGAGGAGTCGTGTGTATCCTCTTCAGCTCCAGCCTCCATCGTCGCTACCGTCCCGTACACAGAAGCATTTATATAATCTTCAACCGTATAACCTGCATCATCAACTAAAAATATTCGACGTCGAGGGGTGAGCACACATCACGGCTGAGTATGTTGCCAAAACAATGCAACAATACATATGCATGCAAAAAGTCAATTTATATCTTTGGTCCGGTTTAAAGTTTACAGTATGCAATAGAAAGGTTTAGGTAGCCAAAGGTCGCGTTTATTGACCCCGCCTCTATACACGAGTGTGTGACGTTACCTGAAGATCACATTTATCGTCAACTCACATGCACCCCATCATGAACATTATATAACAAAGGTTACGTTTATTGCTATATAGTGCAATACCAACACGTAAGCCCCTGTTGGCGAGGGCTGCAAACTGGGCTCGCAACTAACCAATCCTAATGCCAAACAGTGTATCCAAGGCCTCACCCCAGCATCCCTCAGAATGTCCATAGAGATAGAGCTAAGGCCCCCCGGTAGAGTCAGAGACTACAAGGACCGAGACCACCTCTCCTGATACTCTACGACATAATAGTTCTGCAAAAGTAATGGCGATACGACAATGTCAATGCACAAGACTTGAGTTAGAGATAGAGCTAAAGTGCTGAGACCCGCGAAAGGTTAACGTTTATTGACGTTCTCATCACACCTCCTCTGATACTCGCTCGCATCAAGCACATCAACCACACACATACAAGCACATGCCTATTCCTATCATCATCATCATCATCATGTTATAAACAATAAAGTAAATATGCATGAACAAGTAATAGAAATATTGGATGGCATGCTGTATGCACATTACAAACATATTCGCATAGAATCAAGCATAGCATAGGACTCAAGAAATAGAAAACAGTTTATTATTAACCAATTTAGTTTAGGGTTAAGGTTCCTCACCTTAGCTTGCTATAAGATGTTTTTTCAAGCTTTAGAATCACCTTTATAGTGTTATTATATTGCTAGAAGACCTAACAAAGTCGATAGAATTTAATTAGAATTTATTCTGAATTATAAACTACTCTATTAACTGAGGGTCGGAGGTAGGGTCGATGCTAGGGTCGATGGGTCTATCGACCCTTCCCTCTTTCTGGACTTCCCGAATGCTGAGGGTCCATGGTCAGGAACACCTAGGGTCGGATGGTCATCGACCCTCGATGCGACCCTTGGTGCACTCTAGTCCAATTTCCACTTTTAATCCATTCCTCGTGTTTGGGATCCTATGGCTTGCTCCTACATTCCATTCTACATTAATTCCATGATCTAAAACCATGTATAACCCACCTTGATACCTTTCATGCACTTTCCTATGGTTTTCCATGAAAACCTAACCATAGATCGATGGTTTGGGTTTCTCCGAGCTCACACTCTCAACAATAACTAACCTAAAGTCTGTAGAAACTCATGGAATTAGTATCCATACCTGAGAAGATTACTTTTTCTTTGAAATTCTTCTCATTTTTGCTAAGTTCTCTTCCTTCCCTTTCTTCTTCCTCTTTTCCTTCTCCTCTCTTTCTCTCAATTCGATTAGGGTTGTGAAAGGAGTGAAAGTGGCTTAAGAACGTCCTTTAAATAGAGTAGGAACATCCTAAATAAGTCTCATTGAGATTTGGAAAGAATCACAATCGAAAAATATAGAAATTTCCTATATATTCGGAAGAAATCGAGGGTCGATGGGAGGGTCGATGATCCTGTCGACCCTAGGGTCTTAAGCTGTCCGACCCTCCCTTCAAAACTGAGGGTCTGACTCTCTGTTTTGGGAGGTCCGACCCTGCTTAGCTGGGTATGTGACCCTTCCCCTATTTTAAGTGTTTTTGGGTCGATTTGATACCTGGGATCTCGATCTCCTTCACGCCCTTGGTCCATTTGACTCGACCATAATGGGTAAACCTGGTTCAAGGTGGTAAGACCGGGTTAGACTGACACGGGTCTTACACACATACTCTCCCTTTGTGTCCTATTACTTTCTCATAATTTAAGTGAAGTCAGGGTTAGTCCTACCTTTTTTAAGGTCTTCTTGTACTATTCTTAGATAAGGGTCTGATTTAATAGCTGCTTTCACTTCGTCTAATAGATCAGGTACAATCTTCAATGTATCAAACATGTTTGAGAATAGATGAATAAACCCTTGGTCAATTTATTCATTTAGAATATCAATTACAAACTGCTCATTATCATAATTAAATACTCTTCCTGTGACACACACTACAACATTTGCACTAGCTTTATTTTTGGGATTTTGTCATAGCTTTCCTGCTTAATGCGTCAGTAACTACATTAACTTTTCCTAGATGATACTAGATATCACAATCATAATCCTTCAGTAATTCCAGCCATCTTCTTCGTCTCATGTTCAACTCCTTCTGATTAAAAAGATGAGTGAGACTCTTATGATCTGATTTAATCTGAAATTTCTGTCCATACAAATAATGTCTCCATATTTTGACAGCATGTACCACCGCAGCTAATTCCAAGTCATGAGTGGGATAGTTCTTCTCATGTGTCTTCAGTTGTCTTGAGGCATATGCAATTACTTGTTCTCCTTGCATATGCACACATCCCAAACCTAACCCAGACGCATCGGTGTGCAAGGTAAATGGTTGTCCTGGGATCGAAATAGTCAAGATGGTAGCTGATATCAATCTAGTGTTCAATATTTAGAAACACTCTTCACATTTATCGATCCAATCAAACGTTTCTCTTATTTTTGTCAAAGTGGTGAGAGGTACGGTGATTCTAGAGTAATCTTCCACGAATCGTTGATAGTACCCAGCTAAATCTAAGAAACTTCTGATTTCGGCAACATTCTTAGGTGCTTCCCATTTTACAATGGCTTCAACCTTGCTAGGATACACTTTAATTCCTTCATTGGATACAACATGGCCTAAGAAAAAGACTTCATTCAGCTAGAACTAACACTTAGTAAATTAGCATAAAGCTTCTCTTTTCTTATTCACTGCAAAGTGGCTTTTAGATTTGTGATATGAGTTTCTTTGTCCTTAGAGTAGACTAGTATGTCATCAATAAATACAATAATTTGTGTATCCAACATATCATGGAATACCCGATTCATGAGTTCCATAAAAGTTACGAGGGAATTAGTCAATCCGAAAGACATAACTAAAAATTCATAATGTCCATATCTGGTTCTGAATGCTGTCTTTGGAATATTACCTTCCTTAACCTTCAACTGATGGTATCCTCACCGAAGATCAATTTTGGAGAACTTTGGCACCCTACAACTGATCGAACAAGTCATCGATCCGAGGCAATGGGTACCGATTCTTGATTGTAAGCTTGTTCAATTCTCGATAATCTATACACAGTCGTATGCTACCATCATTCTTTTTCATGAACAATACTGCCGCTCCCCATGGTGATATGCTGGGTCTAATATAACCCTTGTCCAGTAACTCCTGTAATTGTACCTTTAGTTCCTTCAGTTCAGTGGGAGCCATTCGATAAAGTGCTTTTGATACTAGTGCAGCTCTGGGTATAAGATCTATAGCGAACTCTGTCGCTTGGTCAGGTGGTAGTCCTGGTAGTTCCTTAGGAAATACATCCAGAAATTTACGCACAAATTTAATATCCTCCATTCGTGGTGCTTCCTTGGTGAGATCGACCACGGATACTAGATACCCAATTCCTCCTTTCTCGAGGCATTTTCTAGCCTTTAATGCAGAGAGAATGAGTTTTCATTTATGAGGAAGTTTGGTTCCCACAAAACTAAAATCTGCTCCTTCCTTGTCTTTAAATGTCAGTTTTTTTTGCGCACATAATAGGTTTGCAGAGTGCTGAGCTAATCAATCCATTCCCAAGATAACGTCAAAGTCTGCCATCTTGAGTTGAATTAAGGTAGCATCCAAAATCTTCTCACCGATAAAAACTGGACATGATCCATAACCTTTGTCTAGTTCTACTTCTAATCCCATAGGTGATCGTACAAGCAGTTTGTAGTTTAAAGGTCTGAGGGGTAGACTTAACTTCTTTCCAAACGACACAGCTATAAAAGAATGAGTAGTTCCAGAGTCAAAGAGTCCTCTGGCTAATAAGCCATTAATAGGTATGATACCTGTGATTTGATTTAATTTAGTCTACATGCTCACACTAGGTAGTACAAAACGAAAGGTTCAGGTCATACCTATGACCACATCAGGCGATGCAGCAACATCCTCAAAAGTCACTGCATTAACTTTTCCTTGTTGTAGCTGCTTTCTTGGCTTAGGACACTCTATTGAATAATGCCCTACTTGATCGCAATTGAAGCATTTGACTCCAGCATTACTTTGCTTCTGTTGAGGTTGGGCTATCAGAGTAGTCTTGGCTGCAGCATTGATGCCTTGAGTACTGAAGGGTTTAAATGTCTTTGAGTTCCCTCCATGGTATAAGTTTCCATTGCGCCTCTTTATACCTCTGTTATGAGCAAAATAACTTTCCCTCTGGGTCGATCCCAATAATCGAGCAATCTATACTACTTCGTTATATATTTCCTTTTCTAATCCCAATACATGCTCATGGATGCTTCCCCTAAGTCCCATAACAAACCTTCAGGTTTTGGTATTTTCCTCCTGCATGCTAGAGGGAGCAAAGAAAAATAGTTCTTCATAACGCTGTTGATATGCATTTATAGTCATTTATCCTTGGTATAAACTCAAGAACTCATTTTCCATTTCATCTCTGAAACTCTTAGGAAAATACTTCTCGAAGAGAGCTTCTTTATAAATAACCCGTGTCAGTTGGGCGTGCTTTGTTAACAAATAACTCCTAGCTGATTTCCACCAGTGGTGTGCATCACCTTTCAACATAAATTGGCACATAATACCTTATCTTCTTCATTTATAGTCATCATCATAAAGTTTCTTTCCATCTCATCGATCTAGTGAGGTGGCCACAACAGATCTGATGGCTTGCCCCATGAATTCCTTTGGCTTCAACTTCAGGAAATCGTCAATCTGTCTAGAGTGATCAAGCTGATACTGTGCAAATGCCCCATACATAGGTAGTTGGTACTGATAATTTCCTTAGTTATACCCACCTTGTGATGCATCAAGGTTTTACACTTGGCCTTGTACTACTAGTATTTGTGGTGTTTGAGGTACAATGTTTCTACCACCAAGTACCGTACTAGCGTGTCCCGCAGGTAGAGATGTTGTGTTTGCAACTGGAAAAGCAATTCCCATAGTAGCTTGCATGTTGGCTTGCATTTGTTGTATGTGTTGCATTTGCTGTGACAAATTCATCACCACAGTAGCCAAATCCGTAGGTGGTGGAGGTAAGTTGGTTGGGTTGGCTTGGGTGTGAATATTCTGAGGTGCAGCATTCTGAGCTCCAATATGTCCTTCCTGCCCTTGTTGACCTTCATTGCCGTTGGTCTCCATAGGTGGTGGAGATAGGTTTGCATTCTGTCTCCTTCTACTTACTCTACGCCCAGTCATTTAAACTCTTGGTTGATGTGTTATTGGCAAAGATACATATGTGAGACAAAATAGAGTGGTGGTATTGGGTTAGTCTCACAATGGAAGGCGAGAGAAGATTGAAAATCAATAGGCAAAAGTTGGAACTGAATCAGAATGTAGACAAGAGTCAGTCATACGGTCGATGGCCTATGGTCGCATGTTGTGCAACCATAGGTGCGACCATCTAATCCCTGGCAACTTACCGAGACCCTATGCTCGATCATACGGTCGATGGCTTTGGTCGAATTGTGCGACCGTAAGATTTTAAATCAGTTTTAAAACCTATTTTTTTAAGATTTTCCCTCTCACTTCCCTTTCTTCTCCCTATGGTCTCAATTCAGCTCACCGCCACTGAGTTGCTACAATATCAACCATACAAACTTAGTGATTTTTCCATCGATCGACAATCTTCCTTCCATTCCTCAAGGTATATTCTCTACTCATTCTCCTTTTTAAGCTTTCATACCTAGGTTTTGCTCCATTTATAGGGTTTTCTTCAAATAAATATTTTTTTACAGTAAAAATTTGATTTTTATTGGGGAGTTTTGCTATTAGCTACCCAATGGATGAAAGCCCTCAAGAAAATTTGAGTTTCATTGGTTAGTTTAGTAAAAACTTGAAAATTCTCATTTTTAAGCTAACTTTTGGTGTTTTTCCTAATTATCAAAATTTCTTTAAATTCGAACTACCTAATTTAAATTTGACCTACCTAGTTTAAATTTCCAATTGTATGAGCCTTGTAGGATGGTTTGGGACCTATGTAAGTCCTCTTGCCCAAATGTTTGGGTAAAAAGTGAGGCTTTTTCCCATTCTACGTCGTTATGCTGTCAAATTTTCAAATTTATCTAACTTATTTTTCTTGTTTTCTTCTCTTGCAATTATCATGGTTCGCACTAAGGTTCCTCAAGTTCATGACCCAAGTCGCTTTCGATCCGTGGAGGCAAAAACACAATACCCTTAGTTCAATAGAAAGAAGGTGGAAGGGGGTAGATGTGTTAAGTTCGCCCATTTAGCCTTGTTTGATGTGGAAAGGGCGTTTAGTGATTTGGGTTGGCTTCTAGTGATTCTGTATGAGGCTTGCACTCATTCGGACTTTGTCATGTAGTTTTATTGTCATCTACAGGTAGAGGGTGACTTAGAGGATGTTGATAGGGGTAGAGAGCTTTGGATCACCAGCTGGGTAAAAGGGGTTCCTATCTCTTTCAACTCTTAGGAGTTGGCTGATCTCCTAGGCATCTCAAATGATGGTCAGCTGGTTTACTGTGCACCCAGGGAGCCACAGTTTTTGTCTACACCGGTGCATGCAGAAATAGATAACCAAATTGTTTGAGATGACCGTTGAGAGATGAAAGTAGTCAACCTACGTCTAGAGCCACGGGTCTACAGTAAGATTATCCAGCATAATCTTATTCTTAGGTCAGACATTATGAGATGGTCTCACAACCGACTCAGTACAGCAACCTGCTGTATTGTATCTGTATTAGGCATCCAATCTACCTCCCATATATTATTCTTCATATTATTCATAGAGCTACGTTTCCTAGCTCGAGAGGTAACTTTCCCTATGGGCGACTGATCTCCACCCTACACACTCGTCTACAGGTAGAACTAGTAGATGAGAGGATCTTTGAGGACACTTTCTCAGCTGACCATGATTGAGAGGCCATTAGCAGGATGAGCATGAGAGAGATACAGGTCAGTGATGACGAGAGGAATGCTATGAGACATCCTCTCACTAGGGTAGCGGAAACAAATGTAGAGGCGGCAGCAGCAGGGGCACACGTGAGTGATGATGAGGAGGATGATGATCTGATGTACATGGATGTGGATGCCATGCCTCCCCCATTACCACAACATTCTACTGGAGCTGGCCCTTCTCTGGCTTTTCATTCAGTTAGCCCTTCACACCCACCACCAAATGACATGAGGGGGCTGTTACATGAGATTCGAGAGGATTAGTGCGTGACTAATTAGAGAGTAGGAGAGCTTCTAGATGCCCAGTGCTCTACAAACCAGCAGGTAGTGGATCTGACAGCTAGTCTCCGAGCGACTCAGACTCAGGTGGCCTGGCTCGCAAGAGTATATGCTGAGGACTACGATAGAGATCTTGAGGCACATCCTCCTCCAGCACCTCCAGCTCCATGATATCATTTATTTCTTTTTCTCATTTATTTTATAGAGTAACTGTCCAGATTTATGGACCGTACTCTGATTCGGATGTATTTTGTCTTACTCCCAATTGGATATATATATATATATATATATATATATAATTAGTTTCCCATTTACATATGTACATTATCCTCTTTCTTAGTTTATCTCTCATACAACACATGTGCTTATGGTGCGTTCTTATTACAACTTTTAATTTTTATCCTAACTCAGTTCATGACTCATGTGAAAATAGTTAGGTCAATGGGTAGAACCTGAGATGCTCTGATACCAAGTTGTCACACCCCAATCTGGTCTAAATAGATTAGTGTGATGAACCACCATTAAACCAATGGTTCAAACAGAATCTCATATAGGTCGTACCCACCATATCAAACCACACACACATTCTACGATAATAATCAGAGGGAATAAACAAATAAATGAAAGTCTTACAGATAATGAACTTAGTGTCTAACAATGATAACAAATAATTAATCCAACTATCTCCAAAACTCAAGACATAAAAATAATTAATCCATTTCATCTTCCAATAATCAAATATAGCTAAACTAATCGAATATGCACTGGTTGCACTCGCATGAAGAATCATGCGCATCTTCAACAGCTTCTACATCTATGGTGGAAACGTGTCCATACGTCTACGCATTTATATATTATTTAACACTAGGACCTGCATCATCAACTAAAATTTTCAACGTCAAAAGGGTAAGCACACATCATGGCTCAGTGAGAAAATAAAACAATGCAACAAACATATGCATGCATTTAATTCAGATATTTGGTCTGGTTTTTAAGTTTGCAATGTGCTATAGAATGGTTTGGTGGCCTCCGCACCTCTATACATGAGTGTGTGAATCCGCCCAATGGATCAAACACCATTGCCGTCCCACATGCACCTACCATGGAATAGAGATAGAACTAAAGTGTCCGAATCATACACCGCCAATACTTCCCCTGATGCCTTACCCATACCAATACGTAAGCCCCTATTGACGAATGCTTGCAAACTGGGCTCGCAACTAACCAATCCTAATGCCAAACAGTATATCCAAGGCCTCATCCCAGCATCCCTCAATACGTCCATAGAGATAGAGCTAAGGCTCCCCAGTAGAGTCAGAGACCATACGGTCCGAGACCACCTCCCCTGATGCCCTACGACGTAATAATTCTGCTAAGGTAATGGCGATACGACGATGTTAGTGGGAAAGACTTGAGTTGGGATAGATCTAGAGTCTAGTGATGAGGTCAAAGACCACCATGCCACGTCCTTCTCCTGATGCTCGACTGGCATCCAACACACCAACCACACACATACATTCACATCCCTATTCCTTACATCATCATCATCATCTTGTTATAAATAAACAGAACTAAATATGCATGAATAGTAACAGCAGAAAAATTAGATGACATGTGAGATGCACATTACAAGTATACAAGTATAGAATCAATCATGGCATTGCACTCAATAAAAATAAATAGTTTGTTATTAACCAATTAGTTTAGGTCTTTTTCCCTCGCTTGTTAGCAATACTCGATTTCCTTCCAAGCCTTGAAATTCTCTTTGAATTGATTTAACAACCTAAAAGTTATATGAATTTAAATTAGGGTTCATATGTGACATGTTACAGTAGTAGGAAATAGAAACAGAGTACTGATAGGTGTCTGATTAGTCCTATGGTCTCATACTGTATCGACCTTACTGCCTACGGTCAATACCTTATGGTAGCATATGGTGCGACCGTAGCTACGATCATATGATTCCTGAATCTTCTCAAATGCCTCTAGTTGATCCTCTGGTCATGCTGGTCATGCTATGGTCGATCGTAGGTGGGACCTTGAGATTTCTGGTCACAGAATACATGCAATTTGAGTTCTTCCTCAGTCAAATCCTCTGATCTTCAATTAGATTTATTCTGAGGTCATCCTATGGACATCATTAGTAGTTTCTTATCAACCCTAATCATCAAACTTACTCTTCATGGTTCTCCTTGGGATTTTCTCAAGGGAATCACATGGATCATAATAGGTTGATATTGCTTATTTTCCATAGAAGTCTTATTCCATAGAGTTTACATCTCCAGAGATTAGGTTCATACCGTTGCCTGTGATAGAGAGCCAATCTCATCTCAACAAATTTCTCTCCTTAGCTTTTTCTTCTTCTCCTTCTCTTTCCTTCTCTTTCTCTAGGGTTTTCTAATGTTCTAAAAGAGTAAAAAATGGTTGAGGGACATCCTTTATATAGAGGAAAACTCTCCATATAGAGTCATCTTTCAATTAGGAAAGAAATTCCTTAGTTTAGGAAAGTTTCCAAAACTCGGAGTCAAATCTGGGGTCTCATGGTCGATGACTACGATCGCAGAACCCGTCGACCGTAGGGTCGAAATCATCGACCGTGGGGTCCTGGATTTGTGATCTTCATTCTTACCATATGGTCAACTGTACCTACCCAGGTATGCGACCATATGTATAGAGTTTTAGGTGTTTAGTCGAGTTTTATACCTGGTTTGTGATCTATCTTCACACACTCAGTCCACTTGGTCCAGGAATGATGGGAACACTTGGCACGACACGCTTAAACCAAGTTAGTGGAGTGTGGGTCTTACATCTACTACTGTCCGTGATTTCTTTCCATTAAAATTCTTCGTTGGAATTCTTTCCCTTTCATGTGCATAGTTAATTCTTGCTCTGTTATTGACATAGATGATGAGCTGTTGCCTAAACTTATACGCTATCGGCCACCTGAGAAAAGAATGTCTAACCTGTCTGTGGAAACTCTGAATGATCGATCCAGAGACCCAAGAACACAACATCGGTAGGCTTGAGATGCCTCGAGGATTAATCCTATTTTAGTGCCATATCATTGAGAAAAAAAAGAATGCGAAGAAGAAAAAAAATGGAAGGATTAAAATAAGGCAAGTGTACTCAAATTCTCACAGCCAGACATGCGTCTTCCCCATATCATTGAAAGAGGGGATTATATCAATGAGCCAAAATATGACAATTCATTCTTCAGAAGAAATTAGACGAATATGCCACTTGGCCAAACATAGTTATTTACTAGGAATATATGCAAATGCTGTTGTGTATACATAAATACCAATCAAGATGGATACATATGGCCGAATGGATAAGTGCCGATTTAGTTGACAGATTACTGTACCACAAGATTCTACAAGTGAGTAGAATCTTGACTAAGGTACTATCGTGCTTCTTACTCCACCAAATAGAGATGGCACCCACTAGTTGATACAAGAAAATACCATTTCGAAGAACCCTCATGGGTTAACAACATTCAGGAGTAGAGTTTCTGTGCCCTGTATGAAGAATCATGGTTCAAGCCAATCATAATCAAATAAAGCATTGTCATGTATGGCCTCCCCATCCAAGAAAAAAAAAATCAAAGAAAAAAAATGTAAAAAAATAAGAAAGAAAAAGAGAGTTATATGAAAGTAAAGATGTTGGATGGCATTTCCCAACAAGGGACAACAGAGAGCCCATTTGTTTCTTGCATCTCTTAGCATGTTTATTTTTATCGAACCTCATTGGTAAAGAGCTGGTTCATTCGCCATGCTTCAACAAGGTCACTTTTTCAAAGCTTGATGGCAAGTTCAGCCAATTGCAATACTTCGACAGAATATGATGGCAAGTTCGATTATTTTGCTGCCTTTCACAGACATAAGTTGGACTAGACTTTTAATTTTGACCACCACATCTTGCCTTTAAAGGGGATGGTCTCATCACCTCATCATCATCAGAGTATAATTTCTTATCGACAATAGACACTTCCTCCCGCTTATTAATCCGACGGTCTTCCAAAGAGTCTGCATTACAAGCCTTTCATTCATCAATAAAAAATTTCATGACATTGCCTTTTGTGAGCATGTCATTCACTTTATAAATAAATTTTACCTGACAATTCTGACTGGAATGCCCATCTTTTGTTTATTAATTCAACGATGTCCAAGGATTCCGATATCCCATTTTTGGAATGACAATAAAGTGGTATCTCCTCAGTGGGATAAATCTATTACACCCCGATTCTGGTCGAACTAAAAGTGTGAATGAACCATCATATAAACCAACAGTTCAAGCTAGGATCACATAGGACCATACCAACAATCAAACCATTCATATTCATATCATAATCAGAGATAATAAATAAAACAAATTTCATCTAGACCCCATCAATGATTGCTAACATCATCTACACCCACAAGAATGCAAAAATATCATCTACACCCCAAAACTTTGGTTGTGGTAATCAAAGAAGTCTACTCCATTAGTTGATTCCCGTTAGATGCTAACAGCAGGTGGATTGGAATATTTCAGAGACGATAATACCCTTTTGATCTGTTGAAAAGACCATTATACCCTTTAGGTGGATTCAAATATAAAGGAAGATCTTTTCAAACAAAAATGCATCCAATACTTTATCTCTCTCTAGAATCCATGATGAAAGCTATTCTTTTCAGGACCGTTTCCTCACCGGTTCAATACTCCATTGTTCTCTATTTACCGAAGCTCTCCTTCTCTTATACCGGCCATGATTCCGTCACCTCTACATTGTTCTCCGATGAAAACAAGAAGTAAATGTTTTGAGGTCAGAAGTATTGAACACATGTTCACATTAATCCTCATGAGGAGTTTTGTTGAAGGGAAATTTTGGACAAAGATGCCTCGAATGGGGATAATCTTGACAAGCCACCTATCAACATATTATCAAACACAAAAATCAAATAAAAATAATCTAATTAAGAGGCTGAACAAAAACTAGGGTTTATTTTAGGGTATGAATAGAAATTGATGGTACCCACCAGACCTTGTTGACCTATGACGGAGAGCTCTTGAGCATCATCATCATCCTTAAGGGAGACCTCTTTAAATAAATCAATAGATTCAAATGGATCCGTTGTTGACGGTGCCTTCATCATCCCCGACCATGGTTATTCCTTCGACGACAAGCTGAATCGGCCAATGTCTTCTTCACAGAAATCAATCATACTAAACTGGATTGACTCGTTTCCAAAATTGGTAATATATAGAAGAAGATCCAATCTTTTCAACTTCACTCATCTTAGTTGAAGTTTTACTAACCTATAAAGAGAGAGAGAGAGAGAGAGAGAATTGGAAAAATGGTGGTGACGACAACGATTGTAGACTCTGGTGAGAATCTCTATTGTACTTTCGCTTACAGATATGTCTGCACATTTCTTCCTAGGTTGGTTGATTGATTTCTCGATTCTTTTTGTTTTTGATTCTTGTCATTTCATTTATGGATTGGATTGCAAGTTCAAGATGTCGAAGAGTTCGATAACAAAAGATGCAGCGTATCAAATCATCAACGACGAGCTTATGTTGGATGGAAACCCTAGATTGAACTTGGCTTCCTTTTTTAAAACCTGGATGAAACCTGAGTGTGATAAGCTTATCATGTCCTCCATTAACAAGAACTATGTCGACATGGATGAGTACCCTGTCACCACTGAGCTCCAGGCATGTCTCTGTCAAATTTTTTATTTTTTATTTTTAGTCTTAATGCCGAGGGGACTAGGGCTTGGGTGAGAATGAACATGAGAGAGAGAGAGTGAAATTTCTCATGAGGGATAAGTTACATTTGAAGGATAAATTAATAAATGAACATAATTTTATAATTTATAATTTGAGGGGTAAAATTGTATTTCAATAAATTTAGTGATTTTCATCATTTAAGTAGACCTAGGTGATGTTTTTGCATTCTTGTGGGTGTAAATGATGTTAACAATCTTTGATGGGGTCTAGATGAGATTTTTTTCTAATAAATAATAAGCAAAAGTCTTTAAATAATGAACTGATTATCTAAATAAATAATTAACCAGTTATCTCAACATTAACCAAAACATACTTTAACTACCTATTACAAGTTCTATAAGTCCAAATACGGAAGTGAAAAACCAGGCACAAACATAGTGGAAACACTCGCTTGATGAATTATGCTCATCCTCCACTATCTGTACATCCATAGTCATCACGTGTCCATAGGATGGTGCATTCATATAATCTTCCATCTTAGTACCTGCATCATCAATTAAAAATATACAACGTTATGGGGTGAGCTCGCAACTTAGCTCAGTGAGACAACAAAACAATGCAACAAACTGTAAGCACCCCACTTTTGCCATCTCTAGCATAAGTGAATCCATATGACAAGTTTCTAGCTTCTAATTCAAGGTTTTGTAATTTTTCAATTGGCCCCATAGCAAGCTCATGGTCCACTACCTACTTGGATGTATAGGTCGTAAAATTATCTTCAAACTGAGAATGAAATTACCCAATTTTGACAACAAATGAAGAGATTATCATAGTTTTAGATTGTTTGAAAGTACAAGGGTATTTATGTAGTTATTGCAAGATGCATGCATGAATTATCGTCGAACTTCAAATCATCATATCTTGATCATCTAACGTCCGAATTAGGTGATTCTAATGCCATTGTGTTCCATTTTCAGTCATCTTCAAAGCGAACATGAAAAATTTTAGACAGAGGTCACCGAAGGTTCCCATGTAGAGTTACAAGCCAAAATAATTCATGAGATGTGAAATAAAGAGAGAAGAGCTGGTTTCAGCCAAACCCAGTCAACCTAGTCTTGGCCCAACCTAGTTAACCCAAGCTAGTCCAGTCCAGTCAACCTCGACCAGTCTTCCTTGAACCAGCCCGAACCCATCCAGACCAAGTCATGTAGGCCCATGTGCATGTATTTCTTTCATATATTAGTTATATATATTTATATAATGTATAATATATTATAATATATCATATAATATATACATATATCTTATATGTATATTATATTATATATATTAATATATTAATATATTATATATTTTTTCTTCTATAAAAAGCAAGTTTTTGAATGGGATAGAGCAAGTAAAATCCAAATGGGAGAGAGTAAGGAAACCCGATGAGGGAAAGTTACCAAAATAAAAGAAAAGAAAGAAAAATAAAAATACAAAGAAAAAAAGGGAAGGAAAGAGAAAGAGTTGGTGGAGGACTCTAATACTTGAAAAAAGAAAGGAAATAAAAAAATATGGAGAGATGGAATTTGGAGAGAGAAAGAGAACCGTGGATCCCATTGGTAAAGAAAAAAAAAGGAAAGAAATCGAATTTGAGAGGGAGATCGAGAGATTTAGGAAACCTAAATCTAGGAAAAAAGATCTCTAAGGAGAGAAAGAGATTGTGAGAGGAGAGAAAGAGAGCCGTGGATCCCATTGGCAAGAAAAAAGGAAAAAAAAAAGAGAAAAAATAAAGAAAGAAACCGAATTTGAGAGGGAGATCGAGAGATTTAGGAAACCTAAATCTAGGAAAGAAAATCTCTAAGGAGAGAAAAAGATTGTGAGAAGAGAGAAAGAGAAATGGAAAAGAGATTAGAGAATCATAGAAGGGAAAAAGGAAAAATCATAAAGAGAAAGAAAGGAATCAAACGAAGAGAGATCGGTGAGAGGCAACTCTAAGAAAGAAAAAAAAAGAAAAAAAAGGGAAAGGAGGAGATTGCGATGGGGAGGACTGATTCAAGGGAAGAGATTGGGATCAAGAGGGCAATGAAAGGAGGAAGAGAGGAGGAATTTGAGAGAGGCACTCCCCAGATTCGTAAAGAGGAGAGTAAAAGAGAAAGAGCAAGAAAGGAGAAGAAGGAAAAAAAAAAAGAAGAAAGGTGGAAGACTCACCTTCAGAAACTTTTTCACCATCTCCAATAAACTCTACATCAAAGGTTTCACTCCATTGGGGCCACAAGGTTGGTACCCTAAAATAGATTTAAAGGTCTTTTATGATGCTTAAAGTCGGTTTTGCTTGAATATACTTATTTTCGTCATATCTCGATCTGGAACGCCCTATTGCATGCATGTTGATGTTAGGATGACATATTTTTTATGTGTGATAATTTTCTTAAATTGCTCAATGTTGAAGATTTGAGTGCCATAAGATGATTTTGATGTTTTTGATAATTTCTACAAAGTAGATTTTTGATCTAGAAATTTCAGGTTTAAAATCCAAATTTAGGACATGCATCTAATATGGATTTTTGTAAATTTTAAAGCCCAAATTTTTATGGGATACTCTTTGATATGTCAAAAGACTCCCCTAGAAATTTATTCTCATTTGGAATTGGAAAGGTTCATCAAAAAAAAATTCTCCATTGGTGCTGCTACACTACTCTGTTACAGTGCAAACCCCTATCAGAAGGTCTCTAAAACGGGATTTATGGCCATAACATGAAAATACTTTCCTCAAAAAAATTTTAGATATTGAAGTCTTCTAAATTTTGGCACTGGTTTCGGATTTTTTTTAATATTTTGATGATTTGATATGATTTTTTAAATGCACAGTGGTCTGTTTTGAATCAAATAGGGTATACTAATTGGCATGACTGAGAAGTGCTATTTTGCACCCTGAGAATGCTCTGTTTGCAATTGTTTTCTTGATGAAATTTTCAATCTATAAATTATCTATATGGGCATATTTTTTTTATTTAATTTTCATTAAGTGGTTGATTTCTTATATAATTTATTGTGCAACTTGGTCAAAATCTAGAATAAACTTGACCCGTGCATATATTGGTACTTGTGGCATTCATTTGACCTGGTTTCGTTCCCTGTTGGGGTTAGCTGCTTTGAGACAAAAGTTAGGTCTCTGAGTCCTCTTTCTGAATGTATATTTTGAGCTTAATTCTGATATATTTATGTCTCCATATGTCTATTGTGGCACAAGATGACAGAATTTGTCACCATGCATGTGCACTGAATTGCGCAACATATTTGACTTATATGCGCTCTTTGTTGGGACTTGACCCCCTCAGATGAAATGTAGTGTGTCAAGCCATATTTCAATGAGGAAAAATAGGGCTTAATTTGAGTTATATAGGACCTATTTATGGCCATTTTAGTGTAATATGATCGAATTTGAAATCAGTTTCTAGTTTGTGCAATACTTGGCACTTTGTGTGGCAATTTTGACCATTTTTGAGTCATTGTTTGCTTTAAATGTCTTCATAAAAGTTGTTGCATTTTCAAAGAAATTCTTAAACATATGTTTGATAATTTTAGGTTTTTAAAAAAGTTTCATTGATGTCTCATTCACTGCACGTCACATGCAATTCGTTGCTTGACTGATTTGGCAAATTCTGCCATATTTGAGTGCACACTTGCTATATTTAGAGTGCTCACATGCTACATTTAGATACATTGCCACATTTAGAGTGCTCACATGCTACATTTGGATTACTTACATACCATGTTTGCCATATTCACATGTTGCTATATTTGGTAGAATAAATAGATTTTTGTCATATTTAGCAATATCTTGATAATTGCCATATTTAGACATGTCATGCTTAGACTTGACATGCTTAGAATATGGCATAGTAAGTTTTACCATGTTTAAATAGATTTTCATGATATCACATGTCATATTAGGGATATTTTCACAATCTTGCTATATTGTGTTAGTTACCACAAATATTCATGTTTGCCATGTTTAGATAGAATATTCTATTTTTTTATAATAACTTTATTTTTGCAACTTCCAAGTTGAATTGCCATATATGCGTAGTTCTAGAAGACAATTTAGGCATGGGGATGTGCATTTAGGCACCTACATTCTTGGGAAGGCAATAATGAAAAATAACAAAACTCCTAAAAAAGAAAGAGAATGTCTTACCAAACCTTCCAAAATTAGAGCTTAGGATGAAAGGGTAGTTTAGGACGATCCTTGCCCCTCTGCATACATCAACCTAAAACAGGTTGGTCCTTAGACCTAGAATAGGTTCTAAATTCTCAACCCATAATAGGTTATGAATCCTTAACCTAGAGCAAGTTATCTCACCATTTCAAACTATGCAGATTCTGATTCCTACTAGGATACATAGACAATTTGGAAGAATCCCAAATTTGGACCACACCTTGATATAGATGGACTATCCATAGATCCACTAGGATATCCATCCATATTCTGACCCAGATAGAGTTACCCATTCCAACCCATAATGGGTAATCCACATTCCAACCTAGAACAGGTTATCTAGATTTCAACCAATCCAAATTTGGATCCATGATCTATTAGGACTATCTACCCATTAGGGATATCTAGTTCAACCCGCATGGGTTATCCAATTCTTAAAACCACTTGGACCATCTATTAGTCCATATGGACTATCCAGATCCTGACTCATAGGGTTTCTCATCCTTTCAAGCATAAACTTCAACTTTAACAATGAATCTAATTATACACAAGCATAAATCACAGCCGTAAACTTTAATCACACTTGAACTATGATGTGAACCTGATTTTTGAAAAAAGTCCTAGATACATAGGTAATCTGAAAAAATCTAGATTTGGTTCAATGATATCAAACCACTTGGTTTTGTTCAGTTCAATAGATAGAGTCTAGCATAGGAAAGGTATAGGATATCGATCTCGATCGGGCTGTTTAGGTGCCTAACCCCTTTCCATAACTGTAACCAGACGCTTACCCAATCTCTGATGGATCGAAAAGCCGATCGAAGGTTCATGAGTCAATTGAAGTCTTACCTTGGGGTGAGACTACATTTTTGAGGTCTTAGACCTTAATCTAGGTGGTGACTCCAAATCAAAATTTTAAATATCCTAAAAAAATCCATTTGTCCTCACAGTGACGACTCCATTGGGGATATAAATGTCAGACTCCTAAATAAAAAGCTTCCTTTTGTGAATTAGATGCTAGCTCTTAAGATACTATATTTATGGTTGTATTAATATTATTTTGGGGGGAGTGGGTTCAGTCATACATTCGTGCGAGTAGTCAAATCGGGTCCCATGCATATGGGGTAGCCTACTAGGCAAAACACAGAACCTTGTCCTGTACTTTGTGAGATCACGATAGATGAGTAGTCTCTAACGAACATTTCTTGGGTCCATCTGGGAATGCGTTATGCTACTCTACGTTACTTGATTCTTGATACATAGAATATAAAGGGATTGGGGGCCCATTATTCATCGTGCATTAGGTGATAGGTTACACCATGCTCGTTAAGGTGGCATTTTTTTGTCCTAACCCAGATTGTAGACCAATGTTTGTTATTTTTTGTTCATCTATCACACACTAATTCCACACTATTTAGAATGGTGTGATGAACCGCTAATAAACCAACGGTTCAACCAGGATCTCGAATAGGCTATGTCCGTTTGCTTAATCCATACACATCCACAACCATAATCAGAGTAAATAAACAATAACGGAAGTCTTATATATTAAATGAACTGAGAATTCTAAGAGTGATAACATAAATAAAATATCCAATTATATTTCATTGACTAAGACAAGTAAATAAAATAATCAATTACATTTTCTATATATTCTAAACAAGTCTAATAAAAAACGCATGAGTTGCATTCACATGACGAATCATGCGACTTCATCATAACTTCAGCGTCTATCGCTGTAGCATGTCCGTACATAGGAGCATTGATGTAATCTTCTACAGTCGTACCTGCATCATCAACTAAAAACATTCGACGTCGAAAGGGTGAGCACACATCACGGCTCATTGAGCAAACAAAACAATGCAACAAACATATGCATGCATACAATTCATATCTTTGGTCTGGTTCATAAGTTTGCAATGTGCTATAGAAAGGATAGGTGGCCGCCACACCTTTATACACGAATGTATCGAACCGCCCAATGGATCAAACATCATTGCCGCCCCCACATGCACCCACCATGGAATAGAGATAGAGCTAAAGTGCTTAGGACCGCACCGCATCACACTTCCCCTGATGCTCTACCCATACCAACACTTAACCCCCTTGTTGGCGAGGGCTTGCAAACTGGGCTCGCAACTAACCAATCCTAATGTCAAACATTGTATCCAAGGCCTCACCCCAGCATCCCTCAATACGTCCATAGAGATAGAGCTAAGGCCCCCCAGTAGAGTCAGAGACTATACGATCCATGACCACCTCCCCTGATGTCCTACGAGGTAATAATTCTGCTAAGGTAATGGTGATATGACGATGCTAGTGGACAAGACTGGAGTAGATATAGAGCTAGAGTCTGGTGACCAGAATGAACCACAGTGTCACGTCCTCCCCCTGATGCTCTACTCGCATCAAGTACACTAACCACACACATACATTCACATGCCTATTCCCAGCATCATCATCATCATCATGTTATAATAAACGAAATTAAATATGCATGAACAGTATTAACAGGAATAATGGATGACATTTGATATGCACATTACAATCATACAATCATAGAATCATTCATGGTATTGGACTCAATAAAAGAAAACAATTTATTTTTAGTCAATTAGTTTAGTCTTGTTCCCTCACCTTTGATTTAGTGTAGATCTTCGCAAGCTTTATGAATCACTTTTAAATCAGTAGAATGGCCTTACAAGTTGATATATTTTAATTAGAATTAATTCTTATAAATTTAGACTAACCTAAATCGTAGGGTCGCAGGTAGGGTAGCACCTAGGGCAGCAGTTTTCTGTAACCCTAGGGTATAGGGTCGGACGTGGGGTCGGATACCATTCGACCCTACGTGCGACCACACCTTCCCTGGGATTTCCCAAGGGCATCTGATCGATCCTGTGGTCTCGTAGGTACATTCTAAGATTGTTCTATGGCTCATAACTATGATTTTTATACACTTTTCATTGCCTATGATGATTACTTCCATGGATTCCTTTGGAACTTGCCCATGGATGGATGATTTGGGTTTCTCTTAATCCTAACTTCTTCATAATCTATTCTAGGCTCTTAATTTATGAAGGGAATTAGGTCCATACCTGAAGTTGACTGAGATTCAGAGGTTTCTCTAAACTTCCTCCTCTTCCTTAGTCTTTTTTTTTTAATTTCCTTCTCTTCTTTTTTTCCTTCTCTTTCTCTTTCTCTCACTTTCAATTAGGGTTCTAAAATGAGTGAAAGAGGCTAAGGGACGTCCTATTTATAGAGGAAAACCCTCCAAAATAAGTCCCATCGAGTTTAGAAAATAACCCCTTGGAATTAGGAAAGTTTCCTAATTTACGGTTTCTGTCTGTCATCGTAGGGTCAGACATAGGGTCATAGAATCCGTCGACCCTACGTCTTTATAGTCATGCGACCCTACGACTAGAAAGTCATGGGTTGAACTTCTGTTGAGGTGGGGTCGACCATACCTGTTTAGGCATGTAACCCTACCCTCAAATTTACTATTTTTGGGTTAGACTCATACCTGGTCTTGTGATTTTCTTCACACACTTGGTCCACTTGGTTCGACCATGATAGGTAAACCTGATACAAGGTGGTAAGACCGGTTAGTTCGATAAGGGTCTTATAACTCCCCCCCTCTTATTAAAAATTTCATCCTCAAAATTTGTACATACCTTCCGAGTAAAAAAGGTGAGGATATTGCTTCTGCATAGCGTTCTCTTCTTTCCATGTGATCTCTTCTATATCTCGGCTCCTCCAGGTAACTTTAACATAGTATATGTCACAGTTGCGTAGACGTTGAACCTTTCAACTAGTGATTTCAGTTGGTGCTACTTTGAATGTCAAATCATCGGTTAGATCTGGTGGATCTGCTATCAAAACGTACGTTGGGTCTCTGACGTACTTCTTTAATAATGAGATATGAAATACATCATGCACACTTGACATAGATGGTGGTAGTGCTAACTGATATGCCATTTTTCCACGTTTAGCTAGAATCTCATACAGCCCGACATATCTCGGACTTAGCTTCCCTTTCTATCCGAATCGTTTTAAACCTCGCATAGATGATACTTTCAAGAATACCTTATCACCTATGACAAATTCAAGGTCTCTGCATCGAGTATCTGCATACTGTTTCTGACGATTCTGAGTTGTTCTAACTCTTTCCTTGATAATGTCGACTACTCGACAAGTCTCTTCAATAAATTCTAGTCCAACGATGCTACGTTTACCAACTTTGTTTCCAGAACAATGGAGTTTGGCACTTTCTTCCATACAGTGCTTCATAGGGTGACATCTGTATAATAGCCTGATAGCTATGTTATAGGCAAACTCGATCAATGGTAGTTTCTCATCCCATGATTTTTTAAAATCAATAACACAAGCTCGATGCTTTTCTTCTAAAATCTGAATGGTATGCTACGACTGTCCGTCTGTCTGAGGATGGAATGCAGTATTGAACTTCAACGTTGTATCCATAGCCTTTTGCAATCCTTCCCAAAACTTTGAAATAAAGCGTGGGTCTCTATCGGACACAATGCTTTCAGGTACACCATGTAATCTGACAATGTTATCCACATATAGCTTGGCTAACCTCTCCAGGGTATACTGTGGTCGTATTGCTATAAAGTGAGCTATCTTAGTCAGATGATCTACAATCACCCAGACCGCGTCAACTACTCGAGGAGTCAATGGTAGCCCAGTGACGAAGTCCATAGTGATGCAGTCCCATTTCCATGCTGGTTCTGGCAGTGGCTATAACAGTCCAACAGGTCTTTGTCGTTCAGCCTTCACCCTCTGACAATTTAGGCATTGAGACACAAATTTAGCTACATCTGCTTTTCATCCTCTCCACCAATATAATTTTGTCAAATCATGATACATCTTTGTACTTCCAGGGTATACCGAATAGGCGGTGGTGTGAGCTTCCTTCATTAGTCTGTGTTTAATGTCCAAATTTTTTATTTTAGGAACACATACTCTTCCTTTGTACTTCAGTACCTTTTCATCATCTAAGGTGAACTCAGGAATAGTCCTACCTTTTTCGATGTCTTCTTATACCGTTCTCAGATAAGGGTCTGATTTAATAGCTACTTTCACTTCATTAATTATATTAGGTACAATCTTCAACATTGCGAACATATTTAAAAATCGATGAATAAACCCTTGGTTGGTTGATTCACCCGGTGCATCAATCACGAACTGCTCATTACCGTAAATGAACACTTTCCCAGTAGTACACATTGTTGCAGTCGTGTTAACCTCTCCTTGAGATTTTATCATTGCTTTTCTGCTTAGCGCATCAGCAACTACATTAGCCTTTCCTGGATGATACGGGATATTACAATCATAATCCTTCAATAATTCCAACCATCTTCTTTGTATCATGTTCAACTCCTTCTGATTAAAAAGATAAGTGAGACTCTTATGATCAGATTTAATCTGAAATTTCTCTCCATACAAGTAATGTCTCCATATCTTGACAGCATGTACTACTACCGCTAATTTTAAGTCATGAGTGGGATAGTTCTTCTCATGTGTCTTCAGTTGTCTTGAAGGATACGCAATTACTTATTCTCCTTGCATAAGTACACATCCTAAACCCAATCCCGATGCATCAGTGTACCAGATAAATGGCTGTCCTGGAATAGGAATAGTCAAGATCGGAGCAGATATCAATCTAGCCTAAAATGTTTGGAAACTTTTTTCACATTTATCAGTCCAAATAAACATTTCTCCTTTCTTAGTCAAACTGGTGAGAGGTACGGTGATTCTGGAATAGTCTTCCACGAATCGTCGATAATACCCAGCTAGACCTAGGAAACTTCTAATTTCTGCAACGCTCTTTGGTGCTTCCCACTTCACAATGGCTTCAATCTTGCTAGGTTCCACTTTAATTCCTTTAGCGGATACAACATGGCCTAAGAAAGCGACCCTCATGTAACCAAAACACACACTTTGTAAATTTGGCGTAAAGCTTCTCTTTCCTTAATCGCTGCAGAGCGGCTCTTAAATTCATGACATGAGTTTCCTTGTCCTTGGAGTAGACCAATATATCATCAATAAACACAATGACCATCGTATCCAACATATCATGGAATACTCGATTCATGAGTTCCATAAAAGTTACGGGTGCGTTAATCAATCCAAAAGACATGACTAAGAATTCATAATGTCCATATCTTGTTCTGAATGCTGTCTTTGGAATATATCCTTCCTTAATCTTCAACTGATGGTATCCTGACCGAAGATTGATCTTGGAGAACACCTTAGAACCTTGCAACTGATCGAACAAGTCATTTATCCGAGGTAATGGGTACCGATTCTTGATTGTCAGCTTATTCGGTTCCCGATAGTCTCTACACAGTCGAACACTACCGTCCTTCTTCTTTACAAATAATACTGGCGCTCCCCATGGTGATATGCTAGGTCTGATGTTACCCTTGTTCAGTAATTCCTGTAACTGTACTTTTAATTCCTTCAATTCAGTAGGAGCCATTCTATAAGGTGCTTTAGATACTGGTGCAGCTCTGGGTATCAGATATATAACAAACTCTGTCGCTCTAATCAGGTGGTAGTCCTGGTAGTTCTTCAGGAAATACATCTGGAAAGTCACGCACAATATCAATATCCTCCATTCGTGGTGCTTCCTTGGTGAGGTCGACCACTGATACTAGATACCCAACTCCTCCTTTCTCGAGGCATTTCCTAGCCTCTAATGCAGAGAGGATGAGTTTTTGTTTACGGGAAAGTTTGGTTCTTGCAAAACTAAACTATGCTCCTTCCTTGTCTTTAAATGTCAGTTTCTTTTCTGCACATAATAGGTTTGCAGAATGCCGAGCTAACCAATCCATTCCCAAGATGACGTCAAAGTCTGCCATCTCAAGTTGAATCAAGGTTGCATCCAAAATCATCTCGTCAAAAGAACTAGACATGGTCCATAACCTTTTTTTAATTCCACTTCTAATCCCATCGGTGGTCGTACAAGCATTTTGTAGTCTAAAGATTTGAGGGGTAGATTCAGCTTCTTTCCAAATGACACAGATATAAAAGAAAGAGTAGCTCTAGAATTAAAGAGTACTCTAGCGGGTATGCCATTAATAGCTGATGTGAATTAAATATGTATGTAACCGGAAGTGCATGATATCGTGCAGCAACAGGTCGATCTCAGGGAGGAATCACTATTACCCTAACTCAAATAAGGCAAAGCGTACCAAAGGGATATGATTGAATTAACGTCCTAATCACTTTAAATAAAAATTAATCAAGCAATAAAAACAATAATGACCATTCATAACGGTACAAAAATTTACGAAACCACTAACCATAAAGTAACACATATTTATTGCAAGAAAAAAATGAAATTAAAAGTAAAAGAATGTAAGAAAAACTTATCTGGATAGAAGATTTCTCTGTCATTGCTCGTAGTGTTGTTGTCACTCCAAGGCGATGTGCAAATGATTACAAAGGGAGCCTTCTCCCCGAAATTAAATTAGTAATGGGGTACAACCTATATTTATCTACCTACTACAGAGTTCTAAATCTGAAATTAAAATTAAAAATAAATAAATAAATAAAAATAAACTTAAGCAAGAAGAACACAACTTGAAAAGAAAAAAAACTAAGAATCTCAAACTCTCTCATAAATTCTCAAAACTAAGAAAAAACTCAATAGAATTCTTAGATGGTTTTTCTATTGTTGAGCATCACATATATATACAAGTGAGTAAAGATCACAATCAATCTTTACAATTGGATTACAAGAGATTTTGTGGAGATAATTTTGATAACCAAATTCTAATCTTGCGGGTTCATTGTATGTGGACGATTCTTGAGTAAAAAAAATCTTGCACCAACTCATCATATCTTTAGCATCATTATCTCTTCTTGAAAACGTCCATAATCGATTGGAGATTTTCATTCTTCCATGCCATGCCAATCTTGTAAATTTGATTCCAAATAACTAAGGAAAATTTTCTCAAGAGAATGAAATCTTTCACCTGAGATTGGGCTACTCTTTGACTTGGTCCAAGGCTGATCTTATACACAAAATTCGTGGCTCTCCTCATAAAATTCATCTTATGCCCGGCTGCTGAGTTGACTAGGTGAGTTAACTGGATAGGATCACCAAAAATTCATAAAATGATCTTTTCAAGCTCAAATTTCTCTATTCTTTCACCTATACCCAACAATGATAAAATCAACATTAACTACCCGAAAAGCATCATAAATAGAATAAGAGATGTACATTTTATGTCCTAAATTCACACATAAAATGTGTTCATCAGATTCCCCCACACTTGAGCTTTTCTAATCTCATGCAAAGAAAAATATAAAAATAAAATAAAATCCTAACTCACTTTCATAGGAATCATGATTGCACTTAGCACATGCAACAAGCCTTTAAACCCCTAGGTCACCCCTAGTGGACGAGTTGTGTCTCGTGAGTATTTTCAGAGAATAAACACACAAAATTCATATAGAAATTTCAAAATTTAATTTTGGTATTAAGGAAAAGAGAGCACACACACATCTTATTAGTCAAGACACTCAACTTGGGATCAAGAAAACATAGAAACCCCCACACTTGAACTTTGCTACCTCATATGATTCAAACACTAAGGTTGCATCTCAGTTAGGAAACCTTGTTATATCTTCTAAACATGTCTCTCCTTAGGGTGAACCCTTTGTAACATACTGGTAACCAAGATCCAAGAATAGCTTTCAACACTTGTATTTTTTTTTCTTCTTTATGCTACTCCACTACAAATGGCTTGAGAAGTGCAGGTGGTTATGCATTCCCATGTTACTATGTAGCTTCGCTTTTGGCATATATCTTTAAAGACATTGATGCTAAAGAGTACTTTTTTTTTAATAAGAGTTGTATCCAAGGAATTTCAATCAAGATACCTCGCTTCTTGAGGCAGAATGTCCTGTATAATTCTAGTAACAAAAAACTCTTATATTATTATTTTCTTATTTTGATTTTTTTTTATAGTACAAGGAGGTCTCAGCTTTATTCAAAGGTTGAAATTACCAACTATAACCATAAAATATTCATCCCTTCAGGAGAGGTAAGATGTATTTTCTAACTTAATTCCCATATCAAAATACAGCCTAAGGACTATCCTCACATAGGGTTTCATTACTTCGTATGTGATAGTTTCCTAGGTCTCTTTCTCCTTCCTCTTTTGTGTCAAAACCATAGAAATAGTGATTGACTTTCCTAAAAACCAAAGTTAAGAAGTTAAAATATACAATGAAAGCTCAAAATTCATTTTTTTAATGAAATCTCAACCCTTCCCCCATACTTAAATCATGCATTGTCTTCAATGTATACAAAAAAATAAAAGACAAGGACAAGGGGAAGAGAAAACTCCCTGAATCAAGGATCAGTGTAAAAAGGCTCATGGAGATCCATGACATCTTCAGTGGAGTCGTGTGGAAGCTCCAAAAATGGCTTCAAACGCTGGCCATTCACTTTGCTGGTTTTACCTGTACCTGGATTTAAAATCTCAATTGCACCCGATGAGAAAACATTTTGAACAATATAAGGGCTCTCCCAACGAGATCTAAGTTTACCAGGAAAAATATGTAAACGAGAATTATAAAGCAAAACCTTGTCACCAGGGGTGAAAGACTTCTAAAGAATATGTCTGTCATGATAAGCCTTGGTCTTGTCTTTATAGATGCGGGCACTGTCGTAGGCATCATTTCTCAATTCATTCAACTCAGAGAGCTGGAGTCCTCTATGATTGCTACCATTTGACAAATAGAAATTTAATTTCTTAATTGCCCAAAATGCTCAATGTTCTAATTCGACTGGTAGATGGAAGGCTTTTTCGTACACCAGACGGTAAGGGGATTGACCAAGAATGGTCTTGAAAGCAGTTCTATAAGCCCACAAAGCATCTACTAGGCGAATGGACCAATCCTTACGAGTAGGATTGACATTTTTTTCCAAAATTTGCTTGATTTGTCGATTGGACACTTTAACCTGTCCCTGGTCTGAGGATGGTAAGGGGTTGCCAATTTATGGGTAATACCATATTTTCGAACAAGGACCTCAAATGGTTTGTTACAGAAGTGTTTCCCCCTCTCACTAATGATAGCTCGAGGGGTACCAAATCGAGAGAATGTATTCTCCTTTAAAAATTTAATAACTTCCTTGTGGTCATTGGTCTTAGTAGCAACAACTTCTATCCATTTGGACACGTAGTCCACAGCTAAAAAGATATACTCATTCCCAAAAGACTTTGGGAACTGACCCATAAAATCGATGCCCCAAACATAAAAAACTTCAACCACCAGAATTAGGTTGAGTGGCATCATATTCTACTTGGTAATGCGGCCTAAAGACTGACAAGAAGGGTAGGCCTTACAGTAATTTAAGGCATCCTTAAAAAGACTAGGCCAGTAGAATCCAGATTGTAAAACCTTGGATACAGTCTTATTTGGCCCAAAGTGGCCACCACACGCCTGATCATGACAATAGGACAGCACAGATTGTTGTTCATGGTCAGGTACACATCTCCTGATAATCTGATCAGGGCAAGTTTTGAACAGATATGGATCGTCCCAAAAATAGTACTTGACTTGGGAATGGAATCTATACCTATCTTGGGCAAACCAATGGGAAGGGGTCGCACCCGTTACCAAGTAATTTATAATATCAACGAACCAAGGTTCACTAGATACTGCAAACAACTACTCATTTGGGAAAAACTCGTTGACTGGTAAATGGACAGTCAAAGAATTAGGCAGACGGGATAAGTGGTCAGCAACCAGATTTTTTATTCCTGGTTTATCCCTAATCGCTAAGTCAAACTCTTGTAAAAACAAAACCCATCTAATAAGACGAGCTTTGGCGTCCCTTTTCTGTAAGAGATGCTTGAGAGCGGCATGAAACGTATACACAATGAAATGGGATCCTATCAAGTAGGCACGAAATTTCTCTAAAGCGAATGCAACAACTAAGAATTCCTTTTCAGTGGTGGTGTAATTAAGTTGTGCATCGTTTAAAGTCCTACTTGCATAACAAATTACATGGGGTAACTTATTAATCCGTTGCCCAAGGACAGCTCCTAATGCAAAATCATAAGCATCACACATAAGCTCAAAGGGCTCTATCCATATGGGTGCCTGAATAACAGGGGTAGTGGTCAAAATCTTTTTGAGTTGATTAAAACTCTCAAGACAGGAATCATTAAAATTAAAGAGCTAGTCTTTAGCAAGTAAAGAGGTGAGAGGACGAGAAATTTGACTAAAATCTTTAATGAACCTCCGATAGAAACCGACATGTCCTAGAAAGGAGCGAATGTCCTTAACAGATTTGGGAACAGGTAGCTTTTCAATCAATTCTTCTTTGGCTCTGTCAACCTTGATCCAATCTTTGGAAATGATGTAACCCAACACTGTGCCCTGTTTTACCATGAAGTGGCATTTCTCCCAATTTAAAACTAAATCTTTCTTTGTACATTTGATAAGAACTAAGGAAAGATTATGTAGGCAATCAAAAAAAGTAGACCAATGCACAGAAAAATCATCCATGAATACTTCTAAATATTTCTCTACCATATCTGAGAAGATGCTCATCATGCACCTTTGAAAAGTGGCAGGGGCATTGCATAGCCCAAAAGGCATGCGTCGATAAGCATAGGTTCCGTAGGGGCATGTGAAAGTGGTCTTGTGTTGGTCATCTAAGGCAATGGGGATTTGATTGCAACCGGAGTATCCATCTAAGAAGCAATAGTTTTCATGTCCGGCCAACCTCTCTAACATTTGATCAATGAAAGGCAAAGGGAAGTGATCCTTCCACGTTGCCGTATTCAGCTTTCTATAGTCTATGCAGACTCTCCATCCTATTTGGATACGGGTTGGAATCAATTCATTGTTAGCATTAGCAAATACAGTGTCTCCTGACTTCTTTGCTTCCACATGTACCGGACATACCCACTCACAGTCAGATATGGGATATATGATCCCATGAGCTAAGCACTTTAGAATCTCTTTCTTAATGGCTTCCTTCAACACAGGATTTGCTCATCTCTGAGGTTGCCTTGAGGGGTTGGTATCTTCCATAAGGTGTATATGATGCTAAACAATAGACGGACTAATACCTTTGATGTCAGCTACAGTCCAACCTAAGGCTTCCTTGTAATTTTGTAAGAGTTTGACTAACACTTCTTCCTGATTAGAAGTCAAATCAGATGCAATAATAACAGGAAAAGTCTGGTCAGGTCCTAAGAAGGCATACTTCAAGGTGGATGGTAACTCCTTTAATTCTAAGCTAGGTGGTTCAACCATTGAGGGCTTGGGATTGGAAATGGATAGAGGTCCTAGAGGTTCCACAGGTGTGTGGATACTTCATGCCTCTGATGAGAAAGTATCCTCTACTCCTCCCAACTCTTCCATACACTGCAAGAATTTCAAGTCAAAGTCAATGTCAAAAGTATTCTCTACATGGTCAGGGAATTCTTGGTGCATATGTACTTCCACATTCGGTTGCTTACCCAGCCTAAATACATTTAAATCAACAATTGGTTACCAAATAACAGTTTCATGAGACCATTCCTGCAATTTATCAGTGCATTGTTTGTAGCCAGAAATGGTCTCCCTAAAATGATAGGGATTTGATCCCTATTAGAGACAGGAAGTATTTCTAAAATAATAAAATCCACAAGAAAAAGAAATTTTCCTAACTTTAATAAAACATCCTCTACCATTTATTTAGGAGGTTTTATAGAGCGATCAGCTAGTTGAAGTGAGATGGACGTTGGTTTCAACTTTTTCAATCCTAATTGTTGGTAAACATGGTAAGGTAGAAGATTCACACTTGCAACTAAGTCTAGCAGAGCATGATCAATAAAAGTGTTGCCTATGATGCAAGAGATGGTAGGACAGCCAGGGTCCTTGTATTTGGCAGCCATAGGATGGTTCAGAAGGGAACTTAAATGTGCAGCCAAAAATAACTTTTTAGGAATTTGACTAATCCTCTTTTGT
This sequence comes from Protea cynaroides, assembly GCA_028583415.1. Classification (NCBI taxonomy): domain Eukaryota; kingdom Viridiplantae; phylum Streptophyta; class Magnoliopsida; order Proteales; family Proteaceae; genus Protea; species Protea cynaroides. Next base: position 88,248,964 of record CM053268.1, read on the forward strand.
GTGCATAAGTCTTTAAGGACTTTTGCATAAATAGGAATTTGGTCAATTGCATCCAAAGTGGGATATTCAATTCTACCTATTTGAAGACCTCTAAAATTTTATCAACTAAAGCAGTCTTCTTTTGGTTTACCAACCTATAAGGTAATGGGGCTGGTGGAGTAAAAACCCTATCCAGGACAGTCTCTTTGGGTCTTTTAGGTACATCAGACGAACCTGAAGAAAGAGGCTCAGTAGCTGCCTCAGATTGGGGAACATTAATGGGAGCAACTGTGGGTTTGTTATTTGGTGCTTCATCCCATAGGTACTCTTGGCCACTCCGTAATGCATGGACTGCATTGCATTGTTTGGAGGACCTTGATTGACTCTCTATGCCATTCACTTGAGGGTTTGACCTATTTGGTTGTGGGTGATGGCATGGGTTGGTCTCTAGTTGGCTGGGCAGAATACCCTTGTTCTTTTCACACATTAGGGTAACCAATTGGGTAAGTGTCCTCTCTATGCTGGTATGCCCTGCCATTAGAGCTGCCACATTCTTCTCGAACTCACTAAGTCTGGCCAGCTCACCCGTGTTAGAAAACCCAGGGGATTGCTAAAAATTATCTTGGGGAACAAAATTGGGTCTAAGGGGAGCATATGGTCTAATGTGACTGGGAGGACCTTGATTTAGGAATTGGGGTGGGTCCACCTGGTTCCCTTAGTTCCAGGAGAAATTTGGATGGTTTCTCCATCTTGGGTTGTAAGTGTTGCTATACGGATTGTATATTGCACTTACATTAGCATTGTGAGAATTTCCCTGTGAAGGGCATTCCTCTACTGTGTGTCTAGGAGTTTGACACCAATTGCACGTTAGGACATGCTTTTGGATAGGGTCTTTAGGAACTAAAGCTTTTATCCTTTTGATAAGGTTATCTAAGTGTGCCTCCTTAGCTACCATGCTATCGGCAAAGTAACCTTTACCTTTTCGGGTGCGATCTGTCCCCTGCACTGACTTCCACTCTCTTGTTTTCTCAGGGAGATCTGTCAAAAAGTTCCAAGCATCGTTAGCATCCTCATAGGAACTGAATCCTTGAGGACACATAGACTCAAGCATTTGCTTGGTAGGAAAGTCTATGCCCTCGTAAATAACTTGACAATGTTGCCACGTTTCAATACCATGGTGAGGGCACTCTTGGAGTAGACCTTGGAACCTCTCCATGAGTCATGAAAAAGACTCATTTGACTCTTGATTGAACCGCATTATATCCCATCGAAGTTTATTTGTCTTGTGAAGAGGAAAAAATTATTTAAGGAATAACACAATAAATTTATCCCATGATGTAATGGAATTTGTGGGAAGACCATAAAGCCATTTTTTAGCTCCATCCTTGAGTGAAAAAGTGATGCACCTCAATTTGACAGCATCATCACTGAGCTGTTGCATTTTAATGAGGGCACACACCTCCTCATACTCACGGAGGAACAAGTATGCATCCTTTAAATATAACCCATGAAAATGAGAAAGCAAGGTAATGAATTGAGTTTTTAATTTATACTTGTTGCCTGTGGCAGCTGGCAATTGAATACATGAGGGTTGTGCTGCCCTAGCAGGGTAGAACCTATCCTTAAGTGTCATATTTGGTTCAGCCATTGTAAATGATGGGACTCTTACTAGACGATTTCTAGAATCACAAGTCCACACACTCATGCACAAAACTTTTTCAAATGATAAAAATTTCTCTTTCTTTTTCCTCTAAATTCGATGCAAAAAGCTGGATTTTTTCAAATCGGGGTCAATGCAAATCTCCTGACGATCAATGGCTTAGAGACCGGTCATATCCGCAATCACCTTGAGAAACAATGCCGTTATCGCCGAAGCTATTGGTCGTTATTCCTCTTGATAATTCGATAGCCAGCATCCCTTAACACCATATCATGGTCAGGATTGGACATGGTCAGGATTGGACCTTCGATTGTACTGTTCCAACCTAACGGATCGGAGGTGCAAAGAAAGGCATAAAAACCAATGTAAACTTTTTGCATTTTTATTTTCCCTTTTTTGGATTTTTTTAAAATCACTTTGAACTCAATTTTTTTTTTCATTTTTTTTAAAACACTTTAAACTATTTAAAATAGAAAAAATAACGGCTTGCGTCCCCGGAAACGGCACCAAAAACATGATGTGAATTAAATATTTATGTAACCGCAAGTGCACGGTATCGTGCAGTAACGGGTCGATCTTAGGGAGGAATCGCTTATCCTAGCTCAAATAAGGCAAAGCGTACCAAAGGGATATGATTGAATTAACACCCCAGTCACTTTAAATAAAAATTAATCAAACAATAAAAACAATAATAACCATTCATAACGATACGAAAATTTACGAAACCACTAACCATAAAGTAACACAGATTTATTGCAAGAAAGAAACGAAATTAAAATTAAAAGAATGTAAGAAAAACTTATCTTGATAGAAGATTTCTCTGTCGTTGCTCGTCGTCTTGTTGTCACTCCAAGGCGATGTGCAAACGATTACAAAGGGAGCCTTCTCCCCTAAATTAAATTAGTAATGGGGTACAATCTATATTTATCTATCCTACTATAGAGTTCTAAATCTGAAATTAAAACTAAAAAAAATAAATAAATAAATAAAAATAAACTTAAGCAAGAATAACACAACTTGAAAAGAAAAAAAAAAACTAAGAATCTCAAACTCTCTCATAAATTCTCAAAACTAAGAAAAAACTCATAATACAATTCTTGGATGGTTTTTCTATTATTGAGCATCACATATATATACAAGTGAGTTAAGATCACAATCAATCTTTACAATTGGATTACAAGAGATTTTGTAGATATAATTTTGGTAACCAAATTCCAATCTTGTTGGTTCATTGTATGTGGATGATTCTTGAGTAGAAAAAATCTTGCACCAACTCATCATATCTTTAGCATCATTATCTCTTCTTGAAAACTTTCATAATCGATTAGAGCTTTCCATTCTTCCATGTCATGCCAATCTTGTAAATTTGATTCGAAATAACTAAGGAATATTTTCTCAAGAGAATGGAATCTTTTACATGAGATTGGGCTACTCTTTGACTTGGTCTAAGGCTGATCTTATACACAAAATTTGTGGCTCTCCTCATAAAATTCATCTTATGCTCGGCTACTGAGTTGACTAGGTGAGTTTACTGGATAGGATCACCAAAAATTCATAAAATGATCTTTTCAAGCTCAAATTTCTCCATTCTTTCACCTATACCCAACAAAGATAAAATCAACATTAACTACCCAAAAAGCATCATAAATAGAATAAGAGATGCACATTTTATGCCCTAAATTCACACATAAATTGTGTTTATCAATAGGTACAACACCTGTGATTTGTTTTAGTTTTAGTCTACATGATCACACAATGTAACACAAAATGAAAGGTTCAGATCGTACCTGTGACCACATCAGGCGATGCGGCAGCATCCTCAGATGTAACAGCATAAACCTTTCATTGTTGTAGCTGCTTCCTGGGTTTAGGACACTCTCTTGAATAATGTCCTATTTGGTTGCAGTTAAAGCATTTTACTCCTTCATTATTTTGCTTTTGTTGTGGTTGAGCTGCTGGAGTAGTCTTGGCTACAACATTGAAACCTTGAGTACGGAAGGGTTTGAATGTCCTTGTATTCCCTCCGTTATAAGAATTCCCATTTGGCCTTTTAATACCCCTATTTTGAGCAAAGTAGCTCTCCTTCTGGCTCGACTCTATTACTCGAGCAATTTGTCTGCTTCATTGTAGACCTTCTTTTCCAATCCCAGAACATGCTCACGAATGCTTCCCCTAAGTCGCATGAAGAACCTTCGGGTCTTTGTATTTTCCTCTTGCATGCTAGCGGGTGCAAAGAAAAACAGCTCCTCATAACGTTGTTGGTATGCATCCACAGTCATCTGGCCCTGATATAGACTCAGAAACTCTCTCTCCATAGAATCTCTAAAACTTCTAGGGAAGTACTTCTCAAAGAATGCCTCTTTATATATAGCCCAGGTCAATTGGGCATGCTTTGTCAATAGATAAGTCCGTGTGGACTTCCACCAGTGGTGTGCATCGCCTTCCAGCATGATGATTGCACACAACACTTTCTCCTCCTCATTTATCGTCATCATCATGAAATTTCTTTTCATTTCATCAATCCAGTGTGCTGGCCAAAAAGGATCTGCTGGCTTACCATTATATTCTTTGGGCATCATCTTTAGAAAATGCTTGATCAGTCGGGAGTGGTCCAGCTGATACGGAGCATAGGTTGATACTGGTAACTGCCTTGAGTTACCTCAGGATTCTATACTTGAGCCGGCATGACTAGTGTTTGAGGTTCGTAGGGTATCGTGTTGCTTCCCCCTGTTACTGTGCTAGCTTGTCCTACTGGCATAGGTGTCGTATGTGTAGCTGGAAAGCCCTGCCTATAGCAGTTTGCATATTGGCTTGCACCTACTGTATTTGCTGCAGCTATTGAGCCAAGTTCATTACTGTTGTAGCCAGATCTGTAGGTGGGGCTGGCAAGTTTGTAGGATTTGCTAGGCCACTAGCCACTGGCGGTGCCATATTCAGATTCTCCTGTACTTCATGATTTACATGGGTGTCTTCCTCCATAGGTGGTGGTGGTGGAATTGGGTTACGGCCTCGTCTGGTCACCCTTCGCCCAACCATTTCTTGTTATCGTGGTGGTAGTGTCTGAAAACAATCATAGCACATGTGAGGCAATCAACATAAGTTGTTATCAAGTAAAAATCCAACTAATCAATATAAATTTCAAAATTTTCAGATCATTCTGACAAAATACTGTATTTTCCATCGTAGGGTCGATGGTAGGGTCGGTCCTTATGCGACCCTAGGGTATGTGACCCTAAGAACACTGTCAGCTTACCGAGAGCCTAGGGTCATTCATGGGGTCGGTATATGTCCGACCCTAGGTCCAACCCATGGTTCTCTGTCAGATCACCGAGAGCCTAGGGTCGATGGTAGGGTCTGACATAGGGTCGCATATTTTGGTCGAATTTTGCGACCCTACGTTCCAGAATCAAGTTTTTGAACCCGATTTTGGATTCATTTCTCATTCTTTCTCCTTTCTTCCAACTCAACCCGTTTCTCTGAGTTGCTACAATATCGACCCCTAGTGTTTGGTGATCTTTCCTTCCATTTGCGACTTCCGCTCCTTCTCTAAAGGTAGGCTCTCTACTGTTTCCGTATTTTTAAGCTTTTTAAACTAGGTTTTTATCCATTCACATTGTTTTCTTCAAATTAAACTTTTTCCAACCATAAAAATTTAATTTTTATTGGTGGCTTTTGCTATTGGTTACCCAATGGACGAAAGCCCTCAAAAATATTTGAGTTCCATTGGTTGGTTATCAAGAAACTTGAAATTTTCCATTTTTGACATAATTTTAGAGATTTTTTGAATTTATTAAAATTTCTTTGAATTCAATCTTCCTAGATTAAATTTCCAACTGTATGAGCCTTGTAGGATGGTTTGGAACCTATGTAAGTCCTCCTGCCCAGTTGTTTAGGTGAAAAGTGAGGCTTTTGGCCAATTCATGCCGTTATAATGCCGAAATTTCTGAGTTTTTCACCATTACTAATCTATTATTTTTTTTCTTTGTTTTTGCAGATAGTATGGCTCGTACCAAGGTTCCTAGGACTCATGACCCAGTTCGTTTCTGCTCTAATGAGGCCGAGACTCGGTATGCTCGGTATGAGCATAAGAAAGTAGAAGGGGGTTGCTGTGTGTACTTGGCTAGTTTAGCCTTGTTCAACGTGGAGGGTGCTTTTGGTAATATGGGCTGGCTTCCTGTGATCACCTATGAGGCTTGTACCTGCCCTGATTTGGGGAGATAGTTCTATTGCAATCTCCAGGTAGTGGGGGATCGCAATGACACAGAGAGAGGTAGGGAGCTCAGGATCATGAGCTACATCAAAGCGGTAGAGGTTTCATTTGACTGCCAATAGTTGGCTTATCTTTTGGGCATATCAAATGACGGCCCTTTGGTGTACTATGCTCCCAAGGAACCCCAGTTCCTATCCTTGGAGATGCGTGCTGAGATTGACAGTCAGCTTATTAGTAATGATTGCTGGGAGATGAAAGCGATCAACCAACGTCCAGAGCCTCGGGTGTACTGCAAGATCATCTAGCACAACCTGATACCCCAGAGTGGACATTATGAGAGGATCTCCCAGTTGACCTAGTATGTCCTCTACTGTATCTGCACTAGGCAGCTTGTCTGCCTACCTTACATTATCATGAGGACGATGATCCGTGTTACGCTGCCTGGTCAACTAGGCAACCTACCCTATGGACGTCTTATCACTACACTGCTCACCCGCCTAGGCGTTGATTTAGTAGATGAGAGGATTTAGGAGAAGACCTTCTCATCGGTTCTGGACTGAAAGGCCATCTGTAGGATGGGTATGCGGGATGCTCAGGTCAGTGATGACGAGAGAAACGCTCTGGTGCGTCCTCGTACTCGAGTAGAGATAGCAGACGCTGAGGCGGTAGCAGTAGCAGTAGCTGGAGCACTAGTCCATGTGGGTGATGCTGAGGATGAGGATCGCATGTATATGGATGTAAACGCTATACCTCCTCCATCACCTCCACATTCTACTAGAGCTGGTCCATCTCGGGCTCCTTCACACATGGCTGGTCCTTCACACCCACCATCTGATGATATGATGGGATTACTGGATGAGATCAGAGAGGCTCAGGGCATGATGAACTTGAGAGTGGGAGAGCTTCTAGATACTCAGCGCACGATAGATGGGAGAGTGGGCGAGCTTTTAGATGCTCAGCGTGCGTCTTATCAGCGGATGGCCGAGTTGACAGCTAGTCTCTAGACGACCCAGACTCAAGTAGCCTGGTTGACTAGAGTGTATGCTGAGGACTACGACAGAGATCGCGAGACACCACATCCTCCATCACATCCAGCTCCATGATATATATTTTCTTTTTATCCTTTTTTGTAATACAGAGTAACTGTCTGGATTGTGGACTGTACTTTGCTTTGGATATGTATAAACATGCTTTTTATTTGATGTATATGAAACCTGTTTCTCCTTTTTATATATTCATTATTCTCTTTCTTAATTTTTTTCTCAAACAACACAGGTGCTTACAGTGTGTTCTTATTAAAGCTTTTAAATTTTATCCCAACTCAGATCATGAACTTTTGTAGAAATATACTGGTTTAATAGACAGGGCCTAAGAGCGCTGATACCAAGTTATCACACCCCAATTCCGTACTATTTAGAATGGTGTGATAAAGCTAATAAGGCAATGGTTCAACCAGGATCTCGAATAAGCTGTGTCCGTTTGCTTAAACTATACACATCCACAACCATAATCAGAGTAAATAAACAATGCGGAAGTCTTATATATTTGAACTGAGAATTCTAAGAGTGGTAACATAAATAAAATACACAATTAACTTTCATTGACTAAGACATAAGTAAATAAAATAATCAATTACATTTTCTGTATAATCTAAACAAATCTAATAAAAAATACATGAGTTGCATTCACATGATGAATCATGCGACTCCATCATAACTTCAGCGTCCATCGTCGCAGCATGTCCGTACATGGGAGCATTGATAATCCTCTACAGTCGTACCTGCATCACCAACTAAAAACATTTAACGTCGAAAGGGTGAGCACACATCACGGCTCAGTGAGAAAACAAAACAATGCAACAAACATATGCATGCATACAATTCATATCTATGGTCTGGTTCATAAGTTTGCAATGTGCTATAGAAAGGATAGGTGGCCGCTGCGCCTCTATACACGAATGTGTGAAACTGCCCAATGGATCAAACACTATTTCCGCCCCCACCTGCACCCACCATGGAATAGAGATAGAGTTAATGTGCTTAGGACCGCACCGCATCACACTTCCCCAGATGCTTTATCCATACCAACACGTAATCCCCTATTGGCGAGGGCTTGCAAATTGGGCTCACAACTAACCAATCCTAATGTCAAACAGTATATCCAAGGCCTCACCCCAGCATCCCTCAATACGTCCATAGAGATAGAGCTAAGCCCCCCGGCAAAGTCAGAGACAACACGGTCCGAGACCACCTCCCCTGATGCCCTACGACGTAATAGTTCTGCTAAGGTAATGGCGATACGACAATGCTAGTGGACAAGACTTGAGTAGAGATAGAGATAGAGTCTGGTGACCAGGATGAACCATAGTGTCACGTCCTCCCCCTGATGCTCCACTCGCATCAAGTACACTAACCACACACATACATTCACATGCCTATTCCCAACATTATCATCATCATCATGTTATAATAAACGAAATTAAATATGCATGAACAGTAATAACAGGAATAGTGGATGACATGTGACATGCACATTACAATCATATAATCATAGAATCATTCATGGTATTAGACTCAATAAATGAAAAGAGTTTATTATTAGCCAATTAGTTTAGGTCTTGTTCTGTCACCTTTAATTGACTGTAGATCCTCGTTCAAGCTTGAAGAATCACTTTTAAATCAGTAGAAACGCCTAACAAGTTGATAGATTTTAATTAGAATTAATTCTAATAAATTTAGACTAATCTAAATCGTAGGGTCGCAGGTAGGGTAGCACCTACGGTAGTAGTTTTCTGTGACCCTAGGGTATAGGGTCGGACGTGGGGTTGGATACCATTCGACCCTACGTGTGACCACACCCTCCCAGGGACGTCCCGAGGGCATGTGACCGATCATGTGGTCTCGTAGGTCTATTCTTAGATTGTTCTATTGCTCATAACTATGATTTTTACACCCTTTCCATTGCCTATGATGATTACTTCCATGGATTCCTTTGGAACTCGTCCATGGATGGATGATTTGGATTTCTCTTAATCCTAGCTTCTTCATAATCTATTCTAGGCTCATAATTTATGAAGAGAATTAGGTCCATACCTGATGTTGGCTGAGATTCAGAGGTTTCTCTGAACTTCCTCCTCATCCTTAGTCTTTTCTTCAATTTCCTTTTCTTCTTCTTTTCCTTCTCTTTCTCTTTCTCTCACTTTTAATTAGGGTTCTAAAAGGAGTGAAAGAGGCTAAGAGACATCCTATTTATAGAGAAAAACCCTCTAAAATAAGTCCCAACGAGTTTAGGAAAGAACCCCTTGGAATTAGGAAAGTTTCTTAATTTACGGTTTCTGTCTGTCATCGTAGGGTCGGACGTAGGGTCGCAGAATCCATCAACCCTACGTCTTTCTAGTCATGCGACCCTATGACTAAATTCATGGCTTGAACTTCGGTTACGGTGGGGTCATGTAAGACCCGTATCGAGCTAACCCGGTCTTATCACCTTGAACCAGGTTTACCCATCATGGTTGAGTCAAATGGACCAAGGGCGTGAAGGAGATCGTGATCCCAGGTATCAAATCGATCCAAAAATACTTAAATTAGGGGGAGGGTCGCATACCCAGCAAGGGAGGGTCGGTCCCCCCCAAGACAGAAAGTCAGACCCTCTATTTTACAGGGAGGGTCGGACACTTTAGGAAACCTAGGGTCGACGGGATCATCGACCCTCCCATCGACCCTCAGTTTCCGCCGAAACTGAAATTAGGAAATTTCCATAATTTTGATTAGGATTCTTTCCTAATCTCAAAGGTACTTATTTTAGGATGTTTCTACTCTATTTACAGGACGTCCCTAATCCTCTTTCACTCTTTTTACAACCCTAATTGAACTGATAGAAAGAGAAGAGAGGGAAGAGAAGAAGAAGAGAAACAAGGAAGAGAAGTAAGCAAAAAGGAGAAGAGTTGCAGAGAAGGAGTATTCTTCTCAGGTATGGATATTAATTCCATGAGTTTCTACAGGCCTTAGGTTATATAAGGATGAGAGTGTGATCTCGGAGAAACCCAAACCATCAACCCATGGTTCGGTTTTCATGAAAAACCATGGGAGAATACATGAAAGCTATATAGGTGGATGATTCATGGTTCTAGACCATGGAATGTATGTTGAATGGACTGTAGGAGCAAGCCATAAGACCCCAAACACGAATAATGGACAAAAAGGAGGAAAATTGACCAAAAACCATCGAGGGTCGCACAGAGGGTTGATGACCATCTGACCCTATGTGATCTTGAGTATCGACCCTCAGGGTTCTGGAAGTCCAGATTGGGGAGGGTCGCACCAGGGGTCGGTTATAGCTCAGACCCTACCTCCGACCCTCAGTTAACAGAATGGTTTTAAAAATTATAATAAATTCTAATTAAATTTTATCGACTTTGTTAGGTCTTCTAGCAATATAATAACATTATAAAGGTGATTCTAATGCTTGAAAGAGTATCTATTAGCAAGCTAAGGTGAGGAAACGGAACTCTAAACTAATTGGTTAATAACAAATTGGTTTCTCTTTTCTTGAGTCCAATGCCATGCTTGATTTTATGTGAATATGTTTGTAATGTGCATACAACATGTCATCCAATATTTTTACTATTACTTGTTCATGCATATTTACTTTATTGTTTATAACATGATGATGATGATGATGATAGGAATAGGCATGTGATTGTATGTGTGTGGTTGGTGTATTTAATGCTAGTAAGTATCAGGGGATGTGTGATGAGAACGTCAATAAACGTTAACCTTTGACGGGTCTCAGCACTTTAGCTCTATCTCTAACTCAAGTCTTGTGCATTAGCATCGTCGTATCGCCATTACTTTAGCAGAACTATTATGTCGTAGAGTATCAGGGGAGGTGGTCTCGGTCCTTGTAGTCTTTGATTCTACCGGGGGGCCTTAGCTCTATCTCTATGGATGTTCTGAGGGATGCTGGGGTGAGGCCTTGGATATACTGTTTGGAATTAGGATTGGTCACTTGCGAGCCCAGTTGCAAGCCCTCGCCAGCAGGGGCTTACTTGTTGGTATGGCACTATACAGCAATAAACGTTAACCTTTGTTGTATAATGTTCATGATTAGGGTGGATGGGGACGAGAATAAACGTTAACCTTTGGGCGGACTTCCACACCCTGTGTATAGAGGCGGGGTCAATAAACGTTAACCTTTGACCACCCAACCTTTCTATTGCGCATTGCAAACTATAAACCCGACCAAAGATATGAATTGATTGCATGCATATGTACTGTTGCATTGTTTTGTTTGCTCACTGAGCCATGATGTGTGCTCACCCCTCGACGTCGAATATTTTTAGTTGATGATGCAGGTTATACCGTTGAAGATTATGTAAATGCTCCAGCGTACGGGAACGTAGCGGCGATGGAAGTTAAATCTGAAGTGGATACACATAACTCCTCTTGCGAGTACAACTCATGTGTATTTGATTAGATATTTCCTTAGTTTTCATTACTTGGATTTATTATGAACATGTAATTGATATTTGTTTATGTCACAGTTGATACAGAATAATTTGCAATTTAAATATTAATATCACGATAAATTCTCAGTTCATTTTACTATAAGACTTCAGCTATTATATATTTACTCTGATTATGAATGTGGATGTATGGAGTTTAGTTAACACGGATATAGCCTACTTGAGATCCTGGTTGAACCGTTGGTTTGTTAGCGGCTCATCACACCATTCTGAATAGTGTGGAATTGGGGTGTGACAAATTGGTATCAGAGTCTACATCCATGTACATGCGATCATCATCACCTACGCGTAGCTCGTGACCCCTATCCACATCATTGTAATCCCCCACCACCTGGAGATTACAATAAAACTGTCGCACTAATTTCGAGCATGAGCAAGTGTCGTAGGTGATGACAAGGAGCCACCCCATATCACCAAAGGCACTCTCCAAGTTGAACAAGGCTAACTCAGCCAAGTTCACCATACGACCACCCTCTACATTCTTACGAGCGTAGTGGGAATACTATGCCTCAGCTTCGTTGGAGCGGAAGCGAAGGGGATCACGAACTCTGGGTACCTTGATATGAGCCATGGTATCTGCCAAATAGGAAATAAAAATAGATAATGAGTTAATAGGATAAAAATCCAAAATTTGACATTATAACGACGTAAGTTGGCCAAAAGCCTCACTTGTCACCCATACACGTGGGCAGGAGGACTTACGTAGGTTCCAACATATTCTACAACACTCAGACAGTAGGAAATTCTAGCTAATGAAGTCTAATTTGAAGAAATTGTGAGAAATCAAAAATTTTGACAAATTAGGGCAAAAAAAAAAAGCAAAAATCCAAGTTTCTCGATAACCAACCGATGAAATTCAAAAAATTTTTAGGGCTTTCATTCCACGAGACACCAATAACAAAAGTCCCCAATAAAAATCAAATTTTTACGGTTGGAAAAAGTTTAATTTGAAAAATACAAGTTAAATGGACAAAAACCTAGAAATGGAAACCTAAAAACAGGTAAAAATGAGAAAGCATACCTGAAGGGATGATGTGGACGACGAAACACGGATCCAAACTGATCAAAATAGCGGAGTGGCACTGTAGCAACTCAGAGGTGAGAGACGAGTCGAAACGGGAGGGAAATAATAGAGAATGAACCCAGAATCGGATCTTAAAGGTCTAATTTTTGGTCTGATGGTCGGACAATTCGACCAGGATCATCGACCCTTAGCTCTCGGGAATCTGACAGAAAACCAGGGTCGGATACTGAGGGTCGGATAACCATCGACCCTCACATCGACCCTCAGCTCTCGGGAAGAACAGGTCATTCCCAGGGTCGGATACTGAGGGTCAGACATATCATCGACCCCCACCATTGACCTTGCATAGAAAAGACAGTATTTTTCAAAAATGAGCTGAAAATTTTGAAATTTTACATCGATTAGCGGGCCTACAGGTAGTATAAATGATTGTCTCACCTATTTTGATGATTTTCAGGCACCACCAATCTCAGAAGAAAATATGTCTAGGCGTAGAGTAACCAGGCAAAGCCGAAATGCAGTTCCACCACCACCTGTGGAGGAAACTAGCCAAGAAAATATATACGCCCAGGGAAATCCGCAGGTTGTACCCCCAGGAAATCCAGACCAGGCAAATCCTACCAACTTGCCACCTCCACCCCCGGAGTTAGCAACCGTGGTAATGAATCTAGCACAACAGCTGTAACAAATGCAACACGCACAGGCTCAAATGCAAGTTGCAATGGGGATTATGTTCCAGGCCGCACATGCTACACCCATGCAGATCGAACAAGCCAGTGCAGCACCGGTGGGTAACCACCCAGCACCTCAAACACCTCAACCACCAGCTGCATAAATTCCAGTACCAGGTCCGAAAGCAGCTCAGGTTAATTATCAGTATCTACAACCTATGTTTGGGGCATACCCCCACAATCAGATGGATCACTCTCGACTGGTTGAGAGATTTTTGAAGATGAAGCCCAAGGAATTTAACGATAAACCGTCTGATCCATTGTGGCCAGCACACTGGATCGACGAGATGGAGAGAAACTTTCTCATGATGACTATCACGGAAGAAGAAAAGGTGTTATGTGCCACCTTCATGCTGAAAGGTGATGCACATCATTGGTGGAAATCTACCAGGGCATATCTACTGACCAAGCATGCCCTATTGACTTGGGATATTTAGAAAGAAACGTTCTTTGAGAATTATTTTCCCCGAAGCTTCAGAGATGCTATGGAGAAGGAGTTCCTGAGTTTATATCAGGGCCAGATGTCTGTGGATGCATATCAACAGCGTTATGAGGAGCTGATTTTCTTTGCACCACATAGTATGCAAGAAGAAGACACTAAGACCCGTAGGTTTGTCACGGGGCTTAGAGGAAGCATCAGAGAGCATGTTCTAGGCTTGGAAAAGAAGGTATATAACGAAGCTGTTCAAATTGCTCTAGTTATATAATCGAGCCAGAAGGAGAGTTATTTTACACATAACAGAGGTATAAAAAGGCCAGGCGGAAATGCTTATAACGGAGGGAACAACAAGACATTTAAACCCTTCCGTGCTCAAGGCTTTACTGCTGCACCCAAGATTACTCCAGTAGCTCAACATCAGCCAAAGCCAAATTCTGAAGGTCTGAAATGTTATAAATGTAACCAAGCAGGACATATGGCAAGGGAGTGTCCTAAGCCCAAGAAGCAGTTACATCAAGGAGAGTATATGCTGTTACAACCGAGGATGTTGCCGCATCACCCGATGTGGTCACAGGTATGACTGAAACCTTTTTAAGTTGTAATTACATTGTATGAGCATGTAAACTAAGTAAAATAAATCACAGGTATCGTACCTATAAATGGCGTACCCGCCAGAGTACTCTTTGATTCAGGAGCTACTCATTCCTTTATATCTGTGTCATTCAGAAAGAAGCTGAAATTACCCATCAAAACATTGGATTACAAACTACTTGTACGGTCACCGATGGGGTTAGAAATGGAATTAGAGAATGGTTATGGACCATGTCCAATTCTCATTGGCGAGAAAACCTTAGATGCAACCTTGATCCAACTTGAGATGGCAGACTTTGACGTCATCTTGGGAATGGACTGGTTAGCTCGGCATTTTGTGAACCTATTATGCGCCGAAAAGAAGCTAACATTTAAAGACAAAGAATGAGCAGAATTTAGTTTTGCGGGAATCAAACTGCCCCGTAAACGTAAGCTCATACTCTCAGCACTAAAGGCTAAGAAGTGCCTTGAGAAGGGGGCAATCGGGTATCTAGTATCAGTGGTCGACCTAACCAAGGAAGCACCACGAATGGAAGATATTGATGTTGTGCGGGACTATCCCGACGTATTTCCAGAGGAACTACCAGGATTACCACCCAACTGAGCCACAGAGTTTGTGATAGATCTTATACCTGGAGCCGCACCTGTATCAAAAGCACCTTATAGAATGGCTCCTACTGAACTAAAAGAATTGAAAGTACAACTACAAGAACTACTGGACAAGGGTTATATTCGACCCAGTATATCCCCATGGGGAGCACCAGTATTATTCATAAACAAGAAGGACGGTAGCATTCAATTATGTATCGACTATCGAGAATTGAATAAACTGATAATCAAGAATCGATATCCACTACTTCGGATCGATGACTTGTTCGATCTGTTGCAAGAAGCAAAAGTATTTTCTAAGATCGATCTTCGATCAGGCTATCATCAGTTGAAGATTAAAGAGGGTGATATTCCTAAGACAGCTTTCAGGACCAGATATGGATAATATGAGTTCTTGGTCATGTCTTTTGGATTAACAAATGCACCAGGAATTTTCATGGAACTTATGAACCGGGTCTTCCACGATATGTTGGATACGTCGGTTATTGTATTTATTGATGATATATTGGTATATTCCAAGTTCAAAGAAACCCATATCAAGAACCTAAACGTCGCCCTACAGCGTTTAAGGAAAGAGAAGTTATATGCCAAATTTATCAAGTGTGAGTTTTGGTTAAGTGAAGTCGCCTTCCTAGGCCATGTAGTATCCGCTGAAGGAATCAAAGTGGACCCCAGCAAGATCGAGGCTATTGTAAAGTGGGAAGCACCAAAGAGCGTTGCAGAAATTTATAGTTTTTTGGGTCTCGCTGGTTATTATCGGAGGTTTGTGGAAGACTATTCCCGGATTGTCGTACCTCTCACCAGTTTGACTAAGAAAGGTGAAAAGTTTCTATGGATGGATAAATGTGAGAAGAGCTTCCAGACATTGAAGACCAAAATGATATCTGCTCTGATTTTGACTATTCCCGTTCCCGGACAGCCATTTACCTTATACACTGATGCGTCAGGACTGGGATTAGGATGTGTGCTTATGCAAGGAGAAAAAGTAATTGCTTATGCCTCAAGACAGTTAAAGATACATGAGAAAAATTATACCACTCATGATTTGGAGTTAGCGGCAGTAGTACATGCTGTCAATATATGGAGACATTACCTATACGGAGAGAAGTTCCAGATTAAGTCGGATCATAAGAGTCTTACTTATTTATTTAATCAAAAAGAGTTGAATACGAGGCTAGGAAGATGGCTGGAACTATTGAAAGACTATGATAGTGATATCCAGTATCATCCGGGGAAAGCTAATGTAGTAGCGGATGCGTTGAGCAGAAAGGCGATGATAAAATCTCAAGGGGAGGTTAGTACAACTACAGCTATATGTACTACCAGAATGGTATTCAATCATGGCAATGAGCAATATGTGATAGATACAACGGATGGATCAGCCAACCAAGGGTTTATTCATCGATTTTCAAATATGTCCGCGGCATTGAAAATTATACCGGATATAATGGATGATGTGAAGACAGCTATCAACTCAGATCCTTATCTAAGAACAGTATAAGAAGATATCGAGAAAGGTAGGACTAACCCTGAGTCACCTTGGACGAAGAAAAGGTACTGAAGTACAAATGAAGAATATGTGTACCCGAAACAGAAAGTGTGGACATTAGACACCGACTGATGAAAGAAGCCCATACCACCATCTATTTGATACATCGTGGAAGTACAAAAATGTATCATGATTTAAAGAAACTATATTGGTGGAGTTGAATGAAAGCAGATGTAGCTAAGTTCGTGTATCAATGCCTAAATTGTCAGAAAGTAAAGGCTGAACGACAAAGACCCGCAGGACTGTTACAGTCATTACCGGAACCAGCATGGAAATGGGACTGCATCACTATGGACTTCGTCACGGGGTTACCACTGACTCCTCGAGTAGTTGACGCAGTTTGGGTGATTGTAGACCGTCTAACTAAAACAGCTCGCATCATACCGATACGACCTCTGTATACACTGGAAAGGTTAGCAAAGTTGTATGTGGATAATATTGTTTGGTTACACGGTGTACCAGAGAGCATTGTGTCTGATAGAGATCCACGATTTACTTCCAAGTTTTGGGAGGGATTGAAAAAGGCTATGGGTACAACATTGAAGTTCAGTACTGCATTCCACCCACAGACAGATGGACAGTCAGAGCGTATAATCCATATTCTAGAAGATATGCTACGAGCATGTGTAATTGACTTCAAGGGATCATGGGATGAAAGATTACCACTGATCGAGTTCGCTTATAACAATAGCTATCAGGCTACTATACAGATGTCACCCTATGAAGCACTGTATGGCAGAAAGTGTCGAACTCCTTTATTTTGGAATGAAGTTGAAGAACGTAGTATTGTTGGACCAGAATTTGTTGAAGAGACTTGTCGAGTGGTCGCCATTATCAAGGAAAGAGTGAGAACAGCTCAGAACCGTCAGAAGCAATATGCAGATACTCAACGCAGAGATCTGGAGTTCGTTGTAGGTGATAAAGTATTTTTGAAGGTATCGCCTATGCGAGGATTGAAAAGGTTCGGACAGAAATGAAACTAAGTCCAAGATATGTCGGGCCGTATGAGATTTTAGCTAAGCATGGGAAAGTGGCTTATCAGTTAGCACTACTACCATCTATGTCAAGTGTGCATGACGTATTTCATATTTCCCTATTGAAGAAGTATGTCAAGGATCCAACGCACGTTTTAATAGTAGATTTACCGAATTTGACTGATGATTTGACATTCGAAGTAACACCAACTAAAATCACCAGCCGAAAGGTTCAATGACTACGCAACCGAGATATCTATTATGTTATGGTCACTAGGAAAAGTAAAGACATTGAAGAAATTACATGGGAAGAAGAAAATGCTATGCGAAAGCATTACCCTCACTTATTTGATTCAGAAGGTACGTACAATTACGAGGACAAAATTTTTATAAGTAGGGGGGAGTTGTAAGACCCGTATCGAACTAACCCGGTCTTATCACCTTGAACCAGGTTTACCCATCATGGTTGTGTCAAATGGACCAAGGGCGTGAAGGAGAACGTAATCCCAGGTATCAAATCGACCCAAAAATACTTAAATTAGGGGGAGGGTCGCATACCCAGCAAGGGAGGGTCGGACCCCCCCAAGACAGAAAGTCAGACCCTCTGTTTTACAGGGAGGGTCGGACACTTTAGGAAACCTAGGGTCGACGAGATCATCGACCCTCACATCGACCCTCAGTTTCCGTCGAAACTAAAATTAGGAAATTTCCATAATTTCGATTAGGATTCTTTCCTAATCTCAAAGGTACTTATTTTAGGATGTTTCTACTCTATTTAAGGGACGTCCCTAAGCCTCTTTCACTCCTTTTACAACCCTAATTGAATTGAGAGAAAGAGAAGAGAAGGAAAAGAAGAAGAAGAGAAACAAGGAAGAGAAGTACGCAAAAAGGAAAAGAGTTACAGAGAAGGAGTATTCTTCTCAGGTATGGATACTAATTCCATGAGTTTCTACAGGCCTTAGGTTAGATAAGGATGAGAGTGTGATCTCGGAGAAACCCAAACCATCAACCCATGGTTAGGTTTTAATGAAAAACCATGGGAGAATACATGAAAGCTATATAGGTGGATGATTCATGGTTCTAGACCATGGAATGTATGTTGAATGGACTGTAGGAGCAAGCCATAGGACCCCAAACACGAAGAATGGACAAAAATGAGGAAAATTGACCAAAAACCACCGAGGGTCGCACAGAGGGTCGATGACCATCCGACCCTATGTGATCCTGAGTATCGACCCTCAGGGTTCTGGAAGTCTAGATTGGGGAGGGTCACACCAGGGATTTGTTATAGCTCAGACCCTACCCCCGACCCTCAGTTAACAGAATGGTTTTAAAAATTAGAATAAATTCTAATTAAATTTTATCAACTTTGTTAGGTCTTCTAGCAATATAATAACATTATAAAGGTGATTCTAATGCTTGGAAGAGTATCTATTAGCAAGCTAAGTTGAGGAAACGGAACTCTAAACTAATTGGTTAATAACAAACTATTTTCTCTTTTCTTGAGTCCAATGCCATGCTTGATTCTATGCGAATATATTTGTAATGTGCATACAACATGTCATCCAATATTTCTATTACTTGTTCATGCATATTTACTTTATTCTTTATAACATGATGGTGATGATGATAGGAATAGGCATGTGATTGTATGTGTGTGGTTGGTGTACTTGATGCAAGCGAGTATCAGGGGAGGTGTGATGAGAACGTCAATAAACGTTAACCTTTGACGGGTCTCAGCACTTTAGCTCTATCTCTAACTCAAGTCTTGTGCATTAGCATCGTCGTATCGCCATTACATTAGCAGAACTATTACGTCGTAGAGTATCAGGGGAGGTGGTCTCGATCCTTGTAGTCTCTGACTCTAACGGGGGCCTTAGCTCTATCTCTATGGATGTTCTGAGGGATGCTGGGGTGAGGCCTTGGATACACTGTTTGGCATTAGGATTGGTTAGTTGCGAGCCCAGTTTGCAAGCCCTTACCAGCAAGGGCTTACGTGTTAGTATGGCACTATACAGCAATAAACGTTAACCTTTGTTGTATAATGTTCATGATTAGGGTGGATGGGGACGACAATAAACGTTAACCTTTGGACGGACTTCCACACCCTGGGTATAGTGGCGGGGTCAATAAAAGTTAACCTTTGACCACCCAACCTTTCTATTGCACATTGCAAACTATAAACTAGACCAAAGATATGAATTGATTGCATGCATATGTACTGTTGCATTGTTTTGTTTGCTCATTGAGCCATGATGTGTGCTCACCCCTCGACGTCAAATATTTTTAGTTGATGATGCAGGTTATACCGTTGAAGATTATGTAAATGCTCCAGCGTACGGGAATATAGCTGCGTTGGAAGTTGAAGCTGAAGTGGATACACATGACTCCTCTTGCGAGTGCAACTCATGTGTATTTGATTAGATATTTTCTTAGTTTGCTTTACTTGGATTTATTATGGACATGTAATTGAAATTTATTTATGTCTCAGTTGATACAGAATAATTTGCTATTTAAATATTAATATCATGGTAAATTCTCAGTTCATTTTACTATAAGACTTCAGCTATTATATATTTACTCTGATTATGAATGTGGATGTATAGAGTTTAGATAACACGGATATAGCCTACTTGAGATCCTGGTTGAACCGTTGGTTTGTTAGCGGTTCATCATTCCATTCTGAATAGTGCGAAATTGGGGTGTGACAGGTCGACCCTACCTGTTTAGGCATGCGACCATACCCTCACATTTACTATTTTTGGGTTAGACTCATACCTGGTCTTGTGATTTTCTTCACACACTTGGTCCACTTGGCTCGACCATGATAGGTAGACCTGATACAAAGTGGTAAGACCGGTTAGTTCGATACGGGTCTTACACTATCCCTGAACCAACCTTATAAAATTTGCTTAAAAATGACATCTTTGTTTGAGACATCGAAGTTCTGCTTGTTTTTGTCTTCGATTAGTCAACATGTTAGAATCTACGCAATGAACATCTTGAACTCTCACCCAATGGGAGCGTGAGGTATGTATACACCTATTTTACGTCATAGTGGAGTATCACAGTGCACCCTCCATTAAGCAAACTCGATGTGTCGAACCTCTCATTATTAGCAAGTCGATTTCAAAAAAGGAGCAGAAAATCCCTTCCACCACATAGATACCGTGGTTAAGAAGAAATTTAGTAGTTTGTTCATCCATGAACCACTTTTGATAACCATCCCTAATAAGGACAATGGATTAATATATCCATTTCAATTTCATTGAATCAATAATCCAAGTGGCCAAACCTTGGTACCACTGATTATCCATTTCAGAATCACGAGGTCCCAAGACCAAACACATGGCTTAACCAAATCCAACTAAATTGACTCTGATAATGTCTGCTCGGTCATCCTTATGAAGGAGCTAACTTTTGTTTGATTGGATCATCCTTGATTGTGCATGTGATTATTTCCATTCCTATCAAGTCTGTATCCTAATAAGTGTCCCTTCTAACTTAAAGCAGTGCCAATAAAGTCTACCTAAACCATAACTATTTCTACCTTGGGTAGTAGATCCCATCACTAGCAGGTTGTCTGAATACCTATACTGGGACTCATTTGTCTTACCCTAGAAAGCCCTACTAAAACTATGGGAGATAGTTTGTACCAAGCCCAGAATGTGAGGGAATTAGAATGTCCAAAATAGAGGAGGCCATGAGCATGTTAATTGCTATGATCAAAAGTATACACCCTCAGTTATAAAGTCAAGTAATGATGGAGGAAGTCAAATATACACCACTCCCACATGGATCAAGTACTCCTAAATGGGTTGCACTACACCAGAGGCCCATACTTGCAGAAAGAGAAGCCGTCAGAAGTAAGCCTCAAGTTGATTAGAAGTCTCCCATCATCCAAACTCAAGGGAAGAAGATAACCCATTTAGAGATAGATTGAATCGAATAGATGAGATACTAAGGGATATGAGGGCATTAGAAGGTCAGATAATCAGCCAAATAATGCACTTACCAAGAAGGCCAAGAGATCAATTAGGTAAGCAGGTAGCTGATACATATGATAATCTGTTGTCCTTAGGGAATTTAAGCTGCATTCCTCCTCAAAGAAGAATCAAGAGACAGTTCACAGATTTGGGCATGACCCGGTCTAAAGTTCTCAAAAAATTGGTTCAAGCTGGAAACCTAACGGTGCTCGACCCTCAACCCCCTCCAAATCCACTTCTAGTATATTTTCAATGGATCTATTCTGTAGGTATCACCTTCAGCACTGATACGATACTAAGGAATGTATTACTCTGAGGCACATTATACAAGATCTATTGGATTCAGGAGATATCACAGTTCAACCCATGCAAGAGTCAGTAGCAAGCCACCCTCTCCCATACTGTGATCTCAATTTCATTGAGTGGGGGGACACACATTTGGACTTTCATCCCATAGAAGAAGCATCTCAAAGTATCCCTCTTGCAAGTTTCCAGATCAGTAACATCATGGACCCAATTGAACCAGATTTTAGAGGTACGCATCTCCCCTTCTCATTTTGTCGATTACTTAACATGTGTCATTTTCTTGGTGTGGGCCTTGGTTCTCACCAACAGGGTGATGTCACTTTCTTATCTCTATTGGTCAATGAGAGATTTCAAAAGCTCAAAAGGATGAAATACAAGCGTAGTAGTCAGTATGGTAGCAGCACAATAAAGGTAGCAGATTGAGCCAGTAGGGATTTGTGACCTCAAAGAATAGATGAAATAGTCTATTAAGCAATATCTAAGGGGTTGTACAATGTGCATAACATCCAATTTTCGAAGAACCTCAAAGTATATTTTGTTAAAGAAGGTAAAGAAAACATCTAGTACGGGTTCCCAGAACCTTGGTTCAATATGCAGCTCCAAAAAAGGTACCCGGGTTCAAAATATTTTATGACTATACTTTTGACTGGGAAGAATTTAAGAAAGTCAAGATCCAAGAGCAGAGAGAGGAGCAGAAATTTGAGACAGGGATAATAGACATCAGCAATTTTTTCAATGACGATCAAGTGATGATGCTCCCCAGTGAAGACCAAGATAGGAATCTCGATATACAACAATTCACCCTTCCTATCAGCGAAACAATCCCAAATTGGAGTTGCTATGATATTTTTGTTTAGCCAAAGGGGTTGCCATGTGATCCACATACTATGGTCATGTCTGGGCCTAGTGTCTTTAAGTCTTTAGATAAGAGTCTTTTTCAAGCTTTGAGTTAGTTCTACTAGGAACCTTTTCTCTGTACCTCTGCTTTTGAACATGAATAAAGATGATGTTTTGAATTACACTGTGTCTACTTCTTTCTTTCCTTCTCCTTCTAACTCTAACTTTAAAAATGATGAGAACAATGAACCACCTCCTGAGATATTACAATCCATCTAGGCCTTGGAGGAGAAGAAGGCTCAACCTGTCAGCGAAGACTTCAAAATGATTAACCTAGGTTTAGCAGAGCAACCTCGAGAGATAATGATTGACACTACCTTGACAGAACTAGAAGCCAAACAAATGATAGAACTACTGATAGAGTTCTGGGAAGTGTTTGCCTAATCCTATGAGGATATACCAGCCATAGACACTGAAGTTGTACAGCACAAGATACCTTTGGTCCCAGATGCAAGGCCACATAAGCAGAAGCTGAGGCGGTTAAGGCCTGAATGGACCCTTAAGGTCAAAGAAGATATCATGAAGCAGTTTAACAATGGATTCCTAGAGGTCAAGAAGTACCCAGAGTGGCTAGCAAATGTGGTCATCGTACCTAAAAAGGAAGGGAAACTGAGGGTGTGCATCGATTATATAGAAACCTGAATAAGGCTAGTCCCAAAGATGACTTTCCACTACCAAAAATAGACATCTTAGTGGATAATACTACAAATCATGCTTTCTTGTCCTTTATGGATGGATTCTGAAGGTATAATCAGATAAAGATGGCACTTGAAGAGAAGGAGAAAATTTCCTTCACAATAGACTGGGGCACCTATTGTTATACTGTGATGCCATTTGGGTTGAATAATGCTGGGGCAACTTATCAAAGAATGGCTACTAAAATCTTGCACGACCTGATCCATAAGGAGGTAGAGGTGTATGTAGATGATATGATTGTAAAGTCACTCATCAGAGAAGGTCACATCCTGGTGCTAAGGAAGTTTTTCGAGAGGATCAAGCAATAAAAACTAAGGCTCAACCCCCCAAAAATGTGCATTTGGGGTATTAGTGGGCAAAATGCTAGGCTTTATGGTCAGCTAAAGAGGAATTGAAATTAATCTAGCCAAGATAAAAGCCATATCTGAAATGCCATCTCCTCAAATAGAAGGAAGTAAGTGGTTTCTCGGGAAGACTTCAGTACATCAACCGGTTTATCGCACATCTCACTGCAACATGCGAACCAATTTTCAAGCTACTCCGAAAGGACCAGCCAAAAGATTGGAAGATTGGAACCCTCAATGTCAGATGGCTTTTGACAAAATGAAGACCTATCTGTTGAACCCACCAGTCTTAGCCCCACCGGTACCAGGGAGACCGCTACTCCTCTACTTGTCAGTACTAGAGGATTCTATGGGATTAATGATAGCCCAGCATGATACAGATGAAAAGACAGAAAAGGTAGTGTACTACTTGAGTAAGAAATTCGCAGGCTATAAAGCCAACTACACATAGCTGGAGAAGACATGTGTAAGCACCCCATTTATGCTATCCTTAGCATAAGTAAATCCACATGGCAAGTTTTTAACTTTAAACCCAAAGGTTTGTGATTCTTTAATGAACCCCACAGCAGGGTCATAGGCTATTACCTACTTGGATGTATAGGTCATAAAATTATCTTCAAAATGAGACCGGAATCATCAAATTCTGACATCAAACAAGGAAGATATCATAGTTTGAAAGTGCAAGGGCATTTACGTAATTATCGTATGATGCATGCATTATCATTTAAATTTCAAATCATCATTTCTTGGTCATCTGATATCGGAATCAGATGATTCAAAGGCCAATATTCCTTATTTCCAGTCCTCTTAAAAGTGGATGTGAAAAATCTAGGGCTAAGGTCATCAGTGGGCCCCATGTAAGCTTTCATGTAAAATTATCGATAGAACTTCAAAGCTACATATCTTTGTCGTTCTATGTCAGATTTAGATGATTCAAAGGCCATTATTTTTCATTTGTGATGTTCTACAAAGTGGACATGAAAAATTTGGTACAAAAGTCTCCAAAGGGTCCCATGCAAAATTACATGTCGAAATGATCGTTTAATCTTTGAAAATTCATATTTTGGTCACCCCACATCCAAATCAAGTGATTTCAGTTTCAATATGTCAATTTTTAGTGCTCTACAAACTGGACGTAAAGGATTTCAGGCAGAATTCTCCAAAGGATCCAATGCAGAATGGTTAGCCAAATTATCCGTAATTGGCCTGCTAAAATTTAAGAAATTCATAAGTTAGCCATTTTATTTCCAAATGAGGTGATTCAAGTTCCATTATTCCTCATTTTTAGTGTTATACAAAGTAAACATAGAAAATTTAGAATAGAGGCTATCAGAAAATTCCATGTTGAATGGCGGCGGAAATGGACTATGAAACGATAGTAGAAATCCCAAACCAGCTCAACCTAACTTAGTCTAACTCAGCCCGGCCCAGCTCAGACCAATCCGGACCAAGTCACGTCGGCCCATATGCATGTATTTCTTTTATATATATATATATATATATATATATATATATATATATATATATATATATATATATATATATATATATATATATTATAGGAAAGAAAGAAAGAAAGCCGTGAGAAGGAGAGAAGAGAAAAAGCCAAAAAGGAAAGAAAAGAGGAAAAACATGGAGAAGAAGGAGAAAGAGGAAGGAAGAGAAGAAGGAAAGGAGAAGAAAAGGAAAGAAAGGATTTTCTTGAAGAAGAAATGAGAAAAGAAAAGAAAAGAAGAAGAAAAACGTGGAGAAGAAGGAGAAAGAGGAAGGAAGAGAAGAAGGAAAGAAGAAGAAAGGAAAGAAGGGATTTTCTAGAATAAGAAAGGAGAAAAGGAAAGAAGAGAAGAAGTGGAAACCGTGAGAAGGAGAAGCCGTGAAGAAGAAGGAGAAAGAAGAAGGAAGAGAAGAAGGAAAGAAGAAGAAAAGGAAAGAAGGTATTTTCTAGTAAAAGAAGAAGAAAAGGGAAGAAGGGATCTTTTAAAAGGGGTCTTCAATAAGAGGAGAGGAGAGGATAAAAAGGCCAAGAGAAAGAGAAAGAGGGATTTTTTTTTCTAGAAGAGAAAATGTGAAAGGGAGAGTGGCTGAGAGAGAGAGAGAGAAGAGAGGAGAAGAAGAGAAGAGAAAAAAAAAACAAAAAAAAAGAAGAAAAAAGATGAAAGAGAGAAAGGCCGAGAGAGAGAGAAGAGAGAAAGGAGTAGAGAAGAGGAGGATGAGGTGTCACACCCCAATTCTGCACTATTCAGAATGATGTGATGAACCGCTAATAAACCAACGGTTCAACCAGGATCTCAAATAGGCTATCCCCGCGTTATCTAAACTTACACACATCCGTAATCATAATCAGAGTAAATACACAGTAGCGGAAGTCTTATATTAAAATGAACTGAGGATCTACTGTGATAGTAATATTAAATAGCAAAATTATTCTGTATCAACTGAGACATAATTAATTATCAAATACATGTCTTTATTAAATCCAAATAAAGAAAACTAAGAAAATCTAGTCGAATACACATGAGTTGCACTCGCAAGAGGAGTCATGTGTATCTACTTCAGCTTCAGCTTCCATTGCCGCCACGTTCCCATACGTAGACGCATTCATATAATCTTCAACGGTATAACCTGCATCATCAACTAAAAATATTCGACGTCGAGGGGTGAGCACACATCACAGCTCAGTGAGTAGCCAAAACAATGCAACAATACATATGCATGCAATCAATTTATATCTTTGGTCCGGTTTAAAGTTTGCAGTATGCAATAGAAAGGTTTAGGTAGCCAAAGGTCGCATTTATTGATCCCGCCTCTATACACAAGTGTGTGACATCACCCGAAGATCACGTTTATCGTCGACTCACATGCACCCAACCATGAACAGTATATAACAAAGGATAACGTTTATTGCTATATATTGCCATACCAACACGTAAGCCCCTGTTAGCGAGGGCGATGGCCCGGGCTCGCAACTAACCAATCCTAATGCCAAACAGTGTATCCAAGGCCTCACCCCAAGATCCCTCGGAATGTCCATAGAGATAGAGCTAAGGCCCCCGGTAGAGTCAGAGACTACAAGGACCGAGACCACCTCCCCTGATACCCTACAACATAATAGTTCTGCTAAAGTAATGGCGATACGACGATGCTAATGCACAAGACTTGAGTTAAAGATAGAGCTAAAGTGCTGAGACCCGTCAAAGGTTAACGTTTATTGACGTTCTCATCACACCTCCCCTGATACTCGCTCGCATCAAGTACACCAACCACACACATAAAATCACATGCCTATTCCTATCATCATCATCATCATCATCATGTTATAAACAATAAAGTAAATATGTATGAACAAGTAATAGAAATACTGGATGGCATGCTGTATGCACATTACAAACATATTCGCATAGAATCAAGCATGGCATAGGACTCAGGAAATAGAAAAATAGTTTTGTTATTATCTAATTAGTTTGGAGTTCTGGTTCCTCACCTTAGCTTGCTAATAGATATTTTTCCAAGCTTTAGAATCACCTTTACAATGTTATTATATTGCTAGAAGACCTAACAAAGCCGATAGAATTTAATTAGAATTAATTCTGAATTTAAAAACCATGCTGTTAACTGAGGGTCGGAGGTAGGGTCGGAGTCTTGATCGACCCTCTGTGCGACCCTCCCCTTAACTCTGAACTTCCCGAACACTGAGGGTCGATGGTCAGAATCACCTAGGGTCGGATGGTCATCGACCCTCGGTGCGACCCTCTGTGTACTTTGGTCCAATTCCCTCTTTTAATCCATTTTTCGTGCTTGGGATCCTATGGCTTGCTCCTACATTCCATTCTACATTCATTCCATGGTCTGAAACCATGTATAACCCACCTAGATAGCTTTCATGCATTCTCCTATGGTTTTCCATGAAAACCTAACCATAGATTGATGGTTTGGGTTTCTCCGAGATCACACTCTCAACAACAACCAACCTAAGGTCTGTAGAAACTCATGGAATTAGTATCCATACCTGAGAAGAATAATCTTTCTCTGCAACTCTTCTCTTTTGGCTTAATTCTGTTCCTTGTTTCTCTTCTTCTTCTTTTCCTTCTCTCCTCTTTCTCTCAATTCAATTAGGGTTGTGAAAGGAGTGAAAGTGGCTTAGGGACGTCCTTTAAATAGGGTAGGAACATCCTAAAATAAGTCCCTTTGAGATTAGGAAAGAATCCCAATCGAAAATTAGGAAATTTCCTAATTCTATTTCCTATGGTAATCGAGGGTCGATGGGAGGGTCGATGATCCCGTCGACCCTAGGGTTCTAAGCTGTCCGACCCTCCCTTCAAAACTGAGGGTCTGACTTACTATTTTTGGGAGGTCCGACCCTACTTAGCTGGGTATGTGACCCTCCCCCTATTTTAAGTGTTTTTGGGTCGATTTGATACCTGGGATCTCGATCGCCTTCACGCCCTTGGTCCATTTGGCTCGACCATGATGGGTAAACCTGGTTCAAGGTTGTAAGACCGGGTTAGATTGACACGGGTCTTACAACTCCCCCCAACTTATAAAAATTTCATCCTCAAAATTGTACGTACCTTCTGAATCAAATAAGTGAGGGTATTGCTTTCGCATAGCATTATCTTCTTCCCATGTAACTTCTTCCATGTCTTTACTTTTCCATGTGACCTTAACATAGTAGATATCTCTGTTGCGTAGACGTTGAACCTTTCGAATAGTGATTTATGTTGGTGTTTGTAAGACCCGTGTCAATCTAACTCGGTCTTACCACCTTGAACCAGGTTTACCCATCATGGTCGAGTCAAATGGACCAAGGGCGTGAAGGGGATCGAGATCCCAGGTATCAAATTGACCCAAAAACACTTAAAATAGGGGAATGGTCGCATACCCAGCTAAGCAGGGTCGGACCTCCCAAAACAGAAAGTCAGACCCTCGGTTTTGGAGGGAGGGTCGAACAGCTTAAGACCCTAGGGTCGACGGGATCATCGACCCTCGGATTCTGCCGAATATAAAAATTAGGAAATTTCTATATTTTTCGATTGGGATTCTTTCCTAATCTCAAAGGGACTTATTTAGGATGTTCCTACTCTATTTAAAGGACGTTCCTAAGCCACTTTCACTCCTTTCACAACCCTAATCGAATTGAGAGAAAGAGAGGAGAAGGAAAAGAGGAAGAAGAAAGGGAAGGAAGAGAACTTAGCAAAAAGGAGAAGAATTTCAGAGAAAAAGTTATCTTCTCAGGTATGGATACTAATTCTTTGAATTTCTACAGACCTTAGGTTAGTAATTGTTGAGAGTGTGATCTCGAAGAAACTCAAACCACCAATCTATGGTTAGGTTTCCATGGAAAACAATAGAAAAATGCGTGAAAGCTATCTAGGTGGGTTATACATGGTTTAGACCATGGAATGAATGTAGAATGGAATGTAGGAGCAAGCCATAGGATCCCAAACTCGAGGAATGGATTAAAAGAGGGAATTGGACCAAAGTGCACCAAGGGTCGCACCCAGGGTCGATGACCATCTGACCCTAGGTATTCCTGACCATCGACCCTCAGCATTCGGGAAGTCCAGAAAGAGGGAAGGGTCGATAGACCCATCGACCCTAGCATCGACCCTACCTCCGACCCTCAGTTAACAGAGTAGTTTTTAAATTCTGAATAAATTCTAATTAAATTCTATCGACTTTGTTAGGTCTTCTAGCAATATAATAACACTGTAAAGAGGATTCTAAAGCTTGGAAAAGTATCTATTAGCAAGCTAAGGTGAGGAACCTTAACTCCAAACTAAATTGGTTAATAATAAACTGTTTTCTATTTTCTTGAGTCTTATGCTATGCTTGATTCTATGCGAATATGTTTGTAATGTGCATACAACATGCCATCCAATATTTCTATTACTTGTTCATGCATATTTACTTTATTGTTTATAACATGATGATGATGATGATGATGATAGGAATAGGAATGTGCTTGTATGTGTGTGGTTGATGTACATGATGCGAGCGAGGATCAGGGGAGGTGTGATGAGAACGTCAATAAACGTTAACCTTTGGGTGGGTCTCAGCACTTTAGCTCTATCTCTAACTCAAGTCTTGTGCATTAGCATCGTCGTGTCGCCATTACTTTAGCAGAACTATTATGTCGTAGAGTATCAGGGGAGGTGGTCTCGGTCCTTGTAGTCTGACTCTACCGGGGGCCTTAGCTCTATCTCTATGGGCATTCTGAGGGATGTTGGGGTGAGGCCTTGGATACACTGTTTGGCATTAGGATTGGTTAGTTGCGAGCCCAGTTTGCAACCCTCGCTAACAGGGGCTTACGTGTTGGTATGGCACTATATAGCAATAAACGTAACCTTTGTTATATAATGTTCATGATTGGGTGCATGTGAGTTGACGATAAACGTGATCTTCAGGTTACGTCACTGTAAGACCCGTGTCAATCTAACCCGGTCTTACCACCTTGAACCAGGTTTACCCATCATGGTCGAGTCAAATGGACCAAGGGAGTAAAGGAGATCGAGATCCCAGGTATCAAAAAATCGACCCAAAAACACTTAAAATAGGGGAAGGGTCCCATACCCAGCTAAGCAGGGTCGGACCTCCCAAAACAGAAAGTCAGACCCTCAGTTTTGAAGGGAGGGTCGGACAGCTTAAGACCCTAGGGTCGACGGGATCATCGACCCTCGGTTACCGCAGAAAATAGAAATTTGGAAATTTCCATATTTTCGAATCGGATTCTTTCCTAATCTCAGAAGGACTTATTTAGGATGTTCCTACTCTATTTAAAGGACGTTCCTAAGTCACTTTCACTCCTTTCACAACCCTAATCGAATTGAGAGAAAGAGAGGAGAAGGAAACAGGAAGAGGAAAGGGAAGGAAGAGAAATTAAGCCAAAAGAGAAGAGTTGCAGAGAAAGATTATCTTCTCACGTATGGATACTAATTCCATGAATTTCTACAGACCTTAGGTTAGTAATTGTTGAGAGTGTGATCTCGGAGAAACCCAAACCATTAATCTATGGATAGGTTTCCATGGAAAACCATAGAAGAATGTGTGAAAGCTATCTAGGTGGGTTATACATGGTTTTAGACCATGGAATGAATGTAGAATGGAATGTAGGAGAAAGCCATAGGATCCCAAACATGAAGTATGGATTAAAAGAGGGAATTGGCCCAAAGTGCACCAAGGGTCGCACCCAGGGTTGATAGGCCATCCGACCCTAGGTATTCCTGACCATCGACCCTCAGCATTCGGGAAGTCCAGAAAGAGGGAAGGGTCGATAGACCCATCGACCCTAGCATCGACCCTACCTCCGACCCTCAGTTAACAGAGTAGTTTTTAAATCTGGAATTAATTCTAATTAAATTCTATCAACTTTGTTAGTCTTCTAGCATTATAATAACATTGTAAGGTGATTTTAAAGCTTGGAAAAGTATCTTATAGCAAGCTAAGGTGAGAAACCTTAACCCTAAACTAAATTGGTTAATAATAAACTGTTTTCTATTTCTTGAGTCCTATGCTGTGGTTGATTTTATGCGAATATGTTTGTAATATGCATACAGCATGCCATCCAATATTTTTATTACTTTTTCATGCATATTTACTTTATTGTTTATAACATGATGATGATGATGATAGGAATAGGAATGTGCTTGTATGTGTGTGGTTGATGTGCTTGATTCGAGCGAGTATCAGGGGAGGTGTGATGAGAACGCAAATAAACGTTAACCTTTGGCGGGTCTCAGCACTTTAGCTCTATCTCTAACTCAAGTCTTGTGCATTGGCATCGTCGTATCGCCATTACTTTAGCAGAACTATTATGTCGTAGAGTATCAGGGGAGGTGGTCTCGGTCCTTGTAGTCTCTGACTCTATCGGGGGGCCTTAGCTCTATCTCTATGGACATTCTGAGGGATGCTGGGGTGAGGCCTTGGATTCATTTTTGGCATTAGGATTGGTTAGTTGCGAGCCCAGTTTGCAGCCCTCGCCAACAGGGGCTTACGTGTTGGTATGGCACTATATAGCAATAAACGTAACCTTTGTTATATAATGTTCATGATTGGGTGCATGTGAGTTGACGTTAAACGTGATCTTCGGGTAACGTCACACACTCGTGTATAGAGGCGGAGTCAATAAACGCGACCTTTGGCTACCTCAACCTTTCTATTGTATACTGCAAACATTAAAACCGGACCAAAGATATAAATTTACTTTTTGCATGCATATGTATTGTTGCATTGTTTTGGCTACTCACTGAGCCGTGTTGTGTGCTCACCCCTCGACGTCAAATATTTTTAGTTGATGATGCAGATTATACCGTTGAAGACTATATGAATGCGTCAGCATACGGGAATGTGGCAGCGATGGAAGTCGAAGCTGAAGTGGATACACACGACTCCTCTTGCGAGTGCAACTCGTGTGTATTTGATTAGATATTTTATAGGTTTCTTTACTTGGATTTATTAAAGATTTGTATTGATATTTATTTATGTCTCGGTTGATATAGAATAAATTGTTATTTAAATTTTAATATCACATAGATTCTCATTTCATTTATTTACAAGATTTCCGCTATTGTGTATTTACTCTGATTATGATTACGGATATGTGTAAGTTTGGATAACGCAAGGATAGCCTATTTCAGATTCTGGTTGAACCGTTGGTTTATTAGCGGTTCATCACACCATTCTGAATAGTACAGAATTGGGGTGTGACAACTTGGTATCAGAGCATCTCAGGCCTTGCCCACCGAACTACATTCAAGACCATTGTGAACTGAGATAGGATAAAAGTAAAAGCTTTAATATAAACACACTGTACGCACAAGTGATGATTGAGACCAAATTTAAAAAGAGAATAATGCGTCTATTAAAGGGAAAATAAGTTACATACAATGAGTGAAAAAAACAAAACGTATATACATAACTAAAGCAGAGTACAGTCCACAACCCGGACAGTTACTCTGTAGACTAGCTGTGAGACCGGCTATCCTCTGATCAGTCGCACGCTGCACCTCTAGGAGCTCTCCCATCCGCGCGTCTGATGCGTGCTGAGCAGCCAACAACTCATCCAACCTCAGATCAGATCTGCGCTGAGCATCCCTGACCTCCTGCAGCATCTCCATCATGGCTGAAGGTGGAAGTAAAGGATCAGCCGAATGGGAAGGACCAGCCTCAGGAGCAGGAGCCGCCGCAGAAGAAGTACCAACGCCAGCCGCATGTGTAGGTGAAGGCGGTGGTATCGAGTCGATGTCCATATACATACGATCGTCATCGTCGACCGGATCCATACGAGCTCTAGCAGTAGCAGCAGCAGCAGCCTCAGCATCAGCCATCTCGACCCGAGTGTGTGGGCGCACCATCGCGTTCCTCTCCTCATCACTAACCTCAGCATCTCACAGCTCCATCTTGCAGATAGCCTCCCAATCCGGAGGCGACGAGAAGGTCTTCTCCCCGGATCTTCTCATCTACCGGATCCACCCCCCAGACGGGTCAGTAGCACTGTAATCATGCGTCCATAGGGTACATTACCCCTATGGCCAGACAATGTAGCACTAATCATCGTCTGCATGATGATGTATGGAAGGCAGACGGGCTGTCGAGTGCATATACTGTAAATCAGAAATTGTGTTAGCTGAGAGACCCTCTCATAGTGCCCACTCTGCGGGATAAGATTATGCTGGATAATCATACAGAAGACCCACGGAGCTGGACGCAGATAACAAGCTCTCATCTGCCAATGATCAGGACGGAGCAACTGGTTGTCGAACTCTGCCCTCATCTCCATCTCAACAAACTGTGGCTCTCCCAACGTACAGTACACCATGGGGCCATCATAGGGAATGCCCAACAGATCGGCCAGCTGCCGATAATCAAAGGAAATGTGCACCCCCTTGACGTAACTGGTGATGCGCAACTTCTGACCATGCTCAACGTCATTGTAATTCCCTACCACCTAGTGATTACAATAGAATTGGCGCACCAAATCTGGACATGTGCACACGTCGTATATGATGACAGGGAGCCACCCCATATCACCAAATGCTCCCTCTACATTGAACAAGGCTAGCTCAGCCAAGTTCACCATGCGACCCCCTTCAACCTTCTTACGGGCATAGTCAGCATACTGTGCCTCAGCTTCATTCGAACGGAAGCGAAGTGGATAGTACATGCAGTAGGAAGCGACTGGGTACTTTGGTACGGGCCATAGTATCTGCAAAATAAGAAAGAAAAAGGAAACAAGGAGTTAGCAGGATAAAAATCCAAAATTTGATTTAATAACGACGTAGGTCGACCATAAAACCCCATTTCTCACCATACATGTGGGTATGATAACTTACGTAGGTTAAAACATGTCCTATAACCCACATGCAGTAGGAAATTTTAACTGACGATGTCCAATTTGAAGAAATTCAAGAAAAATCGAAAACGTCGATAAATTAGGGCAAAAAGAGAAAATTTCAAGTTTCTCGATAACCAACCGATGAAACTCAAAAATTTTTGAGGGCTTTTGTTCCTCGAGACAACAATAACAAAAGCCCCCAATAAAAATCGAATTTTTACGGTTGGAAAAAGTTTAATTTGGAAAATACAAGTTAAAGGTGCAAAAACCTAGAAATGGAAACCTAGAAACAGGTAAAAAAGGGAAGACATACCTGTAGTAATGACGTGGACGTCAAAACCCGGAGTCAAACCGATCCAAAATAGTAGAGTAGCACAGTAGCAAGGAGAGACGAGTCGAAACGGAGGAGGAATAGTGAGAAATGACCTAGAATCGGATCTTAAAAATCTGATTTTTGGTCCGAGGGTCGGACAATTCGACTAGCACAATCGACCCTCGGATCGACCCTCCCATCGACCCTCGGCTCTCAGGAATCTGACTGAAAACTAAGGGTCAGAACTGAGGGTCGGATACCCATCGACCCTCGCATCGACCCTCAGCTCTCGGGAAGAATAGGTCATTCCCAGGGTCGGATACCAAGGGTCGAACATACCATCGACCCTCACCATCGACCCTGCATAGAAAAGACAGTATATTTTTTTATAAAATGAGCTAGAATTGGAATTGATTACTGGTTAGCATGCCTACATGAAATATAAATGACTTCATACCTATTTTGATGATTTTTAGGCACCACCAATGACAAAAAAGAATTATGTCTGGACATACGGTGACCCGACAGACCCGAAACGCAGTCCCACCACCACCACCCGTGGAGGAGACTAGTCAAGAAAATAACTATGCACTGGGTAACCCAGAACCGGAAAACCCTACGAATTTGCCACCTCCACCACCAGAGCTAACAACCGTGGTGATAAATCTGGCACAGCAGCTGCAACAGATGCAACACGCACAGGCTCAGATGCAGGTTGCCATGGGAATTATGTTTCAAGCCACTCAGGCTGCAGCCATCCACACAGGACAAGCCAGTACCGGTAGGTAACCACCCAGCTCCTCAGACACCTCAGCAACCGGCTGCACAGATTCCAGTGTAGGTTCCAAAAGTAGCTCAGGGTGATCACCAGTATCCACCCCACATGTTTGGGGCAAACCCCCAAAATCAGCTGGACCACTCCCGACTAGTGGAGAGATTTTTGAAAAAGAAACCCAGAGAATTCAACGGCAAGCCATCTGATCCATTGTGGTCAGCACACTGGATAGACGAGATGGAGAGAAACTTCCTCATGATGACTATTACAAAGGAAGAGAGAGTACTATGTGCCACCTTCATGCTCAAGGGCGACGCACATCATTGGTGGAAATCCACGAAGACAGATTTACTGACCAAGCACGCCCTACTGACGTGGGCTATATATAAAGAAACATTCTTCGAGAAATATTTTCCACGAAGCTTCAGAGATTTAATGGAGAAGGAGTTCATGAGTCTCTATCAGGGACAGATGTCAGTGGATGCGTATCAACAGCGTTATGAAGAGCTTTTTTTCTTCGCACCACTGAGTATGCAAGAAGAAGAAACTAAAACCCGTAGGTTTGTCACGGGACTAAGAGGAAGCATCAGAGAAAATGTTCTGGGCTAAGAGAAGAAAATTTACAACGAAGCTGTCCAGATTGCTCGAGTGATTGAATCGAGCCAGAAGGAGAGTTATTTTACTCAGAACAAGGGCATCAAAAGGCCAGCCGGAAACTCCTACAACGGAGGAAATAAAAGGACATATAAGCCTTTCCGTCCTCAGAATTTTAATGCTGCAACCAAAACTACCCCAGCAGCTCAACTTCAGCCAAAGCCAAATTCTGAAGCCCCGAAGTGTTTTAACTGCAACCAGTCGGGACATATGGCAAGGGAGTGCCCTAAGCCCAAGAAACAATTCCATCAGGGACTTGTATATGTTGTTACGTCTGAGGATGCGGCCGCATCATCCGATGTGGTCACAGGTATGATTGAAACTTTTAAAGTTGTAATTATATTGAATGAGCATGTAGTCTAAGTAAGATAAATCACAGGTATTGTACCTATAAATGGCGTACCCGCCAGAGTACTCTTCGATTCCAGAGCTACTCATTCCTTTATATCTGTGTCATTTGGAAAGAAGACAAAATTACCCATCAAAACATTAGACTACAAATTACTTGTACGGTCATCGATGGGGTTAGAAGTGGAACTAGAGAAAGGTTATGGACCATGTCCAGTTCTCATTGGAGAGCAGACCTTAGATGCAACTTTGATACAACTTGAGATGGCAGACTTTGATGTCATCTTGGGAATGGACTGGTTAGCTCGGCATTCTGCAAACCTACTATGCGCCGAAAAGAAGGTAACATTCAAAGACAAAGAAGGAGCAGAATTTAGTTTCTCGGGAACCAAACTTCCCCGGAGATGCAAGCTCATACTTTCAGCATTAAAGGCTAAGAAGTGCCTTGACAAGGGAGCAGTCGGGTATCTAGTATCAGTGGTCGACCTAACCAAGGAACCACCACGAATGGAAAACATTGATGTCGTGCGGGATTACCCTGACGTATTTCCAAAGGAATTACCCGGATTACCACCCGACCGGGCCACAGAGTTTGTAATAGACCTTATACCTGGAGCCGAACCCATATCAAAAGCACCCTACAGGATGGCTCCTACGGAACTGAAGGAACTGAAGGTGCAACTACAAGAATTGCTGGACAAGGGTTATATTCGACCCAGTATATCTCCATGGGGTGCACCGGTGTTGTTCGTAAAGAAGAAGGATGGTAGCGTTCAATTATGTATCGAGTATCGAGAGTTGAATAAACTGAAAATCAAGAATCGATATCCACTACCTCGGATCGATGACTTGTTCGATCAGTTACAAGGAGCGAAATTATTTTCTAAGATCGATCTTCGATCAGGCTATCATCAGCTGAAGATTAAAGAAGGTGATATTCCAAATACAGCATTCAGAACCAGATATGGACACTATGAATTTTTGGTGATGTCTTTCGGATTAACTAATGCACCGGCAACGTTCATGGAACTTATGAAACAAGTTTTTCACAATATGTTGGATACATCGGTTATAGTATTTATTGATGACAACTTGGTATATTCCAAGGACAAGGAAACTCATATCAAGAACCTAAACGCAGCCCTACAGCGTTGAAGGAAAGTGAAGCTATACGCCAAATTTTCAAAATGCGAGTTTTGGCTAAGTGAAGTCGCATTCCTAGGCCATGTAGTATCCGCTGAAGGAATCAAAGTAGACCCCAACAAAATCGAGGCTATTGTGAAGTGGGAAGCACCAAAGAGCATTTTAGAAATTAGAAGTTTTCTGGGTCTAGCTGGTTATTATCAAAGATTCGTAGAAGACTATTCACGGATTGCCGTACCTCTCACCAGTTTGACTAAGAAAGGTGAAAAGTTTGTATGGACCGATAAATGTGAGAAGAGTTTCCAAACGCTGAAGACCAGATTGATATCCGCTCCGATTTTGACTATTCTCGTTCCAGGACAGACATTTACTTTATACACCGATGCGTCGCGACTGGGATTAGGATGTGTCCTTATTTAAGGAGAGCAAGTAATTGCTTATGCTTCAAGACAGTTGAAGGTACATGAGAAAAACTACCCACTCATGATTTGGAGTTAGCGGCAGTAGTACATGCTGTCAAGATATGGAGACATTACCTATACGGGGAGAAATTCCAGATTAAGTCGGACCATAAAAGTCTTACTTATTTATTTAATCAGAAGGAGTTGAATATGAGACAAAGAAGATGGCTGGAATTATTGAAAGACTATGATTGTGATATCCAGTATCATCCCGGAAAGGCGAATGTGGTAGCAGATGTATTGAGCAGAAAAGCAATGATCAAATCTCAAGGAGAAGTCAGCACGACTGCAGCAATGTGTACCACCGGAATGGTATTCAATCACGGCAACGAGCAGTATGTGATAGATACAACGGATGAATTAGCTAACCAAGGGTTTATTCATCAGTTTTCAAATATGTTCGTGGCATTGAAGATAATACCGGATATAGTGGATGAAGTGAAGACAGCTATCAAAGCAGATCCTTATCTGAGAACAGTACAAGAAGATATTGAGAAAGGTAGGACTAACCCTGAGTTCACCTTGGATGACGAGAAAGTACTAAAATAAAAAGGAAGAATATGTATACCTAAAACAGAAAGTATGGACATTAGACACCGACTGATGAAAGAAGCCCATACCACCATCTATTCGATACATCATGGAAGTACAAAAATGTCTCATGACCTAAAGAAACTGTATTTGTAAGACCCGTGTCAATCTAACCCGGTCTTACCAC
Organism: Protea cynaroides; assembly: GCA_028583415.1. Classification (NCBI taxonomy): domain Eukaryota; kingdom Viridiplantae; phylum Streptophyta; class Magnoliopsida; order Proteales; family Proteaceae; genus Protea; species Protea cynaroides. Next base: position 88,287,225 of record CM053268.1, read on the forward strand.
CTTGAATCAGGTTTACCCATCATGGTCGAGTCAAGTGGACCAAGGGCGTGATGGAGATCGAGATCCCAGGTATAAAATCGACCCAAAAACACTTTATTTTAAGGGAGGGTCACATACCCAGCCAAGTAGGGTCGGACCTCCCAAAACAGAATGTCAGACCCTCAAATTTGAAGGGAGGGTCGGACAGCTTAAGACCCTAGGGTCGACGGGATCATCGACCCTCGGTTTCTGCCGAATATAGAAATTAGGAAATTTCCTAATTTTTGATTGGGATTCTTTCCAAATCTCAATGGGACTATTATAGGACATTCCTACTCTATTTAAATGGCGTCCTTAAGCCAATTTCACTCCTTTCATAACCCAAATTGAATTGAGAGAAAGAGAGAAGAAGGAAAAGAGGAAGAAAGGAGACAAGGAGGAAGACTTAGCAAAAAGGAGAAGAGTTACAGAGAAAGATTAATCTTCTCAGGTATGGATACTAATTTCATGAGTTTCTACAGACCTTAGGTTAGATATGGTTAAGTGTAGGATTTCAGAGAAACCCAAACCATCCATTCATGGTTAGGTTTTCATGGAAAACCATAGGATGATGCATGAAAACTATTTAGATGGATTATACATGGTTCTAGACCATGGAATGATTGTTGAATGAATGTAGGAAGCAAGCCATAGGACCCCAAACATGAAGAGTGGATTTAAAAGTGGAAATTGGACCAGAGTGCATCGAGGGTCGCACCGAGGGTCGATAGACCATCCGACCCTAGGTGTTTCTGATCATCGACCCTAGCAACGACCCTAGCATCGACCCTCAGTTGACAGAATGGTTTTAAATTCCGAATTAATTCTAATTAAATTCTATCGACTTTGTTAGGTTTGCTAGCAATATAATAACGTTATAACGGTGATTCTAAAGCTTGAAAAAATATCTTTTAGCAAGCTAAGGTGAGGAACCTTAACTCCAAACTAAATTGGTTAATAATAAACTGTTTTCTATTTCTTGAGTCCTATGCCATACTTGATTCTATGCGAATATGTTTGTAATGTGCATACAACATGCCATCCAATATTTCTATTACTTATTCATGCATATTTATTTAATTTTTTATAACATGATGATGATGATGATGATGATAGGAATAGTTATGTGCTTGTATGTGTGTGGTTGATGTACTTTATGCGAGCGAGTATCAGGGGAGGTGTGATGAGAACGTCAATAAACGTTAACCTTTGGCGGGTCTCAGCACTTTAGCTCTATCTCTAACTCAAGTCTTGTGCATTGACATCGTCGTATCGCCATTACCTTAGCAGAACTATTATGTCGTAGAGTATCAGGGGAGGTGGTCTCGGTTCTTGTAGTCTCTGACTCTACCGGGGGGCCTTAGCTCTATCTGTGTGGGCATTTTGAGGGATGCTGGGGTGAGGCCTTGGATACACTGTTTGGCATTAGGATTGGTTAGTAGCGAGCCCAATTTGTAAGCCCTCGCTAACAGGGGCTTACGTGTTAGTATAGCATTATATAGCAATAAACGTTAACCTTTGTTGTATAATGTTATGGTAGGGTGGATGGGGACGACGATAAACGTTAACCTTCGGGCGAGCTTCCACACCCTGTATATAGAGGCGGTATCAATAAACGTTAACCTTTGATCACCCAACCTTTCTATTGCGCATTGCAAACTATAAACCAGACCAAAGATATAAATTGATTTTTTTGCATGCATATGTATTGTTGCATTGTTTTGGCTACTCACTGAGCCGTGTTGTGTGCTCACCCCTCGACGTCGAATATTTTTAGTTGATGATGCAGGTTACACAGTCGAAGATTATATGAACGCGTCTACGTACAGGAATATAGCAGCAATGGATGCTGGAGCTGAAGATGATACACACGAATCCTCTTGCGAGTGCAACTCGTGTGTATTCGATTAGATATTTTATAGATTTCTTTTATTTGGATTTATTAAAGACTTGTATTGATATTTACTTATGTCTCGGTTGATACAGAATAATTTTCTATTAAATTATTAATATCATCTTAGTTCTCAGTTCATTTATTTATAAGATTTCCGCTATTGTGTATTTACTCTGATTATGATTGTGGATGTGTGTAAAGTTTGGATAACGTGGGGATGGCCAATTAGAGATCTTGGTTGAACCGTTGATTATTTAACGGTTCATCACACCATTCTGAACAGTGCAGAATTGGGGTGTGACAGTATTGGTGGAGGGGAATGAAAGCAGATGTAGCCAAGTTTGTGTCTCAATGCCTAAATTGTCAGAAGATAAAGGCTGAGCGACAAAGACCCACTGGACTATTGCATCCATTACCGGAACCATCATGGAAATGGGACTGCATCACTATAGACTTCGTCACGGGACTAACATTGACTCCTCGAGTAGTTGACGCAATTTGGGTGATTGTGGACCGTTTGACCAAAACAGCACGCTTCATACCTATACGACCTCAGTATACACTGGAAAGGTTAGCGAAGCTATATGTGGATAATATTGTTCGGTTACACGGTGTACCAGAAAGTATTATGTCCGATAGAGATCCACGATTTACTTCCAAGTTTTGGGAAGGATTGCAAAAGGCTATGGGTACAACGTTGAAGTTCAGTACTGCATTCCACCCACAGACAGATGGACAGTCAGAACGTACAATTCAGATTCTAGAAGATATGCTACGAGCATGTGTAATTGATTTCTAGGGATCATGGGATGAAAGATTACCATTGATCCAGTTCGCTTATAATAACAGCTATCAGGCTACTATACAGATGTCACCTTATGAAGCACTATATGGTAGAAAGTGTCGAACTCCCTTGTTTTGGAATGAAGTTGGAGAACGTAGTATTGTTGGACCTAAATTTGTTGAAGAGACTTGTCCAGTGGTCGATATCATCAAGGAAAGAGTGAGAACAGCTCAGAACCGTCAAAAGCAATATGCAGATACTCGACGAAGAGATCTAGAGTTCGCAGTAGGCGATAAAGTATTTTTGAAGGTATTGCCTATGCGAGGATTGAAGAGGTTCGGACAGAAAGGGAAACTAAGTCCAAGATATGTCGAGCCATATGAAATTCTGGCTAAGCGTGGAAAAGTAGCTTATCAGTTAGCACTACCACCATCTATGTCAAGCGTGCATGACGTATTTCACATTTCCTTATTGAAGAAGTATGTCAAGGATCCAACGCATGTTTTGACAGTGGATTTGGCGGAATTGACTGATGATTTGACATTTGAAGTAACACCCACAGAAATCACTAGTCGAAAGGTTCAACGTCTATGCAACAGATATATCTACTATGTTAAGGTCATATGGAAAACTAGAGACATGGAAGAAATTACATGGGAAGAAGAAAATGCAATGAGAAAGCAATACCCTTACTTATTTGATTCAGAAGGTACGTACAATTTCGAGGACGAAATTTTTATAAGTTGGGGGGAGTTGTAAGACCCGTGTCAATCTAACCCGGTCTTACCACCTTGAACCAGGTTTACCCATCATGGTCGAGTCAAATGGACCAAGGGAGTGAAGGAGATCGAGATCCCAGGTATCAAATCGACCCAAAAACACTTAAAATAGGGGAAGGGTCGCATACCCAGCTAAGCAGGGTCGGACCTCCCAAAACAGAAAGTCAGACCCTCAGTTTTGAAGGGAGGGTCAGATAGCTTAAGACCCTAGGGTCGACGGGATCATCGACCTTCCCATCGACCCTCGGTTACCGCAAAAAATAGAAATTTGGAAATTTCCATATTTTCGAATGGGATTCTTTCCTAATCTCAGAGGGACTTATTTAGGATGTTCCTACTCTATTTAAAGGACATTCCTTAGCCACCTTCACTCCTTTAACAACCCTAATCGAATTGAGAGAAAGAGAGGAGAAGGAAAGAGGAAGAAGAAAGGGAAGGAAGAGAAATTAAGCCAAAAGAGAAGAGTTGCAGAGAAAGATTATCTTCTCAGGTATGGATACTAATTTCATGAATTTCTACAGACCTTAGGTTAGTAATTGTTGAGAGTGTGATCTCGGAGAAACCCAAACCATTAATCTATGGATAGGTTTCCATGGAAAACCATAGAAGAATGCGTGAAAGCTATCTAGGTGGGTTATACATGGTTTTAGACCATGGAATGAATGTAGAATGGAATGTAGGAGCAAGCCATAGGATCCCAAACACGAAGAATGAATTAAAAGAGGGAATTGGACCAAAGTGCACCAAGGGTCGCACTCGGGGTCGATAGGCCATCCGACCCTAGGTATTCCTGACCATCGACCCTCAGCATTCGGGAAGTCCAGAAAGTGGGAAGGGTCGATAGACCCATCGACCCTAGCATCGACCCTACCTCCGACCCTCAGTTAACAAAGTAGTTTTTAAATCTGGAATTAATTCTAATTAAATTCTATTGACTTTGTTAGGTCTTCTAGCAATATAATAACTTTGTAAAGGTGATTTTAAAGCTTGGAAAAGTATCTTATAGCAAGCTAAGGTGAGGAACCTTAACCCCAAACTAAATTGGTTAATAATAAACTGTTTTCTATTTCTTGAGTCCTATGCTATGGTTGATTCTATGTGAATATGTTTGTAATGTGCATACAACATGCCATCCAATATTTCTATTACTTGTTCATGCATATTTACTTTATTGTTTATAACATGATGATGATGATGATGGTAGGAATAGGCATGTGCTTGTATGTGTGTGGTTGATGTGCTTGATGCGAGCGAGTATCAGGGGAGGTGTGATGAGAACGTCAATAAACGTTAACCTTTGGCGGGTCTCAGCACTTTAGCTCTATCTCTAACTTAAGTTTTGTGCATTGGCATCGTCGTATCGCCATTACTTTAGCAGAACTATTATGTCGTAGAGTATCAGGGGAGGTGGTCTCGGTCCTTGTAGTCTCTGACTCTACCGGGGGGTCTTAGCTCTATCTCTATGGATATTCTGAGGGATGCTGGGGTGAGGCCTGGGATACATTTTTGGCATTAGGATTGGTTAGTTGCGAGCCCAGTTTGCAGCCCTCTTCAACAGGGGCTTACGTGTTGGTATGGCACTATATAGCAATAAACGTAACCTTTGTTATATAATGTTCATGATTGGGTGCATGTGAGTTGACGATAAACATGATCTTCGGGTAACGTCACACACTCGTGTATAGAGGCGGAGTTAAAAAACACGACCTTTGGCTACCTCAACCTTTCTATTGCATACTGCAAACTTTAAAACCGGACCAAAGATATAAATTGACTTTTTGCATGCATATGTATTGTTGCATTGTTTTGGCTACTCACTGAGCCGTGTTGTGTGTTTACCCCTCGACGTCGAATATTTTTAGTTGATGATGCAAGTTATACCGTTGAAGACTATATGAATGCGTATGCATACGGGAACATGGCAGCGATGAAAGTTGAAGCTGAAGTGGATACACACGACTCCTCTTGCGAGTGCAACTCGTGTGTATTTGATTAGATATTTTATAGGTTTCTTTACTTGGATTTATTAAAGATTTGTATTGATATTTATTTATGTCTCGGTTGATACAGAATAAATTGTTATTAAAATTTTAATATCACATAGATTCTCAGTTCATTTATTTACAAGGTTTTCGCTATTGTGTATTTACTCTGATTATGATTTCGGATATGTGTAAGTTTGGATAACGCGGGGATAGCCTATTTGAGATCCTGGTTGAACTGTTGGTTTATTAGCGGTTCATCACACCATTGTGAATAGTGCAGAATTGGGGTGTGACAGTCATACACTCGTGTATAGAGGCGGAGTCAATAAACGCGACCTTTGGCTACCTAAACCTTTCTATTGCATGCTGCAAACTTTAAAACCGGACCAAAGATATAAATTGAGTTTTTGCATGCATATGTATTGTTGCATTGTTCTGGCTACTCACTGAGCCGTGATGTGTGCTCACCCCTCGACGTCGAATATTTTTAGTTGATGATGCAGGTTATACGGTTGAAGACTATATGAATGCGTCTGCGTACGGGAACGTGGCAAATTGTTAATTAAATTTTAATATCACCTAGATTCTCAGTTCATTTATTTACAAGATTTCTGCTATTGTGTATTTACTCTGATTATGATTACGGATGTGTGTAAGTTTGGATAACGTGGGGATAGCCTATTTGAGATCCTATTGAACCGTTGGTTTATTAGCGGTTCATCACCCCATTCTGAATAGTGCGGAATTGGGGTGTGACAACTTGGAATCAGGGCATCTCAGGCCTTGCCCGCCGAACTAGCATACATTCAAGACAATTGTGAACTGAGATAGGATAAAAGTAAAAACAGTAATATAAACTAACTATAAGCACCAGTAATGATTGAGACTAAATTTAAAAAAAAAATAATGCATCTATTAAGGGGAAACAAGTTAAATACAATGAGTGATAGAAACAAAATGTATATGCATAACTAATGCAGAGTACAGTCCACAACCCGAACAGTTACTCTGTCGTACATGAAAATAAAGTACAATCAAGAAGCTGGAGGCGAAGGAGGAGGCGGGGCCTCACGGTCTCTGTCGTAGTCCTCAGCATAGACTCTAGTAAACCAGGCTATCTGAGTCTGGGTCGTCTGTAGACTAGCTGTGAGACCGGCTACCCTCTGATCAGTCGCACGCTGCACTTCTAAGAGCTCTCCCATCCGCGCGTCTGATGCGTGCTGGGCAGCCAACTGCTCATCCATCCTCAGATCAGATCTGCGCTAAGCGTCCTTGATCTCCTACAGCATCTCAATCATGGCTGAAGGCGGAAGTGAAGGATCAGCCGAATGGGAAGGACCAGCCTCAGGTGCAGGAGCCGCCGCAGAAGAAGTACCAACGCCAGCCGTATGTGTAGGTGAAGGCGGTGGTATCGAGTCGACGTCCATATACATACGATCGTCATCGTCGACCGGATCCACACGAGCTCTAGCAGCAGCAGCAGCAGCCTCAGCATCAGCTATCTCGATGTGAGTATGAGGGCGCACCATCGCGTTCCTCTCCTCATCACTAACCTCTGCATCTCGCAGCCCTATCTTGTAGATAGCCTCCCAATCTAGAGGCGACGAGAAGGTCTTCTCCTGGATCTTCTCATCTACCAGATCCACCCCCAGACGGGTCAGTAGCACTGTAATCATGCATCCATAGGGAAGATTACCCCTATGACCGGACAATGTGGCACTAATCATCACCCGCATGATGATGTATGGAAGGCAGACGGGCTGTCGAGTGCATATACTATAAATCAGAAACTGTGTCAGCTGAGAGACCCTCTCATAGTGCCCACTCTGCGGGATCAGATTATGCTGGATAATCTTACAGAAGACCCGTGGAGCTGGACGTAGATAACAAGCTCTCATCTGCCAACGATCAGGACGGAGCAACTGGTTGTCGATCTCTACAATCATCTCCATCTCAACAAACTGTGGCTCTCCTGGCGCACAGTACACCATGGGGCCATCATAGGGAATGCCCAACAGATCAGCCAGCTGTCGATAATCAAAGGAAATGTGCACCCCCTTGACGTAATTGGTGATGCACAACTCCTGACCATGCTCAACGTCGTTGTAATTCCCCACCACGTGGAGATTACAATAGAACTGGCGCACCAAATCTGGACATGTGCACGCGTCGTATGTGATGACAGGGAGCCACCCCATATCACCAAATGCTCCCTCTACATTGAACAAGGCTAGCTCAGCCAAGTTCACCATGCGACCCCCTTCCACTTTCTTACGGGCATAGTGAGCATACTCATCTTCATTCGAACGGAAGCGAAGTGGATCACGCACTCTGGGTACTTTGGTACGAGCCATAGTATCTGCAAATAAGAAAGAGAAAGGAAACAAGGAGTTAATAGGATAAAAATCCAAAATATGATATAATAACGACGTAAGTTGACCATAAAGCCCATTCCTCATCATATAAGTGGGCATAAGGACTTACAAAGATTTAAACATATTCTACAACCCACATGTAGTAGAAAATTTTTACTGGCAAAGCCCAATTTGAAGAAATTCAAGAAAAATCAAAAATGTCGACAAATTAGGGAAAAAAGAGAAAATTTCAAGTTTCTCGATAACCAACCGATGAAACTCAAAAAAATTTGTGGGCTTTCGTTCCTCGAGACACCAATGACAAAAGCCCCCAATAAAAATTGAATTTTTAATGTTGGAAAAAAATTAATTTGGAAAATACAAGTTAAACGTGGAAAAACCTAGAAATGGGAACCTAAAAACAGGTAAAAATGGGAAGACATACCTGTAGTGATGACGTGGACGTCGGAACCCGGAGTTAAACCGATCCAAAACAATAGAGTAGCATTGTAGCAACTCAGAGAGGAGAGACGAGTCGAAACGGAGGAGGAATAGTGAGAAATAACCCAGAATCGGATCTTAAAAATCTGATTGTTGGTCCGAGGGTCGGACAATTCGACTAGCACAATCGACCCTCGAATCGACCCTCCCATCGACCCTCGGCTCTCGAGAATCTGACAGAAAACTAAGGGTCAGAACTGAGGGTCGGATACCCATCGACCCTCACATCGACCCTCACATCGACCCTCAGCTCTCGGGAAGAACAGGTCAGTCCTAGGGTCGGAAACTAAGGGTCGGACTTACCAGCAACCCTCACCATCGACCCTGCATAGAAAAGACAGCATTTTTTTTTGTATAAAATGAGCTAGAATTGGAATTGATTATTGGTTAGCATGCCTACATGAAATATAAATGACTTCTAACCTACTTGATGATTTTCAGGCACCACCAATCACTGAAAAGAAATATGTCTGGACGTAGAGTGACCCGACAGACCCGAAACGCAGTCCCACCACCACCACCAGTGGAGGAGACTAGTCAAGAGAATAACTACGCACTGGGGAATCCAGAACCGGCAAACCCTACAAATATGCCACCTCCACCACCAGAGCTGGCAACAGTGGTGATGAATTTGGCACAGCAGCTGCAGCAGATGCAACATGCACAGGCTCAGATGCAGGTTGCCATGGGAATTATGTTTCAAGCCACTCAGGCCGCACCCATGCACACTGGACAAGCTAGTACAGCCCCGGTGAGTAACCACCCAGCTCATCAGACACCTCAACAACCCGCTGCACCGATTCCAGTGCAGGCACCGGAAGCAGCCCAAGGGAATTACCAGTATCCACCCTATATGTTTGGGGCAAATCCCCAAAATCAGCTGGATCACTCCCGGTTAGTGGAGAGATTTTTGAAGATGAAACCCAGAGAATTCAATGGCAAACCGTCTGATCCATTGTGGCCAGCACACTGGATAGACGAGATGGAGAGAAACTTCCTCATGACGACTATTACAGAGGAAGAGAAAGTACTATGTGCCACCTTCATGCTCAAGGGCGAGACATCATTGGTGAAAATCCACGAAGACATATTTACTGACCAAGCACGCCCTACTGACATGGGCTATATATAAAGAAGCATTCTTCGAGAAATATTTTCCACGAAGCTTCAGAGATTCAATGGAGAAGGAGTTCCTGAGTCTTTATCAGGGACAGATGTCAGTGGATGCGTATCAACAGCGTTATGAAGAGCTGTTTTTCTTCGCACCACTGAGTATGCAAGAAGAAGAAACTAAAACCCGTAGGTTTGTCACGGGACTAAGAGGAAGCATCAGAGAAAATGTTCTGGGCTTAGAGAAGAAAATTTACAACGAAGCTGTCCAGATTGCTCGAGTGATTGAATCGAGCCAGAAGGAGAGTTATTTTACTCAGAACAAGGGCATCAAAAGGCCAGCCGGAAACTCCTACAACGGAGGAAATAACAGGACGTATAAGCCTTTCCGTCCTCAGAATTTTAATGCTGCAACCAAAACTACCCCAACAGCTCAACCTCAGCCAAAGCCAAATTCTGAAGCCCCGAAGTGTTTTAACATCAACCAACCGGGACATATGGCAAGGGAGTGCCCTAAGCCCAAGAAACAATTCCATCAGGGACGTGTATATGCTGTTACGTCCGACGATGCGGCTGCATCACCCGATGTGGTCACAGGTATGACTGGAACTTTTAAAGTTGTAATTACATTGAATGAGCATTTAGACTAAGTAAAGATAAATCACATGTATTGTACCTATAAATGGCATACCCGCTAGAGTACTATTCGATTCTGGAGCTACTCATTCCTTTATATCTGTGTCATTTGGAAAGAAGACAAAATTACCCATCAAAACATTAGACTACAAATTACTTGTACGGTCACCGATGGGGTTAGAAGTGGAACTAGAGAAGGGTCATGGACCATGTCTAGTTCTCATTGGAGAGCAGACCTTAGATGCAACTTTGATACAACTTGAGATGACAGACTTTGATGTCATCTTGGGAATGGACTGGTTAGCTCGGCATTCTGCAAACCTACTATGCGCCGAAAAGAAGCTGACATTCAAAGACAAAGAAGGAGCAGAATTCAGTTTCTCGAGAACCAAACTTCCCCAGAGATGCAAGCTCATACTTTCAGCATTAAAGGCTAAGAAGTTCCTTGACAAGGGAGCAGTCAGGTATCTAGTGTCAGTGGTCGACCTAACCAAGGAAGCACCACAAATGGAAAACATTGATGTCGTACGGGATTACCCTGACGTATTTTCGGAGGAATTACCCGGATTACCACCCGACCGGGCCACAGAGTTTGTAATAGACCTGATACCTGGAGCCGAACCCATATCAAAAGCACCCTACAGGATGGCTCCTACGGAACTGAAGGAACTGAAGGTTCAACTACAAGAATTGCTGGACAAGGGTTATATTCGACCCAGTATATCTCCATGGGGTGCACCGGTGTTGTTCGTAAAGAAGAAGGATTGTAGCGTTCAATTATGTATCGACTATCGAGAGTTGAATAAACTGAAAATCAAGAATCGATATCCACTACCTCGGATCGATGACTTGTTCGATCAGTTACAAGGAGCGAAATTATTTTCTAAGATCGATCTTCGATCAGGCTATCATCAGCTGAAGATTAAAGAAGGTGATATTCCAAAGACAGCATTCAGAACCAGATATGGACACTATGAATTTTTGGTGATGTCTTTCGGATTAACTAATGCACCGGCAACGTTCATGGAACTTATGAACCAAGTTTTCCATGATATGTTGGATACGTCGGTTATAGTATTTATTGATGACATATTGGTATATTCCAAGGACGAGGAAACTCATATCAAGAACCTAAACGCAGCCCTACAGCGTTTAAGGAAAGAGAAGCTATACGCCAAATTTTCAAAATAAGAGTTTTGGCTAAGTGAAGTCACAATCCTAGGCCATGTAGTATCCGCTGAAGTAAAAGAAGTGGATCCATGCAAGATCGAGGCTATTGTGAAGTGGGAAGCACCAAAGAGTGTTTCAGAAATCAAAAGTTTTTTGGGTCTAGCTGGTTATTATCGGAGATTCATAGAAGACTATTCTTGGATTGCCGTACCTCTCACCAGTTTGACCAAGAAAGGTGAAAAGTTTGTACGGACCGATAAATGTGAGAAGAGTTTCCAAACGCTGAAGACCAGATTGATATCCGCTCTGATTTTGACTATTCCCGTTCCAGGACTGACATTTACTTTATACACTGATGCGTCAGGACTGGGATTAGGATGTGTGCTTATGCAAGGAGAGCAAGTGATTGCTTATGCTTCAAGACATTTGAAGGTACACGAGAAAAACTACCCCACTCATGATTTTGAGTTAGCGGCAGTAGTACATGCTGTCAAGATATGGAGACATTACTTATATGGAGAGAAATTTCAGATTAAGTCGGACCATAAAAGTCATACTTATTTATTTAACTAGAAGGAGTTGAATATGAGACAAAGAAGATGGCTGGAACTATTGAAAGACTATGATTGTGATATCCAGTATCATCCGGGAGAAGCGAACGTAGTAGCGGATGCATTAAGCAGAACGGCAATGATAAAATCGCAAGGAGAAGTCAGCATGACTACAGCAATGTGTACTATCAGAAGGGTATTCAATTACGGCAACGAGCAGTATGTGATAGATACAACGGATGAATCAGCTAACCAAGGGTTTATTCATCGGTTTTCAAATATGTTCGCGGCATTGAAGATTATACCGGATATAGTGGATGAAGTGAATACAGCTATCAAAGCAAATCCTTATCTGAGAACTGTACAAGAAGATATTGAGAAAGGTAGGACTAACCCTGAGTTCACCTTGGATGATGAGAAAGTACTGAAATACAAAGGAAGAATATGTATACCTGAAACAGAAAGTATGAACATTAGACACCGACTGATGAAAGAAGCCCATACCACCATCTATTCGATATATCCTGGAAGTACAAAAATGTATCATGACCTAAAGAAAAAATATTGGTGGAGGGGAATGAAAGCAGATGTAGCCAAGTTTGTGTCTCAATGCCTAAATTGTCAGAAGGTAAAGGCTGAGCGACAAAGACCCGCTGGACTGTTGCAGCCATTACCGGAACCAGCATGGAAATGGGACTGCATCACTATGGACTTCGTCACAGGACTACCATTGTCTCCTCGAGTAGTTGACGAAGTTTGGGTGATTGTGGACCGTCTGACCAAAACACCACGCTTCATACCTATACGACCTCAGTATACACTGGATAGGTTAGCGAAGCTGTATGTGGATAATATTGTTCGGTTACACGGTGTACCAGAAAGTATTGTGTCCGATAGAGATCAACGATTTGCTTCCAAGTTTTGGGAAGGATTGCAAAAGGCTATGGGTACAACGTTGAAGTTCAGTACTGCATTCCACCCACAGACAGATGGACAGTCAGAACGTACAATTCAGATTCTAGAAGATATGCTACGAGCGTGTGTAATTGATTTCAAGGGATGATGGGATGAAAGATTACCATTGTCGAGTTCGCTTATAATAACAGCTATCAGGCTACTATACAGATGTCACCTTATGAAGCACTATATGGCAGAAAGTGTCGAACTCCCTTGTTTTGGAATGAAGTTGGAGAACGTAGTATTGTTGGACCGGAATTTGTTGAAGAGACTTGTCGAGTGGTCGACATCATCAAGGAAAGAGTGAGAACAGCTCAGAACCGTCAGAAGCAATATGCAGATACTCGACGAAGAGGTCTAGAGTTCGCAGTAGGTGATAAATTATTTTTGAAGGTATCGCCTATGCGAGGATTGAAGAGGATCGGACAGAAAGGGAAACTAAGTCCAAGATATGTCGGGCCATACGAAATTCTGGCTAAGCGTGGAAAAGTAGCTTATCAGTTGGCACTACCACCATCTATGTCAAGCATGCATGACGTATTTCACATTTCCTTATTGAAGAAGTATGTCAAGGATCCAACGCATGTTTTGACAGTGGATTTGACGGAATTGACTGATGATTTGACACTTGAAGTAACACCCACATAAATTACTAGTCGAAAGTTTCAACGTCTACGCAACAGAGATTTCTACTATGTTAAGGTCATATGAAAATGTAGAGACATGGAAGAAATTACATGGGAAGAAGAAAATGCTATGAGAAAGCAATACCCTTACTTATTTGATTCAGAAGGTAGATACAATTTCGAGGATGAAATTTTTATAAGTTGGGGGGAGTTGTAAGACCCGTGTCAATCTAACCCGGTCTTACCACCTTGAACCAGGTGTACCCATCATGGTCGAGTCAAATGGACCAAGGGCGTGAAGGAGATCGAGATCCCTGGTATCAAATTGACCCAAAAACACTTAAAATAGGGGAAGGGTCGCATACCCAGCTAAGCAGGGTCGGACCTCCCAAAACAGAAAGTCAGACCCTCGATTTTGGAGGGAGGGTCGGACAGCTTAAGACCCTAGGGTCGACGGGATCATCGACCCTCCCATCAACCTTCGGATTCTGTCGAATATAGAAATTAGGAAATTTCAATATTTTTCGATTGGGATTCTTTCCTAATCTCAAAGGGACTTATTTAGGATGTTCCTTCTCTATTTAAAGGACGTTCCTTAGCCACTTTCACTCCTTTCACAACCCTAATCGAATTGAAACAAAGTGAGGAGAAGGAAAAGAGGAAGAAGAAAGGGAAGGAAGAGAACTTAGCAAAAAGGAGAAGAATTTTAGAGAAAAAGTTATCTTCTCAGGTATGGATACTAATTCCATGAATTTCTACAGACCTTAGGTTAGTAATTGTTGAGAGTGTGATCTCGAAGAAACTCAAACCACCAATTTATGGTTATTTAGAATGGAATGAAGGAGCAAGCCATAGGATCCCAAACTCGAGGAATGGATTAAAAGAGGGAATTGGACCAAAGTGCACCAAGGGTCGCACCCAGGGTCGATGACCATCCGACCCTAGGTATTCCTGACCATCGACCCTTAGCATTCGGGAAGTCTAGAAAGAGGGAAGGGTCGATAGACCCATCGACCCTACCTCCGACCCTCAGTTAACAAAGTAGTTTTTAAATTCCGAATAAATTCTAATTAAATTCTATCGACTTTGTTAGGTCTTCTAGCAATATAATAACACTGTAAAGAGGATTCTAAAGCTTGGAAAAGTATCTATTAGCAAGCTAAGGTGAGGAACCTTAACTCCAAACTAAATTGGTTAATAATAAACTATTTTCTATTTTCTTGAGTCTTATGCTATGCTTGATTCTATGCGAATATGTTTGTAATGTGCATACAGCATGCCATCCAATATTTCTATTACTTGTTCATGCATATTTACTTTATTGTTTATAACATGATGATGATGATGATGATAGGAATAGGCATGTTCTTGTATGTCTGTGGTTGATGTACTTGATGCGAGCGAGTATCAGGGGAGGTGTGATGAGAATGTAAATAAACGTTAACCTTTGGGCGGGTCTCAGCACTTAAGCTCTATCTCTAACTCAAGTCTTGTGCATTAGCATCGTCGTATCGCCATTACTTTAGCAGAACTATTATGTCGTAGAGTATCAGGGGAGGTTGTCTCAGTCCTTGTAGTCTCTGACTCTACTGGGGGGCCTTAGCTCTATCTCTATGGGGATTCTGAGGGATGCTGGGGTGAGGCCTTGGATACACTGTTTGGCATTAGGATTGGTTAGTTGCGAGCCCAGTTTGGAGCCCTCGCTAACAGGGGCTTACGTGTTGGTATGGTACTATATAGCAATAAACGTAACCATTATTATATAATGTTCATGATTGGGTACATGTGAGTTGACAATAAACGTGATCTTCGGGTAACGTCACACACTCGTGTATAGAGGCGGAGTCAATAAACGCGACCTTTGGCTACCTAAACCTTTCTATTACATACTGCAAACTTTAAAACTGGACCAAATATATAAATTGACTTTTTGTAGGCATATGTATTGTTGTATTATTTTGGCTACTCACTGAGCCGTGATGTGTGCTCACCCCTCGACGTCGAATATTTTTAGTTGATGATGCAGGTTATACGGTAGAAGACTATATGAATGCGTCTGCGTACGGGAACGTGGCAACGATGGAAGTTGAAGTTGAAGTGGATACACACGACTCCTCTTGCGAGTGCAACTCTTGTGTATTTGATTTGATATTTTATAGGTTTCTTTTCTTGGATTTATTAAAGATTTGTATTGATATTTATTTATGTCTCGGTTGATACAGAATAAATTGTTATTTAAATTTTAATATCACCTAGATTCTCAGTTCATTTATTTACAAGATTTCCGCTATTGTGTATTTACTCTGATTATGATTACGGATGTGTGTAAGTTTGGATAACGCGGGGATAGCCTATTTAAGATCCTGGTTGAACCGTTGGTTTATTTGCGGTTCATCACACCATTCTGAATAGTGCAGAATTGGGGTGTGACAGTGTTACTTCAAATGTCAAATCATCAGTCAATTCTGGCAAATCCACTGTCGAAACATGCGTTGGGTCTTTGACATACTTCTTCAATAGGGAAATGTGAAATACGTCATGCACACTTGACACAGATGGTGGTAGTGCTAACTGATAAGCCACTTGTCCACGCTTAGCTAGAATTTCATATGGCCCGACATATCTTGGACTTAGTTTCCCTTTCTGTCCGAACCTCTTCAATCCTCGCATTGGCGATACCTTCAAAAATACTTTATCACCTACAGCGAACTCCAGATCTCTTCGTCGAGTATCTGCATATTGCTTCTGATGGTTCTGAGCCGTTCTC
The DNA here is from genome assembly GCA_028583415.1 of Protea cynaroides. Lineage (NCBI taxonomy): Eukaryota > Viridiplantae > Streptophyta > Magnoliopsida > Proteales > Proteaceae > Protea > Protea cynaroides. The sequence goes on from CM053268.1 coordinate 88,303,357, forward strand.
ACTCTTTCCTTGATAATGTCGACCACTCGACAAGTCTCTTCAATAAATTCCGGTCCAACAATACTACATTCTCCGACTTCATTCCAAAACAAGGGAGTTCGACACTTCCTACCATACAATGCTTCATAAGGTGGCATCTGTATGGTAGCTTGATAGCTATTGTTATAAGCGAACTCGATCAATGGTAACTTTTCGTCCCATAATCTTTTAAAATCAATTACACATGCTCGTAGCATATCTTCTAGAATCTGGATTGTACGCTCCGACTGTCCGTCTGTCTGTGGGTGGAATGCAGTACTGAACTTCAACGTTGTACCCATAGCCTTTTGCAATCCCTCCCAAAACTTGGAAGTAAATCGTGGATCTCTATCAGACACAATGCTTTCTGGAACACCATGAAACCGAACAATATTATCCACATACAGCTTCGCTAACCTTTCCAGTGTATACTGAGGTCGTATAGGTATGAAGCGAGCTGTTTTAGTCAGACGGTCCACAATCACCCAAACTACGTCAACTACTCGAGGAGTCTGTGGTAGCCCTGTGACGAAGTCCATAGTGATACAGTCCCATTTCCATGCTGGTTCCAGTAATGGCTGCAACAGTCCTGTGGGTCTTTGTCGTTCAGCCTTTACCTTCTGACAATTTAGGCATTGGGACAGGAACTTAGCTACATCTGCTTTCATCCCCCCTCTACAAATATAGTTTCTTTAGGTCATGATACATTTTTGTACTTTCAGGATGTATCGAATTGATGGTGGTGTGGGCTTCCTTCATCAGTCGGTGTCTAATGTCTGCACTTTCTGTTTTAGGTACACATATTCTTCCTTTGTATTTCAGTACCTTCTCGTCATCCAAGGTGAACTCAGGGTTGGTCCTACCTTTCTCAATATCTTCTTGTACTATTCTCAGATAAGGATCTGCTTTGATAGTTGTCTTCACTTCGTCCACTATATCCGGTATAATCTTCAATGCCGCGAACATATTCAAAAACTGATGAATAAACCCTTGGTTGGCTGATCCATCTGTTGTATCTATCACATACTGCTCGTTGCCGTGATTGAATACCCTTCCGGTAGTACACATTGCTGCAGTCGTGCTAACTTCTCCTTGCGATTTTATCATTGCCTTTCTGCTTAATGCATCCGCTACTACATTCGCTTTTCCCGGATGATTCTGGATATCACAATCATAGTCTTTCAATAGTTCCAGCCATCTTCTTTGTCTCATATTCAACTCCTTCTGATTAAATAAATAAGTAAGACATTTATGGTCCGACTTAATCTGGAATTTCTCCCCGTATAGGTAATGTCTCCATATCTTGACCGCTTGTACTACTGCCGCTAGCTCCAGATCGTGAGTGGGATAATTTTTCTCATGTACCTTTAACTGTCTTGAAGCATAAGCAATCACTTGCTCTCCTTGCATAAGCACACATCCCAATCCCAATCCCGACGCATCAGTGTATAAGGTAAACGTCTGTCCTAGAATAGGAATAGTCAAAATCGGGGCGGATATCAATCTAGACTTCAATGTCTGGAAGCTCTTCTCACATTTATCCGTCCACACAAACTTTTCACCTTTCTTAGTCAAACTGGTGAGAGGTACGGCAATCCAAGAATAGTCTTCTATGAATCTTCGATAATAACCAACTAGACCCAGAAAACTTCTGATTTCTGAAATGCACTTTGGTGCTTTCCACTTCACAATAGCCTCGATCTTGCTGGGGTCCACTTTGATTCCTTCAGCGGATACTACATGGCCTAAGAAGGCGACTTCACTTAGCCAAAACTCGCACTTTGAAAATTTGGCATATAACTTCTCTTTCCTTAAAAGCTGTAGGGCTGCGTTTAGGTTCTTGATATGGGTTTCCTTGTCATTGGAGTTTACCAATATATCATCAATAAATACTATAACTGACGTATCCAACATATCGTGGAAAATTCGGTTCATAAGTTCCATGAACGTTGCTGGTGCATTAGTTAATCCGAAAGACATAACCAAAAATTCATAATGTCCATATCTGGTCCTGAATGTTGTCTTCGGAATATCACCTTCTTTAATCTTCAGCTGATGATAGCCTGATCGAAGGTCGATCTTAGAAAATACTTTTGCTCCTTGTAACTGATCGAACAAGTCATCGATCCGAGGTAGTGGGTATCGATTCTTGATTGTCAGTTTATTCAACTCCCGATAGTCGATGCATAATCGAACGCTACCATCCTTCTTCTTTACGAACAACACCAGTCCCCCCATGGAGATATACTGGGTCGAATATAACCCTTGTCCAGTAATTCTTGTAGTTGCACTTTTAATTCCTTCAGTTCCGTAGGAGCCATTCTATAAGGTGCTTTAGACACTGGTGCGGCTCCAGGTATAAGGTCTATCACAAACTCTGTGGCTCGGTCAAGTGGTAATCTGGGTAGTTCCTCTGGAAATACGTCAGGGTAGTCTCGCACGACGTCAATGTCTTCCATTCGTGGTGCTTCTTGGTTAGGTCGACCACTGACACTAGATACCCGACTGCCCCCTTCTCAAGCCACTTCTTAACCTTTAGTGCTGAAAGTATGAGCTTGCGTCTCCGAGGAAGTTTGGTTCCCGAGAAACTGAATTATGCTCCTTCTTTGTCTTTGAACGTTAGCTTCTTTTCGGCGCATAATAGATTTGTAGAATGCCGAGCTAACCAGTCCATTCCCAAGATGACATCAAAGTCTGCCATCTCAAGTTGTATCAAGGTTGCATCTAAGGTCTTCTCTCCAATGAGAACTGGACATGGTCCATAACCTTTCTCTAATTCCACTTCTAACCCCATTGGTGATCGTACAAGTAATTTGTAGTCTAATGTTTTGATGGGTAAATTTGTCTTCTTTCCAAATGCCACAGATATAAAGGAATGAGTAGCTCCGGAATCAAAGAGTACTCTGGCGGGCATGCCATTTATAGGTACAATACCTGTGATTTATTTTTACTTAGTTTACATGCTCATACAATATAATTACAACTTTAAAAAGTTTCCGTCATACCTGTGACCACATCGGGTGATGCGGCCGCATCCTCGGACGTAACAGCATATACCCGTCCCTGATGGAATTGCTTCTTGGGCATAGGGCACTCTCTTGCCATATGTCCCGATTGGTTGCAGTTAAAACACTTCGGGCTTTCAGAATTTGGCTTTGGCTGAGATTGAGCTGCTGAAGTAGTCTTGGTTGCAGCAGTAGAATTCTGAGGACGGAAAGGCTTATATGTCCTATTATTGCTTCCATTGTAAGGATTTCCGGCTAGCCTTTTGATGCCTATGTTCTGAGTAAAATAACTCTCCTACTGGCTCGATTCTATAACTCGAGCAATCTGGACAGATTCATTATAAATTCTCTTTTCTAAGCCCAGACCATGTTCTCTGATGTTTCCTCTCAGTCCCGTTACAAACCTACGGGTTTTGGTTTCTTCTTCTTGCATACTCAGTGGTGCGAAGAAAAACAGCTCTTCATAACGTTGTTGGTACGCATCCACTGACATCTGTCCCTGATAAAGACTCAGAAACTCCTTCTCCATCGAATCTCTGAAGCTCCATGGAAAATATTTCTCAAAGAAGGCTTCTTTATATATAGCCCAAGTTAGTAGGGCATGCTTGGTCAGTAGATATGCCTTCATGGATTTCCACCAATGATGTGCGTCACCCTTGAGCATGAAGGTGGCACATAATACTTTCTCTTCCTTTGTGATAGTCATCTTGAGGAAATTTCTCTCCAACTCGTCAATCCAGTGTGCTGGCCACAACGGATCAGACGGTTTGTCGTTGAATTCCTTCGGTTTCATCTTCAAGAATCTCTCCACTAGTCGAGAGTGGTCCAACTGATTTTGGAGATTTGCCCCAAACATATGGGGTGGATACTGGTAATTACCCTGAGCTGCTTTCAGAACTTGCATTGGAATCTGTGCAGCAGGTTGTTGAGGTGTCTGAGGAGCTGGGTGGTGACCCACCGGTGCTGCACTGGCTTGTCCTGTGTACATGGGTGCAGCCTGAGTGGCTTGAAACCTAACGCCCATGGCAACTTGCATCTGATCTGAGGATGGAGGAGTTGCTAGACGCTCAGCGTGTGAGAGTGGATGAGCTATTAGCCGCCCAGCGCATATCAGACACACGAATGGAAGAGCTTATAGAGGTACAGTGTGTGACTGATCGGAGGGTAGCCGATCTCACTGCTAGTCTACAAATGACCCAGACTCAGATAGCCTGGTTGACTAGAGTCTATGTTGAGGACTATGACAGAGACCGTGAGGCCCCGCCTCCTCCTTCGCCTCCAGCTTCCTGAGTGTACTTTATTTTTCTTGTACTACAGAGTAACTGTCCGGGTTGTGGACTGTACTCTACTTTAGTTGTGTATATACATTTTGTTTCGCTCTCATTGTATGTAAACTTGTTTCCCCTTTAATAGATGTATTATTCTCTTTTAAATTTGGTCTCAATCATCACTTGTGCTTACAGTGTGTTAATATTACTATTTTTACTTTTATCCTATCTCAGTTCACAATTATCTCGAATGTATGTTAGTTCAGCGGGCAAGGCCTGAGATGCTCTGATACCAAGTTGTCACACCCCAATTTTGCACTATTCAGAATGATGTGATGAACCGCTAATAAACCAATGGTTCAACCAGGATCACAAATAGGCTATCCCCGTGTTATCTAAACTTACACACATCCGTAATCATAATCAGAGTAAATACACAATAGCGGAAGCCTTATATTAAAATGAACTGAGGATCCACTGTGTTAGTAATATTAAATAGCAAAATTATTCTGTATCAACTGAGACATAATTAATTATCAAATACATGTCTTTATTAAATCCAAATAAAGAAAATTAAGAAAATCTAGTCGAATACACATGAGTTGCACTCGCAAGAGGAGTCATGTGTATCTACTTCAGCTTCAGCTTCCATTGCCGCCACGTTCCCGTACGCAGACACATTCATATAATCTTCAACGGTATAACCTGCATCATCAACTAAAAATATTTGACGTCGAGGGGTGAGCACACATCACGGCTCAGTGAGTAGCCAAAACAATGCAACAATACATATGCATGCAATCAATTTATATCTTTGGTCCGGTTTAAAGTTTGCAGTATGCAATAGAAAGGTTTAGGTAGCCAAAGGTCGCGTTTATTGACCCCGCCTCTATACACGAGTGTGTGACGTTACCCGAAGAACACGTTTATCGTCAACTCACATGCACCCCATCATGAACATTATATAACAAAGGTTACATTTATTGCTATATAGTGCCATACCAACACGTAAGTCCCTGTTGACGAGGGCTGCAAACTGGGCTCGCAACTAACCAATCTTAATGCCAAACAGTGTATCCAAGGCCTCACCCCAGCATCCCTCAGAATGTCCATAGAGATAGAGCCAAGGCCCCCCAGTAGAGTCAGAGACTACAAGGACTGAGACCACCTCCCCTGATACTCTACGACATAATAATTCTGCTAAAGTAATGGCGATACGACGATGTCAATGCACAAGACTTGAGTTAAAGATAGAGCTAAAGTGTTGAGACCCGCCAAAGGTTGACGTTTATTGACGTTCTCATCACACCTCCCCTGATACTCGCTCGCATATACAAGCACATGCCTATTCCTATCATCATCATCATCATCATCATGTTATAAACAATAAAGTAAATATACATGAACAAGAAATAAAAAAAACAGTTTTGTTATTAACCAATTAGTTTGGAGTTCTGGTTCCTCACCTTAGCTTGCTAATAGATATTTTTTCAAGCTTTAGAATCACCTTTACAATGTTATTATATTGCTAGAAGACCTAACAAAGCTGATAGAATTCAATTAGAATTAATTCTGAATTTAAAAACCATGTGTTAACTGAGGGTCGGAGGTAGGGTCGGAGTCCTGATCGACCCTCGGTGCGACCCTCCCCTTAACTTTGAACTTCCCGAACACTGAGGGCCGATGGTCAAAATCACCTAGGGTCAGATGGTCATCGACCCTCGGTGCGACCCTCTGTGTACTTTGGTCCAATTCCCTCTTTTAATCCATTCTTCGTGCTTGGGATCCTATGGCTTGCTTTTACATTCCATTCTACATTCATTCCATGGTCTGAAACCATGTATAACCCACCTAGATAGCTTTCATGCATTCTCCTATGGTTTTCCATGAAAACCTAACCATAGATTGATGGTTTGGGTTTCTCCGAGATCACACTCTCAACAACAACTAACCAAAGGTCTGTAGAAACTCATGGAATTAGTATCCATACCTGAGAAGAATAATCTTTCTCTGCAACTCTTCTCTTTTGGCTTAATTCTCTTCCTTGTTTCTCTTCTTCTTCTTTTCCTTCTCTCCTCTTTCTCTCAATTCAATTAAGGTTGTGAAAGGAGTGAAAGTGGCTTAGGGACGTCCTTTAAATAGGGTAGGAACATCCTAAAATAAGTCCCTTTGAGATTAGGAAAGAATCCCAATAGAAAATTAAGAAATTTCCTAATTCTATTTCCTACGGTAACCGAGGGTCGATGGGAGGGTCGATGATCCCGTCGACCCTAGGGTTCTAAGCTGTCCGACCCTCCCTTCAAAACTGAGGGTCTGACTTACTGTTTTTGGGAGGTCCGACCCTGCTTAGCTGGGTATGCGACCCTCCCCCTATTTTAAGTGTTTTTGGGTCAATTTGATACCTGGGATCTCGATCTCCTTCACGTCCTTGGTCCATTTGGCTCGACCATGACGGGTAAACCTGGTTCAAGGTGGTAAGACCGGATTAGATTGACACGGGTCTTACATGAGGATTCACCTTCAGAAATTTTGATACGATCTCCAAAAAAATCCTACATCAAAGGTTTCGCTCCATTTGAGCACAAGGTTGGTACCCTAAAACGAATTTAGTGGTCTTTAGAAGGTTTGAATGTTGATTTTGCTTGAAAACACTGATTTTCATTAAATCTCGATCAGAAATGCCCTATTGCATGCATGTTGATGTTAGGATGCTCATGTCTAATATTTTTTATATATGATAATTTGTTTAAACTGCTCAATAATGAAGATTTGAGTGCTATATGATGATGTTTGATGTTTTTGATAAATTCTACAAAGTGGATTTCTAATCTGAAATTTCTAGATTTAGGATCAAAATTTGGGACGTACATCTCATATGGTTTTGTTTCGATTTTGAAGCCCAAATTTTTATGGGATTCTCTCTAATATGTTCGAATACTCCACTAGAAATTTAGTTCCATTCAGAGTGGGGAAAGTCCATCAAAAAATTCTCCATTGGCATTGCTGCCCTACTCGGGTATAATGCAATCCCCTATTAGAAAATCTCTAGAAAAGAATTTTATGGCCATAATAAGAAAAGCAACATCATACAAAATTTTTAGATATGGAAGTATTCTAAAAAATGGTACTAGTTTCATATTTTTTCAATTTTTCATTGAATTGATATTGATTTTGAAGTGCATAGTGCTCTGTTTTTAATTTGTTAGGATATACTGATTGGTATAATTGAAAAGTATCTTTTTTGCAATGAGAATGTTCTGTTTTAACTTGTTTTTCATGATGAAATTTTAGATCTATCGATTATCTACATGGACATATGTTTGGATTTAGTTTTCATTAAGTATGGTATTTTATATGGAATTTATGGTGTAACTGGTAAAAAATCTGGAACAGATTTGACCAGTGCACATATCTGGTCTTGTGGCATTGGTTTGACCTGGTTTCGTCCTCTGTTGGGATTCGACCCCTTCAGATGCAATGTAGCATATCAAGTCATCTTTCTGTGAAAAAAATAGGGCTTAATTTTAGTTACAAAAGACCTACTTATGGTCATTGTGGTGTAATATGATAGAATTTGAAAGGAGTTCATAGTTTGTGCAATACTTGAAACTTTGTGTCACAATTTTGACATTTTTGAGTCATTATTCATTCCAAATGTCTTCATAAAAGTAACAATATTTTCAAAGAACTTATTGAACATATGTTTTTTTGATAATTTTTGGTTTTTCAGAAGAGTTTCAATGATGTCTCATTCACTGTAATATGCTATTGATTGTTTGAGTGATATGATGAATTCTACCATATTTGATTGTATACTTGCTACATTTAGTGTATTCACATGCTTTGTTTGGATTGTGCACATAGCATGTTTGTCATATCCATGTGTTGCTATATTTGGTAGAATAAATAGATTTTTTTATCATATTTAGCAATATGTTGATAATTACCATATTTAGACATGCCATGTTTAGACTTGCCATGCTTAGAATATAACATATTAAGTTTTACCATGTTTAAATAAATTTCAATGGTATCATATGCCATGTTGGAGAAATTTTCATAATCTTACTATATGTTGTATTAGTTACCATAAACATCATACATGCCATGCTTAGATAGAATATTCCATTTGTGACAATAACATCATTTTTTGCATTACCATAGTTGAATTGCCATGTATACACACTTCTAGAAGACAATCTAGGCGTGGGGACGTGCATCTAGGCACCGACATTCTTAGGAAGGGCATAGTGGGAAATAATAAAATCTTAATAAAGAAAGAGAATGCTTTGTCAAACCTTCCAAAATTAGAGCTTAGGGTGAAAAGGGTAGCTCAGGACGATTTCTACCCCTCAGTAAACCCTAAACCTAGAATAGGTTCTAAACCCTAAACCTAGAATAGGTTCTCAATGCAAAACCTAGAATAGGTTCTCAATCCTTAACCAAGAACAGGTTATTTCAGCCACTTTTTGAACTACGCGGATTCTGATTTCTAGGGCAAATCCTAGGATACGTAGGCTATTTGGGAGAATCCCAAATTTGGATCCACACCTTAGTCTACTCGAACTATCCATAGATCTACTAAGATATCCATCTACATTCCAACCCATAAAGGGTTATCCACATTCCAACCTAGAAAGGATTATCCACATTTTGACCCAAATAGGGTTATCCACATTTAGACCCAGAAAGGGTTATCCATTCTTAGATCCAATAGGACTATCTATCAATTCGTATGGACTATCCAGATCCTAACCCATAGGGTTTCTTAGCCTTTCAAGCATAAACTTGAACTTGAATAATGAACTTAATCATGCACAAATATAAATCACAACCATAAACTTTAATCACACCTGAACTACGATGGTGAACCTGATTTTTAGAATAATTTTGTGATACATAGGCAATCTGATGGATACAGATTCGGTTCAATGATATCAAGCCACTTGATTTGGTTCGGTTTAATAGATAGAGTCTAGCATAGGAAAGGTATAGGAGACCCATTTTGATTGGGCGGTTTGGGTCCCTAACCCCTTCCCATAATCGTAACTTGACGCTTACCCAATCTCTGATGGACCAGAAATCCAATCTAAGGGTCATGAGTCAATCAAAATTTTACCTTAGGGTGAGATTTCACATTTTCTAAGGTCCTAGACCTTAATTTAGCTGACGACTTTCAAAAAAAGATTACGATCTTTGTCCTCACAGTGGCGACTCCACTAGGGACATAAATGTCAGACTCCTAAATAAAAACTTTCCTTGTGTGAATTGGATGCTAGCTCTTAGGATACTATATTTATGCTTGTATAATATTGTTTTTGGGGGAATGGGTTTAGTCACACATTCATGCGCGTAGCCGAACTGGGTCCCATGCATATGGGGCAACCCGTTAGGCAAAACACACAACCTTGGCCTGTACTTTGTGAGACCATGACCGGTGAGCAACCTCTAACGAGCGTTTCTTGGGTCTGCCTGGGAATGCGTTATGCTACTCCACGTCGCTTGATTCTTGCAACATAGTATATAAAGGGATTGGGGGCCCATTATTCATCGTGCATTCGGTGATAGGTTACTCGTCCTATTCAAGGTGGCCTTTTCTATCCTAACCCAGATTGTAGCCCAATGTTTGTTATTTTTGGTTCATCCCTGAACCGATCTAGTAATATCTTGGTTAACCTTGACATCCATGCTCAAGACGTCGAAATTCTGCCCATTTTTGTCCTTAATTGGTCAACATGTTAAAATCTACATGATAAACATCTTGAACTCTCACCATTAGGAGTATGAGGTATGTGTACACCTTTTCTACTTCATAGTAGATGGTCACTATACACCCTCCATTAAGTAAGCTCGATGTGTTGAATCTCTCATTGTTAACACGTCGATTTCGAAAAACGAATAGAAAATCCCTATCAAGACATAGATACCATGGTCAAGAAGAAATTTACTAGTTTGTTCCTCCATGAACCACTTTTTCTAATCATCCCTAATAAGGACAACGGATTAATATATCCATTTCAATTTCACTGAAATTTGGTAACCCAAGTGGCCAGACCTTTGTACCACTGATTATCCATTTTTTAGAATCACGAGGTCCCAAGACTGAACACATGGCTTAACCAAATTCAATTAAATTGACTTGGATAATGTTTACCTGATTACCCTTATGAAGGAGTTAATTCTTGTTTGGTTGAGTCATCGTTAATTGTGCATGTGACTTCTTTCCACTCCCGTCATCCTATAGTCCTAATATTTATCACTTTTGGGTTCTTTTTCGGTACAAGTCAAGGAGTCAGCCTAAACCACAACCATTTCTACCTCTTGGATAAGGGATCCCATTATTGGGAGGTTGTCTAGGGTGTACACACCAGAGCCAGTTAGTTCCACCTCAACCACATCAATTGAATCAATGGCTGATGGATCAAACAAGTCCCGATCACTATGGATGCCAGGATGGAAAAGATGGAGGATACCATGGGGATGATAGCTGCCACAGTAAGGGATATACAATTGCAATTGCAGACTAAAAGGTCGACCTCTGAAAGGGTAAATATGGCACCACCACAAGGACTAGGTACCCCTAATCCAGCTATGTCAAAAAATTTCATAAACCCGACATTCGAAGATATGGAAGGTGTCATACCCCAGAAATAGTCAATCGTTCAGGCTACCCCTGTGACCAAGAAATTGAAGGAAGAAGATAGCCCATACGGCGATAGACTGAGTCAAGTAGAAAAAATACTAAGGGGCATTCAGAATTTGGCTTTGGCTGATGTTGAGCTACTGGAGTAGTCCTGGGTGCAGCAGTAAATCCCTGAGCACCGAAGGGTTTCAATGTCTTGTTGTTCCCTCCGTTGTAAGTATTTCCAGCTGGACTTTTTATACCTCTGTTCTGTGTGAAATAACTCTCCTTCTGGCTCGATTCTATAACTCGAGCAATTTGGACAGCTTCATTATATACCTTATTTTCCAAGCCCAGAACATGTTCTCTGATGCTTCCTCTTAATCCCGTGACAAACCTACGGGTCTTAGTGTCTTCTTCTTGCATACTGAGTGGTGCAAAGAAAAATAGCTCTTCGTAACGCTGTTGATATGCATCCACTGACATCTGTCCCTGATATAAACTCAGGAACTCCTTCTCCATAGAATCTCTGAAGCTTCGTGGAAAATACTTCTCAAAGAAAGCTTCTTTATAAATAGCCCAAGTCAATAGGGCGTGCTTGGTTAGTAGATAGGCCCGGGTATATTTCCACCAATGATGTGCATCGCCTTTGAGCATGAAGGTGGCACATAATACCTTTTCTTCTTCTGTAATAGTCATCATAAGAAAGTTTCTCTCCATCTCGTCGATCCAGTGTGCTGGCCATAACGGATTAAACGGTTTACCATTAAATTCCTTGGGCTACATCTTCAAAAATCTCTCAACCAGTCGAGAGTGATCCATCTGATTTTGGGGGTATGTCCCAAACATAGGTTGTGGATACTAATAATTAACCTGAGCTGCTTCCAGACCTGGTACTGGAATTTGTGCAGCTGGTGGTTGAGGTGTTTGAGGTGCTGGGTGGTTACCCACCGGTGCTGCACTGGCTTGTCCTGTCTGCATGGGTGTAGCATGTGCGGCTTGGAACATAATTCCCATTGCAACTTGCATTTGAGCCTGTACATGTTGCATCTGTTGCAGCTGTTGTGCTAAATTCATTACCACAGTTGCTAACTCCGGTAGTGGAGGTGGCAAGTTGGTAGGATTTGCCTGATCTGGATTTCCTGGTACATATATATTTTCCTGACTGGTCTCCTCTACAGGTGGTGGTGGTGGAACTGCATTCCGACTCTGCCTGGTCACTCTACGTCCAGACATGTTTTTCTTCTCAGATTGGTGGTGCTTGAAAATCATTCTCCCATGGTTTTCCATGAAAACCTAACCATGGATAGATGGTTTGGGTTTCACCAAGATCACGCTCTCTTCATTATCTAATCTAGGGTCTGTAGAAACTCATGGAATTATTATTCATACCTGAGAAGATTACTCCTTCTCTACAACTCTTCTTGTTTTGGCTTTCTTCTCTTCCTTGCTTCTCTTCTTCTCCTTTTCCTTCTCTTCTCTTTCTCTCAATTCAATTAGGGTTGTAAAAGGAGTGAAAGAGGCTTAGGTACGTCCTTTAAATAGAGTAGGAACATCCTAAAATAAGTTTCTTTGTAATTAGGAAAGAATCCAAGTCGAAAATTAGGAAATTTCCTAATTTCAGTTTCGACGGCAACTGAGGGTCGATGGGAGGGTCGATGATCCCGTCGACCCTAGGTTTTCTAAGTTGTTCGACCCTCCCTTCAAAACTGAGGGTCTGACTTTCTGTCTTGGGGGGTCCGACCCTCCTTGGCTGGGTATGTGACCCTCCCCTTAGATTAAGTGTTTTAGGGTCGATTTGATACCTAGGATCTCGATCTCCTTCACGCCCTTGGTCCATTTGACTCGACCATGATGGGTAAACCTGGTTCAAGGTGATAAGACCGGGTTAGATTGACACGGGTCTTACATTAGGATTGGTTAGTTGTGAGTCCAGTTTGCAAGCCCTCGCTAATAGGGGCTTACATGTTGGTATGGGTAGGGCATCAGGGGAAGTGTTGGTGGAGTTTGATCTGGATACTTTAGCTCTACCTCAATTCCATGATGGGTGCATGTGGGACAGCAATGGTGTTTGATCCATTGGGTGGATTCACACACTCGTGTATAGAGGTACGGCGGCTACCAAACCTTTCTATAGCACATTGCAAACTTAAAAACCAGACCAAAGATATGAGTTGAATGCATGCATATGTTTGTTGCATTGTTTTGTTGACTCACTGAGCCGTGATGTGTGCTCACCCTTTCGACGTCAAATATTTTTAGTTGATGATACAGGACCTACTGTTGAAGATTATATAAATGTGCCAATGTATAGACATGTAGCGGCGATGAACGAGGAATTAACAGAGGAGATGAATGATTCTTCATGCGAGTGCAACCACTATGTTTGTGCTTAGTTTAGCTATGTTTGACTACTGGAACATGTAATAGATTAATTATTTTTATGTCTCGAGTTTTGGAGATAATTGGATTAATTATTTATTATCATTGTTAGACACTCAGTTCATTATCTGTAAGACTTCCGCTTATTTGTTTATTACCTCTGATTATTACTATGGAATGTGTGTGTGGTTTGATATGGTGTGTACGAAGTATGCGAGATCCTGGTTGAACCATTGGTTCATTGACGGTTCATCACACCATTCTAGTTAGACCAGAATTGGGGTGTGACAGCTACCTTGGAGGGATCGACGTCTCCGTCTGCTCGCCCGTGTACTCTGTCCTTTCCTCCTTTATGTAATTTCCTGGGAGGAATGATCGATTCCCCATACCGGGGCAGGTCTAGGGGTAGAATCTCTAGAAGGTTGTCAAACTCCTCTGTGGCAATATCTTCTCCCTGAGAAACTCACTCGGGTATTGGAGGAAGAGGCGACTGGAAACCCGGTCCTCGATGAAGACCCATCTCCTCCTCTAGGGGGTGGACTTGGTAGCAATGGTTTTTGTCTGTGCTTTCTTGGTTTACCTTTGCTCATCCCTCTGGCGGACCTCTTCTTAGGTCGTTACTTACTAGTGCTCATGCCACGGCATCTGTGTCCAGTCTCTTGTGGCCACTATGATACCAACAAAGAAAAGTGTTAGTGATAAGGAAAGGACATTGCAAAATAATTAGTTTTTCTGTCTTACCTGTGGCATGCATGGGATCATCAAATACGTATTAATCGCCCCTGGTCCCAAAGTCGCTGGGGAAGTCTACCACTGACTTTGTAAGATCAGTATGCGTGATAGGATCGCATGTTCTGACTATTCGATAACTTTCCTCATCATAGTCGCTCAACTGCAGGGTAAAGTTCTTTGGTGTGACTTCAGGAAAACCCATATGTTTGGGAGGGGCATAGGTCTTTTATCAAGGCGGTCGACAAAGAAAAACTTCTTCACCCAATGGTGGACCTTATTCCTCACTATCGCAACCTTTGGCGCTCCTGAGCGCACCTTCAGAATATATCATCCCATGGTCTTGCCCCCCTTTTGTTCATCCTTATTCAAGATGAACAAGTGTCTGAACAAGTCGACTGTGGCTAGTTTATTCAAACGCCTGAGCATCACTATGTAGGCAAGAATGTAGGTCCATGAGTTGGCATGGAGTTGTGTCATAGCCAATCCGTAAAATTTTAAGATTTCAAAGGCCTCCCTAGGGACAGGGATCTTGAAGTCAAAATTGATGAATGCTAGATACATGCACATCTCCGAGGTATTGACTTCACAAACCGCCTTGTTTTCACGTGGTATGCGGCACACAAACCGCTCAGATAGGTTGAGGAGAACCATCCTAAAGTCTGGGTTTTCCCCATCTAGAATGCCACACACTCTGATGCCTTAATATCAGGAGAAGACATTTTGGTTTGGATTGGGCTCTGTTCCATGGGAGTTGTGTGGGGATGCTTCTATAAAAAGAGGCAGAGACAGTTACCTCTGGATTTTGAGATTTTGTCGGAAGTTTCCCTAAGGCAGTTGGCCTTAGGATGTTTCTCTAAACTAAGGATGAAAGGGAAACGAAAGATTTTTTTGATGTTTTGGGCCACATCTACTAAAAGGACGAGTACTTACTGTCTAGAAGTCGTCGGTGATGAAGCTCTCTGAATGTTTTGCCTTACAGCTTCAGGACTCACGGTTGCCACATAAAATCTTAGTAGAATTACAGAAGGGAGATTTAGTCTTTCACTAAAAAAATTCAAAAATTTTAAAGAAATACCAACTGAGCTAAATATAGTCTTTTTATAGGCGTTCTTCACCAAAGGAGTAGCTTTTCTAGGAAGCTAATCGATGGTCACCATGACCAGATATTTCGGCATCATTTCTGACAGGACGTGACTCCTCGAGCTGTACGGGGCAATCAATGCAGGAGTTAGTGCGTCTGACACCTGTTTCTTTCGAGTAAAGGCATAGGTTAATCTCAGTCGTTGCATAGACATGAATAAACCCTCAGTCAGTTGATTCATTTGGAATATCAATCACAAACTGCTCTTTACCATAATTAAATACTCTCTCTGTGACACACGCCACAGCATTTGCACTAACTTCTTCTTGGGATTCTATCACTGCTTTCCTACTTAGTGCATCAGCAACTGTATTAGCTTTTCTTGGATGATACTGGATATCACAATCATAATCCTTCAATAATTCCAGCCATCTTCTTTGTTTCATGTTCAACTCCTTCTGATTAAAAAGATGAGTGAGACTCTTATGATTCGATTTAATCTGAAATTTCTCTCCATACAAATAATGTCTCTATATCTTAACAGCATGTACTACTGCTGCTAATTCCAAGTCATGAGTGGGATAGTTCTTCTCATGTGTCTTCAGTTGTCTTGAGGCATACGTAATTACTTGTTCTCCTTGCATAAGTACACATCCAAAACCTAACCCAGACGCATCAGTGTACAAGGTAAATGGTTGTCCTGGGATCGAAATTATCAAGATGGGAGCTGATATCAATCTAGCCTTCAATGTATGAGAACACTTTTCACATTTATCGATCCAAACAAACTTTTCTCCTTTCTTTGTCAGACTGGTGAGAGGTATGGCGATTCTAGAGTAATCTTCCACGAATCGTCGATAGTAACTAGCTAAACCTAATAAACTTTTGATTTCTGCATCATTCTTAGGTGCTTTCCATTTCGCAATGGCTTCAATCTTGCTAGGATCCACTTTAATTCCTTCAGCGGATACAACATGGCCTAAGAAAGCGACTTCATTTAGCTAGAACTCACACTTTGTAAATTTTGCATAAAGCTTCTCTTTTCTTAGTCACTGCAGAGTGACTCTTAGATTTGTGACATGAGTTTCTTTGTCCTTGGAGTAGACTAGTATGTTGTCAATAAATACAATGACTGACATATCCAACATATCATGGAATAACCGATTCATGTGTTCCATAAAAGTTACGGGTGCATTAGTTAATACAAAAGACATGACTAAAAATTCATAATGTCCATATCTGGTTCTGAATGCTGTCTTTGGAATATCACCTTCCTTAATCTCCAACTAATGGTATCCTAACCAAAGATCAATTTTGGAGAACACTTTGGCACCTTGCAACTGATCGAACAAGCCATCGATCTGAGGCAACGGGTATCGATTCTTGATTGTAATCTTATTCAATTCTCGATAATATATACACAGTCGAACGCTACCGTCAATATTTTTCACTAACAATACTGGCGCTCCCCATGGAGATATGCTGGTTTTAATATAACCCTTGTCCAGTAATTCCTGTAATTGTACCTTCAGTTCCTTCAGTTCAGTAGGAACCATTTGATAGGGTGCTTTCAATATGGGTGTGGCCCAGGGTATAAGATCTATAACGAACTCTGTCACTCGATCGGGTGGTAGTCCTGGTAGTTCTTCAAGAAATACATCCAAAAATTCACATACAACTTCAATATCCTCCATTCGGGGTGTTTCCTTGGTGAGGTTGACCACGGATACTAGATACTCAATTCCTCCTTTCTCGAGGTATTTTTTAGCCTTCAATACAGAGACAATGAGTTTTCGTTTATGAGGAAGTTTGGTTCCCACAAAACTAAACTCTGCTCCTTCCTTGTCTTTAAATGTCAATTTCTTTTCTACACACAATAGGTTTGCAGAGTGCTGAGCTAACAATCCGTTCCTAAGATAACGTCAAAGTCTGCCATCTTAAGTTGAATTAAGGTTGCATCCAAAATCTTCTCGTCGATAAGAACTGGACATGGTCCATAAACTTTGTCTAGTTCCACTTCTAATCCCATAGGTGACCGTACAAGCAGTTTGTAGTCTAAAGGTCTAAGGGGTAGATTTAACGTCTTTCCAAATGACACAGATATAAAAGAATGAGTAACTCTAGAGTCAAAGAGTACTCTGGTGGGTAAGCCATTAATAGGTACGATACTTGTGATTTGATTTAATTTAGTCTACGTTCTCACACAAGGTAGTACAAAACGAAAGGTTCAGGTCATACCTGTGACCACATCAGGCGATGCGGCAACATCCTCAGATGTAATTGCATAAACCTTTCCTTGTTGTAGCTGCTTCCTTGGCTTAGGAAACTCTCTTGAATAATGTCCTACTTGATTACAGTTAAAGAATTTAACTTCATCACTACTTTGCCTCTGTTGAGGTTGGGTTGTCGAAGTAGTCTTGGCTGCAGCATTAAAGCCTTGAGTACGGAAGGGTTTGAATGTCTTGGTGTTCCCTCTATTATATGTATTTCCATTAGGCCTTTTAATGCCCCTGTTCTGAGCAAGGTAGCTTTCTCTCTGGCTCGATTCCAGTACTCGAGCAATCTGTACTACTTCATTATAAATCTTCTTTTCCAGTCCCAATACATGTTCATGGATGCTTCCCCTAAGTCCCATGATGAACCTTCGGGTTTTCGTATTTTCCTCCTACATGCTAGAGGGAGCAAAGAAAAATAGTTCTTCATAACGCTGTTGATATCCGTCTACAGTCATCTGTCCTTGATACAGACTCAGAAACTCCTTTTCCATTTGATCTCTAAAACTCTTGGGAAAATACTTCTCGAAGAAAGCTTCTTTATAGATAGCCCAGGTCAGTTGGGCGTGCTTTGTCAACAGATAACTCCGAGTAGATTTCCACTAATGGTGCGCATCACCTTTCAGCATAAAGGTGGCACATAATACCTTTTCTTCTTCATTTATAGTCATTATCATAAAGTTTCTTTCCATCTCATCGATCCAGTGAGCTGGCCATAATGGATCTGATGGCTTGCCTGTAAATTCCTTCGGCTTCAACTTCAGGAAACGCTTGATCAGTTTGGAGTGATCAAGCTGATACTGTGCATATGCTCCATACATAGGCAGTTGGTACTAATAATTACCTTGGTTATACCCGCCTTGCGGTGCTTCAGGGTCTTGCACTTAGCCTTGTACTACTGGTGTTTGCGGTGCTTGAGGTACAGTGTTGCTACCCCAGGTGTCGTACTAGCTTGTCCTGCAGGTCGAGAGGTTATGTTTGTAGCTGGAAAAGCAATTCCCATAGCAGCTTACATATTGGCTTGCACTTGCTGTATTTGCTGCATTTGTTATGCCAAATTCATCACCGCAGTAGCCTAATATATAGGTGGTGCAGGTAGGTTGGTTGTGTTGGCTTGGGTGTGCACATTCTGAGGTGTAGTATTTTGAATTCTAATATTTCCTTATTGTCCTTGCTAACCCTCATTGTCATTAATCTCCATAGGTGGTGGAGATGGGTTTACATTTTGTCTCCTTCTACTTACTCTGTGTCTAGCCATTTAAACTCTGGTTGAATGGTACTTGGAAAGGCTGTATATGTGAGACAAGATATGATGGTAGTATTGGGTTAGTCTCACAATGGAAGGCGAGAGAAAAACCAAATCAATAGACAAAAGTTCAAGCAGAATCAAAATGCAGACAATAGTCATTCATACAATCGTTGGCCTACGATCGCATGTTATGCGACCATAGGTTCGACCTTCAAAATCCTGGCAACTTACTGAGACCCTATGGTCTATCATACGGTCGATCATATGGTCGAAGGTTTTGGTCTAATTGTGCGACCGTATGATTCAAAATCTTGTTTTTAAACCTGTTTTTCGAAATTTTTCTCACTCATTCTCCTTCTTCCTCCTACGGTCTACTCAACTCGCCACCAGTGAGTTGCTACAGTGTCGACCATACAAACTTGGTGACTTTTCCACCGATCAACATCCGTCACTCCATTCCTTGAGGTATGTTCTCTACTTTTCTCCATTTTTAAGCTTTCATACCTAGGGTTTTTTGCTATTTATAGGATTTTCTTCTAATTAATATTTTTCTGACCGGTAAAATTTAATTTTTATTGGGGGCTTTTGCTATTGGCCACCCAATGGATGAAAGCCCTCAAGAAAATTTGACTTTCATCGGTTAGCTTAGTAGAAACTTGAAAATTCCTATTTTTGACTTAAATTTTGGGGTTTTTCCCAATTGTCAAAATTTCTTCAAATTTGACCTACCTTGTTAAAATTTCCGATTGTATGAGCCTTGCAGGATGGTTTGGGACCTATGTAAGTCCTCCTGCCCAAATGTTTGGGTAAAAAGTAAAACTTTTTCTATTTTACATCGTTATGCTATCAAATTTTCAAATCTATCTAGCTTGTTTTCTTATTTTCTTCTCTTGCAGTTATCATGGTTCGCACTAAGGTTCCTTGAGTTCATGACCTATGAGGCTTCAGGTCCATTGAAGCAGAGGTGTGATATCCTTGGTTTGATCGGAAGAAAGTAGAAGGGGGTCGGTGTTTGAACCTAGCCCATTTAGCCCTATTTGATTTGAAAAGGGCGTTTTGTGACATGGGTTGGCTTCTAGTGATCTTGTACGAGGCTTGCACTCGCCCGGACTTGGTCAAATAGTTCTACTGTCACCTACAGGTAGAGGGTGACTTAGAAGATGTTGATAGGGGTAGAGAGCCTCGTATAATCAGCTGGGTGAAAGGGGTTCAAATCTCTTTCAACTTTCAGGAGTTGGCTGATCTCCTAGGCATTTCCAACGATGGTCAGTTGGTTTACTGTGCACCCAGGAAGCCACATTTTCTGTCTACAAAGGTGCGTGCAGAAATAGATAACCAGATTCTTCGGGATGATCGTTGGGAGATGAAAGCAGTCAACCTGTGTCCAGAGCCACGGGTCTACTGTAAGATTATCTAGCATAATCTTATTCCCCAGGTTGGACACTACGAGATGGTCTCACAACTAACTCAGTGTAAGACCCGCACTCCATGAACCGATCTAAACCTTGAATTCATGTCGTAACAGGTCTTCCAACCATGACCGGGCTAGACGGGATGAGCGAATGACAAACAGGTACAAAACGGACCGAATTAAGTATGAATTAATTCATACCGACCGATGGTACAGGTCTTGGTACCGGTCGACTGGTATAGTCTGTGCAGCAGACCACTAAGATCCAAAAACGGATCTCTATGGGCCCCACTTTCTAAATTTCAAACCGAAGGACTTTTCTAATGCTAGGAGGCTTCCTAAACCTAAACCTAGCCTATATAAACCCCCTCTAAACCTCCTAAAATCCCTTCCATGATCCTCACAAACCCTAGTAAGGAGAAAGAGGCTAAAGAAGGAGAAGAAGCTAGGACGGAGAGGGAAGAGCCGCCATTGCCGCTCAACGAAGAACACCTTACTGCAAGTCGATGGTAAGTGCTTAAACCTTCTTTAATCCTTCTTTTACATTACGACTCTAGGATGGTTAGTTTGCTTGGATCAATACCATGCAAAGCAGGTATTGATCTAAACCCTATGTTGCCGTTAAACCCTAATTTAGTCGGTAAACCCTAGATTCAAGTTCTTGGTTGAGACCATCGAAACTAGGACTTGAGAGGAGTTGGAAACAACTCTAACTCAATGCTCAGACCTAGAATGTGTAGGAGAAACCCTAGGATCATTAAGGGATGATCGACGACAGTCGAGAAACCGGACGTATGGTCTTCCGGAGACATACAGGTTGACCATACCGGTCGCACCATATGCGACCGATACTTCTCAGAGACTTGTCTGTGAGGACCGATCGACCATACCGGTCGCAGGTTTCCCCACAGTGCTGTGACCGGTCAGCTCTGTGAGATGTGTTTTTGACCTTGTTGGTTTTCCGACCAACGTAAACCTATTCTAACTAAACCCTAATATCATGTAGGACCTTGTGATAGCACGTTTGGACCTTGCGACGTGGAGCAAGCTATCAAACAAGCATCAGGTAAGGGAATCGGACCTAAACCCTAATAATTAAATAACAGTAAACCATTGATAATAATTATGATTCTATGGATTGATGTTTGTGCATTCCCGCTTGTCTTCCTTTACTTTCAGTTATTATTATTGTTCATGCATACTTGCTATGCTAGGTTGTGACTGTTAGGCATGTGATTGTTTTCATTGGTGTATGGAATGGAAAGGGCCTGGGGTCTGGGATCATTCCTCACATTAGCACCTTTTCGTATCGTTCTGTCTTAGCATGCTTGGTGTGGGTAGGGTATCAGGGGGGGGGAGTGGCACTGTGGTCTCCGGCCTGGCCACTAGACTCTAGCTCTATCTCTATGCCGTAGGGAGCTATGCTGAAACAGGGCCTACTGTGATGACATGTAGGATTGGTTAGTTACGAGCCCAGTTTGCAAGCCCTCGCCAATAGAGGCTTACGTGTTGGTATGGGTAGAGTATCAGGGGAGGTGTTGGCAGTGTTTGATCCGGACGCCTTAGCTCTATCTCTATTCCATGATAGGGTGCATGTGGGACGACAGTGGTGTTTGATCCATTGGACGGCTTCACACACTCGTGTATAGCGGGGTGGTGGCCACCAATCCTTTCCATAGCACATTGCAAACTTAAACCAGACCACGATGTGAAAGCTCATGCATATGTTTGTTGCATTGTTTGATTGTCTTACTGAGCTAAGTTGTGAGCTCACCCTTGTATATATACATGTTTTTAGATGTTGATGTAGGTTACACAGTGGAGGATTACATTGACGCTCCAGTGTATGGAGGCATGGCTGCCCTAGACGTGCAAGCAAGAGAGGACGAGCATGACGCTTCATGCGAGTGCCCTTTCTGCGTGTACCTTTAGGATTTGATTTTAATTTATTCTATTTATTTTCGGTTGGAAATACAGTGATATAAAATATATATTTAAGTTTTGGCAATTTGAATAACTTGATATTTTATTTAAATTTATCAATAGATTACTCAGTTCATTGTATTTAAGACTTTCGCTGTATTTATTATTATTCTGATTGTGCTTATGTGCAATGGTTTGTATGAGTGGACACGTTCTTATTGAGATCTTGGTGTGAACTGTTGGTTCAGTGATGGTTCACTCACACTTCTGGTTCAGCCAGAATTGGGGTGTGACACTCAATACTTGTTGTACTGTATCTATACTAGGCAGTCTGTCTGCCTTCCATATATTATTCTTCAGACTATGCACTGAGCTACATTGTCTGACTCCAGAGGTAACTTGCCCGATGGGCGGCTGATCTCTACCTTGCTCGCTCGTTTACAGGTGGACCTAGTTGATGAGAGGATCCTTGAGAATACCTTTTCAGCTGACCTTGATTGGGAGGCCATCAACAGGATGGGCATGAGAGAGATACAGGTCAATGATGATG
This sequence comes from Protea cynaroides, assembly GCA_028583415.1. NCBI lineage: Eukaryota > Viridiplantae > Streptophyta > Magnoliopsida > Proteales > Proteaceae > Protea > Protea cynaroides. The sequence goes on from CM053268.1 coordinate 88,325,871, forward strand.
AGAGGAATGCTATGAGACGTCCTCTCACTCGGGTAGCCGCAGCAGATGCAGAGGCAGCAGCAGCAGCAGAGCAGAGTTAACAATAGAGGCACACGAGGGTCATGATGAGGAAGATGATGATCGAATGTACATGGATGTGGATGCCATCCCTTCTCCATCACCACAGCTGGCCCTTTACGCCCACCACCAGATGACATGATGCGGCTGTTACGTGAGATTCGAGAGGCTCAGCGCATGACTGATTGGAGAGTAGGAGAGCTTCTAGATGCCCAACACTCTACAGACCAGTGGGTAGCGGATCTGATAGCTAGACTCTGAGCTACTTAGACTCAGGTGGCCTGGCTCACGAGTGTATATGCTGAGGACTATGATAGAGATCGTGAGGCACCTCCTCCTCCAGCACCTCCAACTCCATAATATCAATTATATCTTTTTCCCTTTTATACTACAGAGTAATTGTCCGGATTGTGGACTGTACTCTGCTTTGGATGTATATTTGTCTTATTCCCATTTGGATATATATATATATATATATATATATATATATATATATATATATATATATATATATATATATATAAAATTTTCCCCTTTACGTATGTGCATTATTCTTTTTCTTAGTTTATGTCTCATACAACACAGGTACTTATGGTGTGTTCTTATTACATCTTTTAAATTTTATCCTAATTCAGTTCATGACTCATGTGGAAGTAGTTAGGTCAATGGATAGAACCTGAGATGCTCTGATACCAAGTTGTCACACCCCAATTCTGGTCTAACCAGAATGGTGTGATGAACCGCCAATAAACCAATGGTTCACTCAGGAACTCGTATAGGTCGTACCCACCATATCAAACCAAACACACATTCCATATTAATAATTAGAGAAAATAAACAAATAAGAGAAAGTCTTACAGATAATGAACTGAGAGTCTAATAGTGATAAATAAGTATTTAATCCAATTATCTCCAAACCACAAGACATAAAAATAAATAATCAATTACATATCTGATATTCAAATTATAAATAAACTTAAGCAAAAACACATTGGTTGCACTCGCATGATAAATCATGCGCATCTTCTTCAGCTTCTACGTCCATCGCAGGAACGTATCCATACATCGACGCATTCATATATTCTTCAACAGTAGGACATGCATCATCAATTAAAATATTCGATGTCGAAAGGGTGAGCATACATCACGGCTCTGTGAGCAAACAAAACAATGCAACAAATATAGGAATGTATTTAATTCATATCTTTGGTCTGGTTTTAAGTTTACAATATGCTATAGAAAGGTTTAGTGGCCGCCGCACTTCTATACAGGAGTGTGTGAATCCACCTAATGGATCGAACACCATTTCCATCCCACATGCACCCACCATGGAATAGAGATAGAGCTAAAGTATTCAGATCAAACACCACCAACACTTCCCCTGATGCCCTACCCATGCCAACAAGTAAACCCCTATTTGCGAGGGCTTACAAACTGGGCTCGTAACTAACAATTCTAATGCCAAATAGTGTATCCAAGGCCTCATCCTAGCATCCCTCAATACGTCCATAGAGATAGATCTAAGGCCCTCCGACAGAGTCAAAAGACCACACGGTCTGAGACCACCTCCCCTGATGCCCTACGACTTAATAGTTCTGCTAAGGTAATGGCGATACGACGATGTTAGTGGACAAGACTTGAGTAGAGATAGAGCTAGAGTTTGATGACGAGGTCGAAGACCACCATGCCACGTCCTCCCCTTGATACTCCACTCGTATCCAACACACCAACCACACACATACATTCACATGCCTATTCTTAGCATCATCATCATCATGTTATAAATAAACATAATTTAATATGCATGAACAGTAATAGCAAGAATATTGGATGACATGTGAGATGCACATTACAAGCATACACGCATAGAATCAATCATGGTATTGGACTTAATGAAAATAAATAGTTTGTTATTATCCAATTAGTTTGGGTCTTGTTCCCTCACCTGTTAGCAATACTCGATGTCCTTCCAAGCCTTGAAATTCTCTCTGAATTGATTTAACAACCTAATGGTTATATGAATTTAAGTTAGGGTTCATATGTGACTTGTTATAGTAGTTGAAAATCAAAACAGAGCACTGATAGGTGTCTGATTAGTCCTATGGTCTCATGCTGTATCGACCTTACTGTCTACGGTCGATACCATACAGTCGCATGTGGTGCAATTGTAGCTGCGATCATATGATTTCTGAAATCTTCCCGAATGCCTATGGTCGATCCTCTGGTCATACTGGTCATGCTATGGTCGACCGTAGCTGCGACCTTGAGATATCTGGTCACAGCCTACATGAAATTTGAGTTCTTCCTGGGTCAATTACTCTGTTCTTCAATGGGGTTTATTCTAAGGTCATCATATGGCCATCATTAGTAATTTCTTATCAACCCTAACCATCAAATTCACTCCTCATGGTTCTCCTTGGGATTTTCTCAAGGAAATCACACAGATCATAATAGGTTGATATTGATATCTTTCATAGAAGTCTTATTCCTTAGTGTTTACATCTCCAGAGATTTGTTTCATACCTTTGCTTATGATAGAGAGCCAATATCTTCTAAGCAAATTCTTCTCCTTGGTTTTTTATTCTTCTCCTTCTCTTTCTTTTCTTCCTTCTCTTTCTCTAGGGTTTACGAATGTTCTAAAAGAGTGAAAATGGGCTGAGGGACGTCCTTTATATAGAGAAAAACTCTCCATATAAAGTCTTCTTTTAATTAGGAAAGCAATCCCTTAGTTTAGGAAAGTTTCCAAAACTCAGAGTCTAATCTGGGTTCTCACGGTCGATCATACGATCTCTTAAACTGTCGACCATAGGGTCAATATCATCGACCGTGGGGTTCTGGATTTGAGATTTTTGGTTCCCTTCCTTATGGTCGACCATACCTACCCAGGCATGCGACCTTAGGTATGTTTTTAGTGTTTTTATCTCGATTCTCATACCTGGTTTGTGATCTATCTTCACACACTCAGTCCACTTGGTCCAAGAATGATGGAAAAACCTGGCATGACACGGTTAGACCAAGTTAGTGGAGTGCGGGTCTTACATCAATAGCTCTCCTAGGACCCATGATACCTGAGAAAGGAAATTAGACTATGGGTTAGTATATCCAATATGTTAAATAAGAAATGGGAAGCATGACAAGGAGAATTAACCATTTAGTTATTAATGGGCATGATACCATTAATGCTCATTAAAATGGATGCATGGGATTCCCAATGACCAAGGCAAGGAATCTCTAACTCACCCAGGTTTATTTTATAAATTGGGGGTTAAGAGAAACTAAGCCATCTAAATGGGGTCAAGATTAACTGACCCTAGTGGGCCAACAAGACAATTTTTGGGGGCGGCATTAAAAATGAGCAACCTAGTAATTTAACACAGGCTAGACATAGTTGACATGCAAGAAGTGGCCAAGTAAGCTGATGCAATTGGGAGACATGTAGGATTTTTCTTGCATTTTATCCATACTATATGGGCACCCTACCCAATATGGTTAGACCCTATGGGCCAAAGTAATAGCCTTGGTGGATTTGCTCATGAGGTATATGTGACCTGAAGCTACGGATGATTAAGGATAATTAATGTAGTCGAAGGGGGGTTGTGGAATCTGCATGAAGTAAGTGCAAGGGTATAGCCGACCAGTTGGCATTGCATCACCCATATCCACTACTTCATTGATTCCTAAGTATGGGGTGATGTAAATACAATGCAAGTAGGGGTACAAGTCATGGTAGCTAGCCTGGCCAAATTCGGTGCCACACCAATGTGGGGTCAATTCTGCTCAAGTTAAGTACTTGGTGTTGCCACCATGGACCAAGTTTAGGACAAACCCAATGGGCAGCCCTATATGAACACCAAGAAATTCGTGGACTCTTGGCTATGTGCACCTGACCACCATATGATCAACAACAAGGGGACAGGGCTAGTGCATAAGATGCCCAATGTGAGTGAATGGATGTAACCGATTGTGGCTAGCTGTGCACTAGGCCAATGCAAATGTGAATCAATGATATGCAATATGCTAAGTGGGTTGACAGTAAGCGAGATGTTCCCTTATGATCATACAATACATGGGGATTATATGGAATAATAGGAGTGTGAAATGCATAAAATGTCCCGCTCTGTTGGAGCCGACTCTACCCAAGGATAAGCAAGCCAGCGCGATGACCCCAAACTACCCAAAATGGGTAGCCCAAGGCAGTTCCAAGTGGCTAAGCACCAATGCCGCGAACTGCTGTGCCTAAGCTACAGTAGTGGCCATTTTCATGTAATCGTATAGGGATTTCTTGGGTTTCTAGCGTGGTCGATTGGATGGGTCAAATCCGTCGGCTATAGGAAGGGAATGCTAGGGATAAGAAAGGTGGATGGAACCTCTCATCAGTGGAGGATGATAAGCATACCATTTTCATCCCTTTTTCTATGGGAGAAATTATCATACTAACTGCAAATCCTAGAAATGGGATTAGAAGGTAGTGCAAAAGAAAAAAAATGGAGAAAAGAAAAGGAAGATACTTGAAATGTCGATTAGAGGAGAAGAAACACCGTAAAACCATCAGGGAAATGGATGGGAGGCAGTGGAGGTATCGTCGGAGCCCTATTCTCTTTGGCAGTCCTCCGTCTAGTGGTTTGAGTGGGCCCAAATGAGGGCCCTCACGCACTTTTAGAAAAAGCAATTTTCATAAAATCGAAAGACTAGTAACTTAATCATCGCCTCCAATTGCATCCTTCGATTAGGCTAAAAGTCGAGACTTATGGATTTTTACTATCCAAATAATCGGAGCCTCTGACACAACCGGTGGATCATTCCTCCACTTCGATCCTCCTGTACAGTCAAGATAATAAAAAGGATACTTTGCCGGATGGTTGACCATCCATCACTGCCTCCGAAAAGCTCTCTGGAACTGTTTAAACTGTGACAGTCTGAAAACCAGATAATCGATGTAAACCAAATGCTTGACCACCTGACAAACCATCCGATTAGCTTATAAACTGGCCATTTCATGACCAGAAGCATGCCAATTGATCACACCTTTTTACATACAGCACTCATTTTTATAAATTAGGGGTATCCCTACAAAAATTTTATGTGTCACCAATTTGGTGCCCTACCCCATGTGTACCAATTGGTCGATGCAACTATACCAACCTAGTTGATGTGTGTGCCCCATAGAATTTTTTAATCATTACTTAATCCCTCTTTGACTTGTATATGGCATACAATTTTTCTTTCCTCTGAGTTGTTGGGGTGAACTGACTTTAATCTTGGGTATGCAAATTTTATTTTTCAGAATTGCCCAAGGCTAGCCAAGATGTTGTCACCCAAGCGTCCTAATGGGAAGCCCACTTCCAAGGCTCTTGCATTGGGACATGAAATGGAGGAACATCAGTGTGTCATCTCCGATGTGTTGGCCACTCATTGGCTTACACCAGTTAGTGATCCTAATGGGTCAAGTGGAGAGCTACCACCTTTCTCCCCATTACATGGTGTAGACCCAAACACTGCATATGATACCATGGAGAACTTCCAATAACTAAACCCAAAACGATTTGATGGAGCACGTGTAAGTTTCTTCCACCCAAAGAACAAGATTCAAACTATGGAGGAAACTATTGGCAACCTCCGCTGTTCTGATGCATAAAAGGTTATGTGTGCTACCTACCAACTGGAAGGCGCACTGTATGAATGGTGGTGAATGACTCAACCCGTTCTTCTACAGTGCCATGGAGCCATAACTTGGGATATTTTCTAAGAGGCCTTCTTGGCTAACTATGCTCCTCAACGAAGAAAACCTAGCCCGGAGCTGCTTGAAGCCATTCTAAGGGTCCAAGCAAGCTTACCTACACGAAAATTTTTGCCAAAATAAGGGCGGACTATAGAAATGCTTACCTCAAGGAAAGTAGCAATTCGGAGCCCCACAATCATGGTAATCCATAAATTAGAGGGCAAACCTTAGTGTGACGATAAGGTTGTCATATTGCATCTTGGTGGTCACGGGTTTGAATCTTGAAAACAGCCTCTCCACATTGTGGGGGTAAAGCTGCATACATTCTGCCCTCCCTAAACCCTGTAGTTGCGAGAACCTTGTGCATTAGGGCGCCCTTTGATTGTCTTAAGGATGGGAATAGCATAACATTTATGATTGCCTTTAATATGATCACATGATTCCATTATGCTCAAGGAATTTGAATGTTGCCTCCATCAAGTATTCTAATTCCTTGATGCAAACTTATCATGCAACTCATTGAACTATGTAATGTCATAAATGGATTATGATTGAGGACATAACTTAATTTGTAGTAGCGTGTCTATGGCACATGGATGGCCACTGAGCTATCCATACATAATGACGCCCTATCATTGAATGACTACTATAGGAAGAAGATTGATCTCAACGGAAATAAGGTAATTGAAAAAAAGAAATGAAAGTATGGGGGATCAATTAAGATCATACAATTAGTGGCCACCCCATTGTTACGTGTGAGAGGTATACTAATTGTATAGTTAAGAAGAAGGGAAATTATAGATAGACAACGGAAATGTATGATACGCATAGAAGCTATGGGAATTTTAAAAAATAGAACATAGACTAAAGGGTGATGGGGGAAACTAAAGTAGAAAGGGGTCCCACTTATTACTACTTAATGTATGGCACATGGATAGCCACTGAGCTATCCATACCTAATGACGCCCTATCATTGAATGACTACTATAGGAAGAAGATCAATCTCAATGGAAATAAGGTAATTGAAAAAAGAAATGAAAGTATGGGGGATCGATTAAGATCATACAATTAGTGGCCGCCCCATTGTTACGTTTGAGAGGTATACTAATTGTATAGTTAAGAAGAAGGGAAATTATAAATAGCCAATTGAAACATATGATACGCATAGAAGCTATCGGAATTTTAAAAAATAGAACACAGACTAAAGGGTGATGGGGGAAACTAAGTAGAAAGGGGCCCTACTTATTACTATTTAATGCATATGGGCACCAGTATGGGAGTAAGATTTATATGAAGAGTTTGAAAATGCATGTTGTGGCTTAACTTGATAACCACATGGATTATTGTTGAGTTGCTCTTCTTATTGCAAATGAACTCCAACTAACGCGTCAAGAATGTGTTAGGTAATGGATCGTGCACACCTCCCTAACCCCGCTCACTCAAGGACCGAAACTAGTAAAGCAGAAAGCCCTGGAAACAAAATGGACCAAAGTGCGACTTTGTCTCACTTTTGTCTGGACACCTGGGATATTGCCATAGTAATAAATGAGGCCATAAAAAGGGTCTACAAATAGCATTGTGAGTTCCAGTAAAGGACAATAGAAACTTTAGTAAGGGCCATGCGCAATAGCACCACCTTTGTGTTGGTCTAGGCAGAAGTGTCAGACTTATTGGGATGTCTTACCCAAAGTCTCCAAGAACAATAGAGGGGCATGGTTGCGCAAACGGTAACAGAGTGCCACAATCGAGGAGCTCATTAAAGATCCCAAGAGGAAGTATCGATAAACCAAGGAAGGGGTAAACAGGTAAAGAAATCCCTAGAAGAAAAAGCACCATGAGAAGTACCAAAGGTGCCTCATTTTGGAAATGAGAAACTTCCGGTAGAATTTCCATCCGCCATGACCAAGACCCCAATGCCACGTAGTGTAGGTCCTCAAAAATGTTATCGATGCGGAAGTCAAAAGCACCTAATGTGACAATAAACCCAACTATCTGAAAGGGTAACACCACCTAGCTCTAAGGAAATTATTATGTGCCTCTCCTGCAAAGCGATGGGGCATGAACCTCAAGACTACCAAAAGTATTGGGAGTGTTATGCCTATATGTGAGCGCGGACCTCCCACTGGTTCGAGAAAGTTTTTTTTTTTTTTTGGAGTTAGGTAAGCCTCAAACTTCTTTGGTTATTGAATGCCATAACTAATATGTATTGATCTAGTAGAGGTTATGATGCATGATAGGCACCCATAGGTATGGGATAAAACTAACAACTACGCTTTGATTTTGGAGACAAAATCCTTATAAATTGGGTGTATTGTAAGACCCACACCCGAAATCCTCACCAGTTTGGATCCCTATGTGTCGGGTCTTACTATGTCAACACTTGGCTCCCTGACATTTGACCTTCAATATAATGTCGGGTCAGATCCTAGGAGCACCTAGTGGTGGTAGAGTGTGGGGAAGAAGATTCAAGTGACCTAGAGGGTATCCCCACCAACTCGGGCCTACCAAACCAAGCATAAGCCCATTTTTATGCCCAACCAAATGCTCCACCGGATGGTGCATCACCCAATTACTAGTATCCGATTTGTGTCCAAATGGTGCACTCTCTCTCCCCACGGGTTTCTATAAAAGAAGCTCAAGCTTCCTTATTTTACTCTTGCTGCCCATAAAGTGTGAGAGTGCTTGAGAAAAGAAGTTGGAACTCTAAGCTTGGAGATCAAGCTCGTTTCTCCCTAGAGGTAGGTTCCCTTTCCTCATTCCTCTTCATTTCTTGTGGAGAATGGATGAAAGACCTTTGGTGGAACTCCACCATTCATGGTCTCCATTAATGGAGACCGAATCCAACCTAGAAATCTATGTCATCATCCCCTCCATGTGTGGACATATCATTGGGGTCTCAAATGAGTCCCATTATGTATATCAATGGTGTAAGTGTATTCCCCACCACTTAGAGTGAAGGAAACCTAGTGCAAAAGCATTTTTTCCAAAGAAGGAAACCTTCTCTGGTTTGTGCTAAGTTTCTAGGCAGAACCAGAGGTAGAATCGGATGCCTGGTATTGGCCCTACCTTTGGGTGACCAAGACCAATCTCCACCAAGGCAAATGCCTTTGTATGACAGACCAATACACAACTAGAGGACCTGTCTAGAGTTACCCTACTGAGCATACGACCCTCTAGGAGAGTCCCTCTGGTGAATTGATGACTCTGATTGACCTGAGCCTCTGAAAAGGCTTAACACTAAGCAGGGGCATTGCCGAATGGTACACCACCCGGATATGCCTCCAGATAACCTACTGGAACCTCACTGTTATGACAGTGGTAAAGAACCGAATGGTTTGCCAAATGATGCACCATCCTATTTATCCTCTGATTAAGCTGAATTAAAAAGTGACCAAGTGTATATTTTACACCAAATTCTAGTCTAACCAGAATGGTGTAATGAACTGCCAATAAACCAATGGTTCACCCAGGATCTCGCATAGGTCGTACCCACCATATCAAACTACACACACATTCCACATTAATAATCAGAGGTAATAAACAAATAAGCAGAAGTCTTACAGATAATCAACTAAAAGTCTAACAGTGATAAATAAATATTTAATCCAATTATCTCCAAATCAAAAGACATAAATATAAATAATCAATTACATATCCGATGTTTAAATTATAACTAAACCTAAGCAAAAATACATTGGTTGTACTCGCATGATGAATCATGCGCATCTTCTTCAGCGTCTACGTCCATCGCAGCAATGTATCCATACGTAGATGTGTTCATATATTCTTCAATAGTAGGACCTGCATCATCAACTAAAATATTCGACGTCGAAAGGGGAGCACACATCATGGCTCAGTGAGCAAACAAAACAATGCAACAAACATATGCATGCATTTAATTCATATCTTTGGTCTGGTTTATAAGTTTGTAATGTGCTATAGAAAGGTTTGGTAGCCACCGCACCTCTATACACGAGTGTGTAAATCCACCCAATGGATCAAACACCATTGCCATCCCACATGCACCCACCAAGGAATAGAGATAGAGCTAAAGTGTCCGGATCAAACACCGCCAACACATCCCCTGATGCCCTACCCATACCAACACGTAAGCCCCTATTAGCGAGGGCTTGCAAACTAAGCTCGCAACTAACCAATCCTAATGCCAAATAATGTATCCAAGGCCTCACCCCAGCATCCCTCAATACGTCCATAGAGATAGAGCTAAGGCCCCCCGACAGAGTCAGAGACCACATGGTCTGAGCCCACCTCCCCTGATGCCCTACGACGTAATAATTCTGCTAAGGTAATAGCGATATGGCTATGTTAGTGGGCAAGACTTGAGCAGAGATATAGCTAGAATCTGGTGACGAGGTCGAAGACCACCATGCCACGTCCTCCCCCTGATGCTCCACTCACATCCAACACACTAACCACACACATACATTTACAAGCCTATTCCTAGCATCATCATCATCATCATGTTATAAATAAATATAATTAAATATGCATGAACAGTAATAGCAGAAATATTGGATGACATGTGAGATGCACATTACAAGCATACAAGCATAGAATCAATCATGGCATTGGACTCAATAAAAATAAACAGTTTGTTATTATCCAATTAGTTTAGGTCTTTTTTCCTTACCTGTTAGCAATTCTCGATGTCCTTCCAAGCCATGAAATTCTCTTTGAATTGATTTAACAACCTAAAAGTTATATGAATTTAAGTTAGGGTTCATATGTGACTTGTTACAGTAGTTAGAAATCGAAACAGAGCACTGATAGGTGTCTGATTAGTCCTATGATCTCATGCTATATCGACCTTACTGTCTACGGTCGATACCATACGATCGCATATGGTGCAATCGTAGCTGCGATCATATGATTTCTAAAATCTTCCTGAAAGCCTATGGTCGATCCTCTGGTCATACTGGTCATGCTATGGTCGACCGTAGCTGCGACCTTGAGATATTTGGTCACAGTCTACATGAAATTCGAGTTCTTCCTGGGTCAATTCTTTTGTTCTTCAATGAGGTTTATTCTAAGGTCATCCTATGGCCATCATTAGTAATTTCTTATCAACCCTAATCATCAAATTCACTCCTCATGGTTCTCCTTGGGATTTTCTCAAGGAAATCACATAGATCATAATAGATTGATATTGACATCTTTCATAGAAGTCTTATTCCTTATAAGTTTACATCTCCCGAGATTCGTTTCATACCATTGCCTGTAATAGAGAGCCAATCTCTTCTCAACAAACTCTTCTCCTTAGCTTTTTCTTCTTCTCCTTCTCTTCCTTCTCTTCCTTCTCTTTCTCTAGGGTTTACTAATGTTCTAAAAGAGTGAAAAAGGGCTGAGGGACATCCTTTATATAGAGGAAAACTCTCCATATAGAGTCCTCCTTTAATTAGGAAAGCAATCATTTAGTTTAGGAATGTTTCCAAAACTTAGAGTCTGATCTGGGTTCTCACAGTTGATCATACGATCACATAAACCATCGATCGTAAGGTCGAAATCATCAGCCGTGGGGTTTTAGATTTTATATTTTTGGTTCCCTTCCTTATGCTCGACCATACCTACTCAGGCATGCAACCTTAGGTATGTTTTTAGTGCTTTTAACTCAATTCTCATACTTGGTTTGTGATTTATCTTCACACGCTCGGTCCACTCGGTTCAGAAATGATGGAAAGACCTAGCACGATACAGTTAAACCAAGTTAGTAGAGTGTGGGTCTTATAACTCTCCCTCTCTTATATAAATTTTGTCCTCAAAATTTACACATAACTTTCGAGTCGAATAAGTGAGGAAATTGCTTCCGCATAGCGTTCTCTTCTTCCCAAGTAATTTCTTCTACCCAAGTAATTTCTTCTATATTTTGGCTTCTCCAAGTAACCTTAACGTAATAAATGTCACGGTTGTAAAGACGTTGCACCTTTCGGTTAGTGATCTCAAATGGTACTACTACGAACATCAAATCTTTACTCAAATCTGGTGTATCCATTGTTAACACGTGTATTGGATCTCTGATGTACTTCTTCACTAATGAGATATGAAATACATCATGCACACTTGACATGGATAGTGGTAGTGAAAACTGATATGCTACTTTTCTACATCTATCTAGAACTTCATAAGGTCCAATATATCTAGGACACAGCTTTCCCTTCTGTCCAAACCTTTTCAAACCACGCATAGGAGATATTTTCAGAAATCCTTGTCACCTATGGTGAATTCGAGATCTCTGCGTCGATTATCTGCATATTGCTTCTGACGGTTCTGAGCTATTCGGACTCTTTCCTTGATAATGTCGACTACTCGAGAAGTTTTTTCAACAAACTCTGGTCCAACAATACTCCGTTCTCCAACTTCATTCCAAAACAAAGGAGTTCGACATTTCCTACCATATAGTGCTTCATAGGGTGACATCTGTATAGTCGCTTGATAGCTGTTGTTATAAGCGAACTCAATCAATGGTAATTTCTCATCCCATGATCCTTTGAAATCAATAACATAAGCTCAAAGCATGTCTTCTAACATCTAAATAGTACGCTCTGACTGTCCGTCTGTCTAAGGATGGAATGCAGTACTAAACTTCAATGTTGTACCCATAGCCTTATGTAATCCTTCCCAAACTTTGAGGTAAAGCGTGGGTCTCTGTCGAATACAATGCTTTTAGGTACACCATGTAATCGGATAATATTATCTACATAAAGCTTAGCTAACCTCACTAGGGTATACCGAGGTCATATAGCTATGAAACGAGCTGTCTTGGTCAAACGATCCATAATCACCCAGACCGCGTCAACTACTCGGGGAGTCAATGGTAACCCGGTGACGAAGTCCATAGTGATGCAGTCTCATTTCCATGTTGGTTCTGGCAATGGCTGCAATAATCCTGTAGATCTTTGCCTTTCAGCCTTTACTTGTTGACAGTTCAAGTATTGCGACACAAATTTAGCTACATCTGCTTTCATTCCTCTCCACCAATATAGTTTCTTCAGATCATGATACATCTTCGTACTTCCAGGATGTACTGAATAAGCGGTGGTGTGAGCTTCCTTCATTAGTCTGTGTCTAATATCCATGTCTTCATTTTTAGGAACACATACCCTTCCTTTGTATTTTAGTACCTTTTCAATGTCCAAGGTGAACTCAGGAGTAGTCCTACCTTTTTCGAGGTCTTCTTGCACCGTTCTCAGATAAGGGTCTGATTTAATAGCGGCTTTCACTTCGTCTAATTTATCATGTACAATCTTCAATGTAGCAAACATGTTTGAGAATAAATGAATAAACCCTTGGTCAGTTGATTCATTCAGAATATCAATCACGAACTACTCTTTACCGTAATTAAATACTCTCCCTGTGACATACATCGCAGCGTTTGCACTAACTTCTTCTTGGGATTTTGTCATTGTTTTTCTGCTTAGTGCGTCAGCAACTACAATAGCTTTTCCTGGATGATACTGGATATCGCAATCATAATCCTTCAATAATTCCAGCCATCTTCTTTGTCTCATGTTCAACTCCTTCTGATTAAAAAGATGAGTAAGACTCTTATGATCTGATTTAATCTGAAATTTCTCTCCATATAAATAATGTCTCCATATCTTAACAGCATGTACTATTACTGCTAATTCCAAGTCATGAGTGGGATAGTTCTTCTCATGTGTCTTCGGTTGTCTTGAGGCATACGCAACTACTTGTTCTTCTTGCATAAGCACGCATCCTAAACCCAACCCAGATGCATCAGTGTACAAGGTAAATGGTTGTCCTAGGAATGGAATAGTCAAGATGGAAGCTGATATCAATCTAGCCTTCAATGTTTGAAAACACTCTTCATATTTATCAGTCCAAACAAACTTTTCTCTTTTCTTTGTCAGACTGGTGAGAGGTACGATGATTCTAGAGTAATCTTCCATGAATCGTCAATAGTAACAAGCTAAACCTAAGAAGCTTCTAATTTCTACAACATTCTTAGGTGCTTTCCATTTCACAATGGCTTCAATCTTGCTAGGATCCACTTTAATTCCTTCAGTGGATACAACATGGCCTAAGAAAGCGACTTCATTTAACCAAAACTCATACTTGGTAAATTTTACGTAAAGTTTTTTTTTTCTTAGTCGCTGTAGAGCGGCTATTAGATTTGTGACATGAGTTTCCTTGTCCTTTGAGTATACTAGTATGTCATCAATAAATACAATGACTGACGTATCCAACATATCATGGAATACCGGATTCATAACTTCCATAAAAGTTACGGGTGCATTAGTTAATCCAAAAGACATGACTAAAAATTCATAATGTTCATATCTGGTTCTGAATGCTGTTTTCGGAATATCAACTTCCTTAATCTTCAACTGATGGTATCTTGATCGAAGATCAATTTTGGAGAAAACTTTGGCCCCTTGCAACTGATCGAACAAGTCATTGATCCGAAGCAATGGGTACCCATTCTTGATTGTAAGCTTATTTAATTCCCAATAATCTATACACAGTCGAACGCTATCATCCTTCTTTTTCACCAACAATACTGACGCTCCCCGTGGTGATAAGCTGGGTCTAATATAACCCTTATCCAGTAATTCTTGAAATTGTACCTTTAGTTCCTTCAGTTCAGTAGGAGCCATTCAATAAGGTACTTTAGATACTGGTGCGGCTCCGGACATAAGATCTATAGCGAACTTTGTCGCTCGGTCGGGTGGTAGTCCTAGTAGTTTCTCAGGAAATACATCCAAAAATTCACGCACAACATCAATATCATCCATTTGTGGTGCTTCCTTCGTAAGGTCGACCACGGATACTAGATACCCAGTTCCTCCTTTCTCGAGGCATTTCTAGCCTTCAATGCAGAGAGAATGAGTTTTTATTTACGGAAAAGTTTGGTTCCCACAAAACTAAGCTCTACTTCTCCTTTGTCTTTAAATTTTAATTTTTTTCTATACATAATAGGTTTACAGAGTGCCGAGCTAGCCAATCCATTCTCAAGATAACGTCAAAGTTTGTCATCTCGAGTTGAATTAAGGTTGCATCCAAAATCTTCTCGTCGATAAGAACTGGACATGGTCCATAACCTTTGTCTAGTTCCACTTCTAACCCTATAGGTGATCATACAAGCAGTTTGTAGTTTAAAGGTCTGAGGGGTAGATTTAATTCTTTCCAAATGACACAGATATAAAAGAATCAGTAGCTCCAGAATCAAAGAGTACTCTGGCGGGTAAGCCATTAATAGGTACGATACCTGTGATTTGATTTAATTTAGTCTGCATGCTCACACAAGGTAGTACAAAATGAAAGGTTTAGATCATACCTATAACCACATTAAGCGATGTGGCAACATCCTCAGATTTAACTGCATAAACCATTCCTTGCTATAGCTGCTTCCTTGGCTTAGGATACTCCCTTGAATAATGTCCTACTTGATTACCGTTAAAGCATTTAACTCCAGCACTACTTTGCTTCAGTTGAGGTTGGGCTGTCGGAGTAGTCTTGGCTGCAGCATTGAAGCCTTGAGAACAGAAGGGTTTAAATGTCTTTGAGTTCCCTTTGTTGTATGAGTTTCCATTAAGCTTTTAATACCTCTGTTTTGAGCAAAATAACTTTCCCTTTTGCTCGATTCCAATACTCGAGCAATCTATACAGCTTCATTATAAATCCTCTTTTCCAGTCCCTATACATGCTCACAGATGCTTCCCCTAAGTCTGCGGTGCTTGAGGTGCAATGTTGCTACCACCAGGTGCAGTACTAGCTTGTCCTGCAGGTAGAGGTGTTGTGTTTGTAGCTGGGAAAGAAATTCCCATAGCAACTTGGATGTTGGCTTGCACTTGTTGTATTTGCTGCAATTGTTGTGCTAAATTCATCACCGCAATAGCCAAATCTATAGGTGGGGCAGGTAGGTTGGTTGGGTTGGCTTGGGTGTACACATTTTGAGGTGCAGCATTTTGAGTTCTAATATTTCCTTCCTATCCTTGCTGACCTTCATTGTCATTAGTCTCCATAGGTGGTGGAGATGGGTTTGCATTTTGTCTCCTTCTACTTACTCTGCGTCCAACCATTTAAACTCTTGGTTGAATGGTACTTGGAAAGGCTGTACATGTGAAACAAGATATAATGGTAGTATTGGGTTAGTCTCACAATGAAAGGTGAGAGAAAAACAAAATCAATAGCTAGAAGTTCAAACAGAATGCGGGCAACAGTAGGTCATACGGTCGATGGCCTACAGTCGCATGTTGTGCGACCGTAAGATCCAAAATCAGTTTTTAAACAGCTATTTTCAAGAGTTTTCCCTCATTCTCCTTCTTCCTCCTACGGTCTCTACTCAACTCGCCACTAGTGAGTTGCTACAGTGCCGACCATACAACTTGGTGATTTTTCCTTCGATCTACGACCTATATTCCGTTCCACAAGGTATGTTCTCTACTCTCTTTCATTTTTAAGCTTTCATACCTAGGGTTTTTGCCATTTATAGGGTTTTCTTCTAATTAATATTTTTCTGACCGTAAAAATTTGATTTTTATTGGGAGCTTTTGCTATTGGCCACCCAATGGATGAAAGCCCTCAAGAAAATTTGAGTTTTATCGGTTGGTATAGTAGAAACTTGAAATTTTCTATTTTTGACCTAAATTTTGGGTTTTTTGCCCAATTGTCAAAATTGTTCAAATTTGACCTACTAGTTAAAATTTCCGATTGTATATGCATTGTAGGATGGTTTGGGACCTATGTAAGTCCTCCTGTCCAAATGTTTGGGTGAAAAGTGTGGCTTTTTTCATTTTACATCGTTATGCTGTCAATTTTTTTTCAAATTATCTAACTTGTTTTTCTTATTTTCTTTTCTTACAGCTATCATGGTTCGCACCAAACTTCCTCGAGTTCATGACCCACTTTGCTTCAGGTCTATGGAAGCAGAAGTGCGATATCCTTGGTTTGATCGAAAGAAAGTTGAAGGGGGTATATGTGTAAACCTAGCCCACTTGGCCCTGTTTGATGTGGAGAGGCCATTTGGCGATATGGGCTAGCTTCTAGTGATCCTATATGAGGCTTGCACTCGCCCGGACCTGGTTAAGCAGTTCTACTGTCACCTCCAGGTGGAGGGTGACCTAAAGGATGTGAAGAGGGGCAAAGGGCTTCGGATCACCAACTGGGTGAAAGGGGTTTCGATTTTTTTCAACTTCCAGGAGTTGGCTGATCTCCTAGGTATCTCCAATGATGGTCAGTTGGTTTACTGTGGACCCAGAGAGCCACAGTTTCTGTCTACACATATGCATGTAGAGATACATAGTCAGATTCTTCGAGATGATCGCTGGGAGGTAAAAGCCATCAACCTGTGTCCAGAGCCACGTGTCTACTACAAGATTATCCAGCATAATCTGATTCCCCAGGGTGGACATTATGAGATGATCTCACAGCTAACTCAGTACCTTTTATACTATATCTGTACTAGGCAGCATGTCTGCCTCCCATACAATATTCTCCACACTATGCACCGAGCTACATTGCCTGACTCGAGAGGCAACTTGCCCTATGGGTGGCTGATCTCCACCTTGCTCGCTCGTCCATAGTCAGACCTAGTGGATGAGAGGATCGTTGAGGACACCTTCTCAGCTGACCTTGATTGGGAGGCCATCAGCAGGATGGGCATGAGAGAGATATAGGTCAGTGATGATGAGAAAAATGCTATGAGACGTCCTCTCACTCGGGTAGTGGCAGTAGATGCAGAGGTGGCAGCAGCAGCAGAGGTAGCAGCAAAGGCACACGAGGGTGGTGATGAGGAGGATGATGATCAGATGTACATGGATGTGGATGCCATCCCTCCTCCATCGCCACAGCATTCTACTGGAGCTGGTCCTTCTAGGGCTTCTCATTCAGCTGGCCCTTTACGCCCCCACCAGATAACATGATGGGGCTGTTATGTGAGATTAAAGAGGCTCAGCGCGTGACTGATTCAAGAGTAAGAGAGCTTCTAGATCCCCAGCGCTCTATAGACAAGTGGGTAGCAGATCTAGCAGCTAGTCTCCGAGCGACTCAGACTCATGTGGCCTGGCTTGTGAGAGTATATTCTGAGGACTACGATAGAGATCGTGAGGCTCCTCCTCCTCCAGCACATCCAGCTCCATGATTGCCCTTTATATCTTTTTTCTTTTTATAATACAAAGTAATTGTTTACTATACTCTGATTTGATGTACATTTGTCTTGTTTCTATATATATATATATATATATATATATATATATATATATATATATATATATATATATATATATATATATATATATATATATATATATATATATATATATATATATATATATAATTAGTTTCTCCTTTACATATGTGCATTATTCTTTTTTTTAACTTATGTCTCATACAACACAGGTGCTTATGGTGTATTCTTATTACAGCTTTTAAATTTTATCCTAACTCAGTTCATGACTCATGTGGAAGTAGTTAGGTCAATGGGTAGAACCTGAGTGCTCTGATACCAAGTTGTCACACCTTAATTCTGGTCTAACCAGAATGGTGTGATAAACTGCCAGTAAACCAACGGTTCACCCAAGATCTCGTATAGGTCGTACCCATCATATCAAACCACACACATTCCACATTAATAATTAAAGGTAATAAACAAATAAGCGAAAGTCTTACAGATAATGAACTGAGAGTCTAACAGTGATAAATAAATATTTAATCTAATTATCTCCAAACCACAAGACATAAAAATGAATAATCAATTACATATCTGATATTCAAATTAAAACTAAACCTAAGCAAAAACACATTGCTTGCACTCACATAATGAATCATGTACATCTTCTTCAGTGTCTACGTCCATCGCAGCAATGTGTCCGTATGCCAGCGCGTTCATATATTCTTCAATAGTAGGACCTGCATCATCAACTAAAAATATTCAACGATGATTGGGTGAGCACACATCACGGCCTAGTGAGCAAAGAAAACAATGC
This sequence comes from Protea cynaroides, assembly GCA_028583415.1. Lineage (NCBI taxonomy): Eukaryota > Viridiplantae > Streptophyta > Magnoliopsida > Proteales > Proteaceae > Protea > Protea cynaroides. Next base: position 88,344,612 of record CM053268.1, read on the forward strand.
AACAAACATATGCATGCATTCAATTCATATCTTTGGTCTGGTTTATAAGTTTGCAATGTGCTATAGAATGGTTTGGTGGTCGTTGCACCTCTATACACTAGTGTGTAAATTTACCCAATGGATCAAACACCATTGCCGTCCCACATGCACCCACCATGGAATAGAGATAGAGCTAAAGTGTCTGGATCAAACACCGCCAACACCCCTGATGCCCTACCCATACCAACACGTAAGCCCCTATTAGAGAGGGCTTGCAAACTGGGTCGCAACTAACCAATCCTAATGCCAAACAGTGTATCCAAGGCCTCACCCTAGCATCCCTCAATACATCCATAGAGATAGAGCTAAGGCCCCCTGGCAGAGTCAGAGACCACACCGTCCATGACCACCTCCCCTGGTGCCCTACGACGTAATAGTTCTGCTAAGATAATAGAAATAGGATGATGTTAGTGGGCAAGACTTGAGTAAGATAGAGCTAGAGTCTGGTGACGAGGTCGAAGACCACCATGCCACGTCCTCCCCCTGATGCTCCACTAGCATCCAACACACCAACCACACACATACATTCACATGCCTATTCCTAGCATCATCATCATCATCATGTTATAAATAAACGAAATTAAATATGCATGAACATTAATAGAAAAAATATTGGATGACATGTGAGATGCACATTACCAACATACAAGCATAGAATCAATCATGGCATTGGACTCAATAAAAATAAATAGTTGTTATTATCCAATTAGTTTAGGTCTTTTTCCCTCACCTGTTAGCAATTCTCGATGTCCTTCCAAGCCTTGAAATTTTCTTTGAATTGATTCAACAACCTAAAAGTTATATGAATTTAAGTTAGGGTTCATATGTGACATGTTACAGTAGTCAAATATTGATACAGAGCACTGATTGGTGCCTGATTGGTCCTATGGTATGATGCTGTATCGACCTTACTATCTACGACCAATACCCTAAGGTCGCATATCGACCATATGGTTTCTAAAGAATTCCCGAATGCTTATGGTCAATCTTCTGGTCATACTGGTCATGCTATGGTTGACCGTAGCTACGACCATGAGATTTTTTGTCACAGTCTACATGAAATTCGAGTTCCTCCTGGTTAAATTCTTCTGTTCTTCAATGGGTTTTTATTCTAAGGTCATCCAATGGCCATCATTAGTAATTTCTTATCATCCCTAATCATCAAATTCATTCCTCATGGTTCTCCTTGGGATTTTCTTAAGGAAATCACATAAATCATAATAGGTTGATATTGCCTATCTTCCATAGAAGTCTTAATCCTTAGAAATTTACATCTCCAAAGATTCGTTTCATACCATTGCCTGTAATAGAGAGCCAATCTCTTCTCAGCAAAATCTTCTCCTTAGCTTTTTCTTCTTCTCCTTCTCTTCCTTCTCTTCCTTCTCTTTCTCTAGGTTTTACTAATGTTCTAAAAGAGTGAAAAAGGGCTGAGGGATATCCTTTATATAGAGGAAAACTTTCCATATAAAGTCCTCTTTCAATTAAGAAAGCAATCCCTTAGTTTGGGAAAGTTTTTAAAACTCAGAGTTTGATCTGGGTTCTCATAGTTGATCATACGGTCGCATAAATCGTCGACCGTAAGGTTGAAATCATCGACCGTGGGGTTCTGGATTTGATATTTTTGGTTCCCTTCCTTATGACCGACCATACCTACTCAGGCATGCGACCTTAGATATGTTTTCAGTGTTTTTAACTCGATTCTCATACCTGGTTTGTTATTTATCTTCACACACTCAGTCCACTCGGTCCAAAAATGATGGGAAGGCCTGGCACGACACAATTAGACCAAGTTAGTGGAGTGCGGGTCTTACAGTATAATCGAAAGTTGATACCGGAGGAACCACCACCCGGTTATATTCTTTGATTCAGACCATTTTGACCTATAAGCCTAGTTTTGAATGTAAGAGACCAATCGCTCAGTTCCTGGCTTGCCTTGGGACCCATGCATGGATACTAGGACTTGTTTATGATGGTTTAAAAGATGTTCACTAACCTAATAAAGCTTATCTAACTAATTAGGTAAAACAACACGGATAGTGGATGAAGCCTTCTATCCGCTTCAAGGTTCAGCAGCACCTTTGGTATCTACAGGTGAGGGGTTGGGTCTCGTAGAGTTTGAGCATGTGTTGTATTGAATGTGCATTTTCTTATTACAACATGTCATCCAATATATTGTATATCTGTTCATGCATTTGCATACAACTATAACTATGTATGTTGGATGTTGTATGATGGACGTGTGGTATGTTGGAGCACAATACATGGGCCATGATATTAGTGTAGTTTTCTTATATCATTATGTGTGCATGATCATATATGATGGTGCATGTAATGTATTGGAGCGCGGACATACTTACCATGTTGGTCTACCAGTACCTTAGTAGAGACACGGTGATCCATTAAAGTGGGGATCTAGGGAACTCTATTAGGGTGTAACCCATTTATGGTGGTTCATGTAACGGGTGACTTCATGAATCACGTTGGGATTGATTGTACCTTAGTGGGGACACGATGAACCATGAGAGTGGAGAGTCAGGGATCTCTGCTGGGATGCAGTCTTGCTTGAGACCATGTATGATGGAAGTGTGGCATGTTGGAGCACAATACATGGGCCTTGTTGGCACGGAGCATAATACATGGTCATATGCTTTTATTACACTTTAGGGGGGCACGGTGATCAATAAGAGTGGTGAGCCTGGGATCTCTACTAGGGTGCAGCCCTTTTTATTATATATCTCTTGGGTCATTAATCAACCATGGTCAAATGACTTGTGTTTTAGTTAGGGGAATTATTCCTAGCAGTGGGGTGTGGAGTACTTTCGGGGGGGGGAGCCATGGATATATGTTCAGGAGGTGGGGTACGGGCATGTGTTCAGTAGTGGAGCCTCGGGTACTAGTCCAAGGGGAGCCATGAACAGATCATCGCTAAGGTACAAGCCGACCATGGCTGCATACAAATTTGATTGCCACCTACAATTTCTTATTTATTTATTTTCTTGCATCATTAAATTGTTGACTTAGGGTTGTATTGATACCTGACTTCTCATTGAGCTGGGATGGGAGCTCACCCCTCAATATCGAAATTCTTTTTTAGCTTTGGTTGCAGGTACCTCATCTGTGACAGTTGATATGGATCCTACTAATGTTGTCACACCCCAATTCTGCACCATTCAGAACGGTGTGATGAACCGCTAATAAACCAACGATTCAACCAGGATCTCTAATAGGCCATATCCATTAAAAATAAAACCATGCACATCCACAACCATAATCAGAATAAATACAAAATAGCGGAAGTCTTAAAGTAAATAAACTGAGAACTCTAACTGTAATAATCATAATTAAAATATCAAATTATTGTTGTATCAACTGAGACATAAATAAATAAAATATCAATTACATCCCTTTATAAACTCAAATAAAATCCTAATAGAATACGCATGACTTGCACTCGCATGAGGGGTCATGCATATCTACTAAGTCTTCGGCTTCCATTGTAGCAACACGCACATACACCGGAGCACTCATATAATCTTCAACTGTATTACCTGCATCATCAACTAAAAATATTCAACGTCGAGAGGGTGAGCACACATCATGGCTCAGTGAGCAAATAAAACAATGCAACAAACATATGCATGCATTCAATTCATATCTTTGGTCTGGTAAATAAGTTTGCAATGTGCTATAGAAAGGATAGGTGGCCAAAGGTCACGTTTATTGACGCCGCACCTCTATACACGAGTGTGTGAAGCCGCCCAAAGGTAACATTTATTGTCATTCCATATGCACCCACCGTGGACAATGTACACGCAAAGGTCACGTTTATTGCTGTACCCGTTGCCCATACCAACACGTAAGCCCCTGCTGGGGAGGGCTCGCAAACTGGACTCGCAACTAACCAATCCTAATGTCAATCAGTGTTTCCAAGGCCTCACCCCAGCATCCCTCAATACGTCCATAGAGATAGGGCTAAGGCCCCCCGACAGAGTCAGAGACAACATGGTCTGAGACCACCTCCCCTCATACCCTACGATGTAATAGTTCTGCTAAGGTAATGGCGATACGACGATGTTAGTGGACAAGACTTGAGTTAGAGATAGAGCTAGAGTGCTGAGGCCCCGCCTATGACACCTCCCCCTGATACTCGCTCGCATCAAGCATACCTACCACACACATACATCCACATGCCTATTCCTATCATCATCATCATCATGTTATAAACAATAATTTAAATATGCATGAACAGTAATAATAGAAATATTGGATGACATGTTGAATGCACATAACAAGCATACACGCATAGAATCAATCATGGCATTGGACTCAAGAATAATATAGCTTATTATTAACCAATTAGTTTATGTTTTGTTCCCTCACCTTTGCTTGATCGTAGGTCCTCTTTCAAGCTTTAAGAATCAACTAAATATCAATATTATATCACTAGAAGACCTAATCAAGTCGATGGAATTTAGTTAGAATTAATTCTGATTTTAAAAAGTATGCTGTTAACTGGGGGTCGATGCCAGGGTCGGAGGTTCAATCGACCTGGGTCCGACCACCCACAGTCTGGACTTCTCGAACACTGGGGGTCGATTGTTAGGGTCTGGTAGGGTCGATTGGCCATCGACCCCCCGTGCGACCCCCTGTGGTTTTACTCTATTTTTCTTCCTACAGTCCATTCCTTCGTGTTTAGGGTCCTATCGCTTGCGTCTACAATCCATTCCACACATGTTCTATGGTCTAGAACCGTAGTTCATTCATCTATATGGTTTTTATGATCTTCCCCATGGCTTTCCATGAAAACCTAACCATGGATGGATGATTTGGGTTTCTCCTAGATCATTCCTTCTTCACTATCTATTCTAAGGTCTGTAGAATTACATGGAGATAGTATCCATACCTGAGAATTAGGCTGGTTTCTTTGAAGCCTTCTCTTTGATCTTCTTCTCCACTTTCCTTCTCTTCTCTTTCTCTTCTCCTTCTCTTCTCTTTCTCTTCTCCTTCTCTTCTCTTTCTCTCAATCCAATTAGGGTTCTAAAAGGAGTGAAAGAGGCTTAGGGACGTCCTATTTATAGAGTAGAAACTCCCAAAATAAGTCCCATTGAGATTAGGAAAGAATCCCATTGAAATTAGGAAAGTTCTTAATTCACGGTTTCTGTCGGCAGACTGGGGGTCGAGGAGGGGGTCAGAGATCCCGTCGACCCCTGGTTCTAAAATGTCCGACCCCCGGTTAAAAACTCAGGGTCTGACTTTTTATCTTGGGGGGGTCCGACCCTGCCTAGCTGGATGTGCGACCCTCCCCCTATTTTTAGTATTTTTGGGTCAGTTTAATACCTGGGATCGCGATCTCAGTCATGTACTTGATCCATTTGGCTCGACCATGATGGGTAGACCTGGTTCAAGGTGGTAAGACCGGGTTAGTTAGATATGGGTCTTACAACTCCCCCCTACTTACAAAAATTCCATCTTCAAATTGTACATACCTTTCGAGTCAAATAAATGAGGGTATTTCTTTCGCATAAAATTCTCTTCTTCCCATGTAACTTCTTCCATATCTCTATTTCTCCAGATGACCTTAACATAATAGATATCACGGTTGCGTAGTCATTGAACCTTTCAGCTGGTGATTTCAGTTGGTGTTACCTCAAATGTCAAATCATCAGTCAAATCAGGTAAATCTACTGTTAGAACATGCGTTGGATCCTTGACATACGTCTTCAATAAGGAAATATGAAATACGTCATGCACACTTGACATAGATGGTGGTAGTGCTAACTGGTACGCCACTTTCCCACGCTTAGCTAGAATCTCATATGGCCCGACATATCTTGGACTTAGTTTTCCTTTCTGTCCGAACCATTTCAATCCTCGCATAGGCGATACTTTTAAGAATACTTTATCACCCACGACGAATTCAAGGTCTCGGCGTCGGGTATCTGCATATTGCTTCTGACGATTCTGAGCTGTTCTCACTCTTTCCTTGATAATGTTGATCACTCGACAAGTCTCTTCAACAAATTCCGGTCCAACAATACTACGTTCCCCAACTTCATTCCAAAACAAAGGAGTTCGACACTTTCGGCCATACAGTGCTTCATAGGGTGACATCTGTATAGTATCCTGATAGCTATTGTTATAAGCGAACTCAATCAATGGTAACTTTTCATCCCATGATCCTTTAAAATCAATCACACATGCTCGAAGCATATCTTCTAGAATCTGAATTTTACGCTTTGACTGTCTGTCTGTCTGCGGATGGAATGCGGTACTAAACTTCAATGTTATACCCATAGCCTTTTGCAATCCTTCCCAAAACTTTGAAGTAAATCGTGGATCTCTATCGAACACAATGCTTTCAGGTACACCGTGTAATCGCACAATGTTATCCACATACAGCTTAGCTAACCTCTCTAGTGTATACTGAGGTCGTATAGGTATAAAGCGAGTTGTTTTAGTCAGGCGGTCTACAATCACCCAAACTGCGTCAACTACCCAAGGAGTCAATGGTAATCCTGACGAAGTCCATAGTGATGCAGTCCCATTTCCATGCTGGTTTCGGTAACAACTGTAACAGTCCTGCCGGTCTTTGTCGTTCAGCCTTTACTTTCTGACAATTTAGGCATTGAGACACGAACTTAGCTACATCTGCTTTCATTCCTCTCCACCAATATAATTTCTTTAGATCATGATACATTTGTGTACTTCCAGGATGTATCGAATAGATGGTGGTATGGGCTTCTTTCATCAATCGGTGTCTAATGTCCAAGCTTTCTGTTTCGGGTACACATATTCTTCCTTTGTACTTCAGTACCTTCTCTTCGCCCAAGGTGAACTCAAGGTTAGTCCTACCTTTTTCGATGTCCTCTTGTACCGTTCTTAGGTAAGGGTCTGATTTGATAGCTGTCTTTACTTCATCAACTATATCCGGTATAATCTTCAATGCGGCGAACATATTTGAAAATTGATGAATAAACCCTTGGTTGGCTGATCCATCTGGTGCATCTATCACAAACTGTTCATTACCGTATTTGAATACCTTTCTGGTAGTACACATTGCGGCGGTTGTGCTAACCTCTCCCTGAGATTTTATCATTGCCTTTCTACTCAACGCATCGGCTACTACATTAGCTTTCCCCAGATGATACTGGATATCACAATCATAGTCTTTCAATTGTTCCGGCAATGATACTGGATATCCAACATGTCATGGAAAACCCTGTTCATAAGTTCCATAAAGGTTGCTGGTGCGTTTGTCAATCCAAAAGACATGACCAAAAATTCATAATGTCCATATCTGGTCCTGAATGCTATCTTGGGAATATCACCATCCTTAATCTTCAACTGATGGTAGCCTGACCGAAGATCGATCTTGGAGAACACTTTTGCACCTTGCAACTGATCAAACAGGTCATCGATCCAAGGCAATGGATACCGATTCTTGATTGTCAGTTTATTCAGTTCTCGGTAGTCTATACACAAGTGAACGCTACCGTCCTTCTTCTTCACGAATAATACTGGCACTCCCCATGGTGATATACTAGGGTGAATGTAACCCTTGTCCAGCAGTTCTTGTAGTTGTACTTTCAATTCCTTCAGTTCAGTAGGAGCCATTCGATAAGGTACTTTTGATACTGGTGCGGCTCTAGGTATAAGATCTATAACAAACTTTGTAGCTCGGTCGGGTGGTAATCCTGGTAATTCTTCAGAAAATACGTCTGGATAGTCCCGCATGACATCAATATCTTCCATTCATCGTGCTTCCTTGGTAAGGTCGACCACAGATACTAAATACCCGACTGCTCCTTTCTCAAGGCACTTCTTAGCCTTTAGCGCCAAGAGTATGAGCTTTCATTTACGGGGAAGTTTGGTTCCCAAAAAACTGAACTTTGCTCCTTCCTTGTCTTTAAATGTCAGCTTCTTTTCGGCACACAATAGGTTTGCAGAATGCCGAACTAACCAGTCCATTCCAAAGATGACGTCAAAGTCTGCCATCTCAAGTTGGATCAAAGTCGCATCCAAGGTCTTTTCACCAATAAGAACTGGACATGGTCCATAACCTTTTTCTAACTCCACTTCTAATCCCATAGGTGATTGTACAAGTAGTTTGTAGTCTAAGGATTTAAGGGGTAGATTTAACTTCTTTCCAAATGTCACAAATATAAAGGAATGAGTATCTCCTGAATCAAAGAGTACTCTGGCGGAAATGCCATTAATAGGTACGATACCTATGATTTGTTTTGGTTTAGTCTACATGCTCATACAATGTAATACAACTAACTAAAAATGTAAGTCATACCTATGACCACATCAGGCGATGCGGCAGCATCCTTGGATGTAACCGCGTAAACTCATCCTTGATGTAGCTACTTCTTGGGCTTAGGACATTCCCTTGCTATATGTCCTACTTGGTTGCAGTTAAAACATTTTATCCCTTCAGTAATTGGCTTCGGTTGCTGTTGAGCTACGGGAATAGTCTTGGTTGCAGCGGTAAAGCCTTGAGCACGGAAGGGTTTGAATGTCTTGTTATTCCCTCCATTATAAGAATTTCCAGCTGGCCTTTTGATACCTCTGTTTTGCATGAAATAACTCTCCTTCTGGCTCGATTCTATAACTCGAGCAATTTGTGCCGCTTCATTATAAATTTTCTTTTCATGTCCCAGAACGTGCTCGCGGATGCTTCCCCTAAGTCCCATGACGAACCTTCGAGTCTTTGTGTTTTCCTCTTGCATATTAGTGGGTGCAAAGAAGAACAGCTCTTCATAACGCTGTTGATACGCATCCACGGTCATTTGTCCCTGATATAAACTCAGGAACTCTCTTTCCATAGAATCTCTAAAACTTCTCAGAAAGTACTTCTCAAAGAACGCCTCTTTATAAATATCCCAAGTCAGTTGGGCGTGCTTTGTAAGTAAATACGTCCTAGTAGACCTCCACCAATGGTGTGCATCTCCTTTCAGCATAAAGGTGGCACACAACACTTTTTCTTCTTCATTCAGTGTCATCATCATAAAATTTCTTTCCATTTCGTCAACCCAGTGTGCCGGCCATAAAGGCTCTGCTGGCTTGCCATTGAATTCTCTGGGCTTCAATTTCAGAAAACGCTCCACCAGTTTGGAGTGGTCTAGTTGTTGTGGGACATACACTCCATACATAGGTGGTTGGTATTGATATCCACCTTGAGCTATCTCAGGATTCGGTACATGAGCCTGCATGATAGGAGTCTGAGGTGCGTGGGGTACTGTGTTACTCCCCCCTGGAGCTATGCTTGCCTGTCCTACTGGCAATGGAAGTGTCTGTACAGCTGGAGGAGTTATACCTATGGCAGCTTGTATAGTAGCTTGTGTCTGTTGCATTTGTTGCAGCTGTTGGGCCAAGTTCATAACTACTGTGGCCAAGTTTGTAGGTGGAGCTGACAGATTGGTAGGATTTGCCTGCCCATTTATGATGGACGGTGCTGTGTTCATGTTCCCTTCTGTTTCTGGGCGTGTCTGGTTATCCTCCCCCACTGGTGGTGGGGGTGGGATAGAGTTACGACTCTGTCTGATTGCTCTGCGTCCCACCATTAATTAATCTGATAGTGGGATTGCCTGAAATCATTGAACATGACAGACAATCATTAAATACTTCATTCTCATATTTTAAAACCACTAACAATTGAAAATTTCAAATTTTTCAGATCATTCTGTCAAAAATGCTGTGTTTTCACTGCAGGGTCGATGGTGGGGGTCGATGGGTGTCCGACCCTCAGTCTGCGACCCTGGGAAATCACCCATTCTTCCCGAGAGCCAGGGGTCGATGGGGGGTTGGAGGATGTCCGACCCAGGGTGTGACCCCTGGTTCTCTGTCAGATTCTCAAGAGCCAAGGGTCGATGCGGGGGTCGATGGGTGGGTCGATTGTTTTAATTGAATTTTCCGACCCCTGGACTAAAAATCTGATTTTTAAGTTCCGATTCAAAGTCCATTTCCCATTCTTTCTTCTCCGCTTCGACTCAACTCATCCCTCTGAGTTGCTACAGTAACAACTCCGATCCGTTGGTGGTTTGCACTCCTTTTTTCGTCGTCTACACCTCCGCTACAGGTATGTCTTCTACCTTTTCATGTTTTTAGGTTTCTTTACCTAGGTTTTTGCTCGTTTATCTCGTATTTTTCAAATTAAATTTTTTCCAATAAAAATTTGATTTTTATTGGGGGCTTTTGTTGTTGGTGACTCGAGGAACGAAAGCCCTCAAAAATATTTGAGTTTCATCGGTTGGTTATCGAGAAACTCAAAATTTACACTTTTTACCCTAATTTTGTCGAGATTTTGAATTTCTTGAAATTTCTTGCAATTCAACCTAATTAGTTAAAATTTTCGACTGTATGAGTCTCACAGGATCGTCTAGGATCTATGTAAGTCCTCCTGCCCACGTGTATGGGTGAAAAGTGAGGCTTTTGACCAATTTACATCGTTATTATGTCAAAATTTTGGGTTTTTCATCTCCACTAAGCCATTATTTGTTTTTCTTTCTTATTTGTAGATACCATGGCTCGTACCAAGGTACCTAGTGTTCGCGACCGTCTTCGCTTCCGTTCTACTGAAGCCGAGACTCAGTATGCCCGCTACGCTCGCAAGAAAGTAGAGGGAGGCCGCATAGTAGACTTGGCTAGCTTGGCCTTGTTCAATGTGGAGAGGGCTTTTGGCGATATGGGATGGCTCCCTGTCATTACCTATGATGCCTGTACCTGTCTTGACCTGGTATGCCAGTTCTACTATAATCTCCAGGTGGTGGGAGATTACAATGATGTGGAAAGAGGTGGTAAGCTTCGGATCACCAGCTACGTCAAGGGGGTTGATGTTTCATTCGATTATCGGCAGCTGGCCTACTTGTTGGGCATTTCCTATGATGGCTCCTTCGTATTTTGTGCTCCAGGAGAGCCCTAGTTCTTTTCATTACAGATGAGGGCTGAGATCGATCGTCAGCTCATCAGACCTGATCGCTGGGAGATGAAAGCGAGTTATCTGCATTCAGATCCACGGGTATACTGCAAGATCATTCAGCATAATCTAATACCACAGAGTGGACACTACGAGAGGGTCTCCCAGTTGACCCAGTACCTGCTGTACTGCATATGCACTAGGCAGCCCGTCTACCTTCCTTACATCATTGTGCGGACGATGATCAGTGCCACGTTGCCCAATCACACTGGCAACCTTCCTTATGGACGCATGATCACTACCTTTCTTACCTGCCTGGGGGTTGATTTATTGGATGAGAAGATTCAGGAGAAATCCTTCTCATCGCCTTTGGATTGGGAGGCTATTTGCAAGATGGGCATGCGGGATGCCCAAGTCAGCGATGAGGGGAGGAACGCGATGGTGCACCCTCGCACTCGATTGGAGATGGCTGATGCTGAGGCAGCAGTAGCAGCTGCTGGAGCAGGGGTTCATGGGGATGATGACGATCGGCTATACATGGATGTAGATGCCATACCTCCTCTATCACCTACTCATGCTACTGGAGCTCGTCTGTCTTCTTTAGCTGGTCCTTCGCATGCAGCTGGTCCTTCGTATTCTCCATCTGATGACATGATGAGGATATTGCATGAGATACGAAAGGCTCAGCGTATCTCTGACCTGAGGATGGGAGAGCTTCTAGAGGCTCAGTGCTCGTCCGATCAGTGGGTGGGAGAGCTTCTGGTTGCTCAGCGTGTGTCGGATCAGCGGGTGGGAGAGCTTCTAGCTACTTAGCACATGTCGGATCAGTGGGTGGGAGAGCTTAGGGATGCTCAGCGTGTGACTGACCAGCGGGTGGTTGATCTCATAGCTAGTCTCAGACGACCCAGACTCAGATAGCTTGGTTGACTAGAGTCTACGCTGAGGACTATGATAGAGACCGTGAGGCACCGCCTCCCCCATCACCTTCAGCTTCGTGATGTACTCTTTCATATTTTTTTTTGTATTTCAGAGTAACTGTTCGGATTGTGGACTGTACTCTGCTTTAATCATATATATATAAACATTTGTTCTTCCTTTTGGTTGTATATAAATTTGTGTCTCATTTAATAGATGTATTATTCTCTTTCAGTTTAGTTTCAAACAACACAGATGCTTATGGTGTGTTATTATTACATCTTTTAAATTTTTATCCTATCTCAGTTCACAACCTTTTGTGGAAGTATACGGTTTCACAGATAAAGCCTGAGATGCTCTGATACCAAGTTGTCACACCACAATTCTACACCATTCAGAATGGTGTGATGAACCGCTAATAAACCAACGGTTCAACCAGGATCTCTAATAGGCCATATCCATTAAAAATAAAACCATGCACATCCACAATCATAATCAAAATAAATACACAATAGCGGAAGTCTTATAGTAAATGAACTGAGAACTCTAACTGTAATAATCATAATTAAAATATCAAGTTATTGTTGTATCAACTGAGACATAAATAAATAAAATATCAATTACATCTCTTTATAAACTCAAATAAAATCCTAATAGAATACGCATGAGTTGCACTCGCATGAGGGGTCATGCGTATCTAGGGCTGCAACAGGGCCGAGTTGGGCTGGGTTTTTCAAAACCCTAACCCCAACCCTGACTATTGAAACTTAACCCTAACCCAACCCAACCCTGCCAGGGTCAGAAAATGTACAACCCTAACCCTGACCCTGACAGGGTTGGGCCTAACCCTAACCTGCCCTGATTGACCCTGACAGGGTCGGGTTGGGCCGGGTCAACCCTGATTAACCCTGATTCAGGGTTAGATTGACCCTGATTGACCCTAAACATATAACAAATTATCAAATAACAATTACAACTTAAAACATATGACAAATACAAGCAACTTATGATATTCTTTTAAGAACATAACAAATACAAACTAAATCAGTTTTTAAGTGTTTAACAAGGAAAAAATACAAATCATACATATATTTATAAATATATTCAAATATATACAGGGTCGGGTTGGGCAGGGTTCAACCCAGGGGGTCAACCCTAACCCAGCCCAACCCTGCCAGGGTTCATATAAAATTGAACCCTAACCCAACCCTGACAGGGTTCGGGCCGGGTTCAACCCTGCCAGGGTTCAGGGCGGGCCTGGGCGGGTTTGGGTTGTCAGGGTAAAACTTGCACCCCTATGTGTATCTACTAAGTCTTTGGCTTCCATTGCAGCAACACGCGCATACACCGGAGCACTCATATAATCTTCAACTGTATTACCTGCATCATCAACTAAAAATATTCGACGTCGAGAGGGTGAGCACACATCATGGCTCAGCGAGCAAACAAAACAATACAACAAACATATGCATGCATTCAATTCATATCTTTGGTCTGGTAAATAAGTTTGCAATGTGCTATAGAAAGGATAGGTGGCCAAAGGTCACGTTTATTGACGCCGTACCTCTATACACTAGTGTGTGAAGCCGCCCAAAGATAACGTTTATTATCGTTCCACATGCACCCACCATGGACAATGTACACGCAAAGGTAACGTTTATTGTTGTAGCCATTGCCCATACCAACACGTAAGCCACTGCTGGCGAGGGCTCACAAACTGGGCTCGCAACTAACCAATCCTAATGCCAATCAGTGTATCCAAGGCCTCACCCCAGCATCCCTCAATACGTCCATAGAGATAGGGCTAAGGCCCCCCGACAGAGTCAGCGACTACACGGTCCGAGACCACCTCCCCTCATACCCTACAACGTAATAGTTCTGCTAAGGTAATGGCGATACGACGATGTCAGTGGACAAGACTTGAGTTAGAGATAGAGCTAGAGTGCTGAGGCCCCGCCTATGACACCTCCCCCTGATACTCGCTCGCATCAAGCACACCTACCACACACATACATCCACATACCTATTCCTATCATCATCATCATCATCATGTTATAAACAATAATTTAAATATGCATGAACAGTAATAATATAAATATTGGATGACATGTTGAATGCACATAACAAGCATACACGCTTAGAATCAATCATGGCATTGGACTCAAGAATAAAACAGTTTATTATTAACTAATTAGTTTAGGTCTTGTTCCCTCACCTTTGTTTGATCGTAGGTCCTCTTTCAAGCTTTAAGAATCAACTAAATATCAATATTATATCACTAGAAGACCTAATCAAGTCGATAGAATTTAATTAGAATTAATTCTGATTTTAAAAAGCATGTTGTTAACTGGGGGTCGATGCTAGGGTCGGAGGTTCCATCGACCCTGGGTGCAACCACCCACAGTCTGGACTTCCCGAACACTGGGGGTCGATTGTTAGGGTTTGGTAGGGTCGATTGGCCATCGACCCTCCGTGCGACTCCCTGTGGGTTTAGTATATTTTTCATCCTACAGTCCATTCCTTCGTGTTTAGGGTCCTATGGCTTGCTTCTACAATCCATTCCACACATGTTCTATGGTCTAGAACCGTAGTTCATTCATCTATATGGTTTTTATGATCTTTCCCATGGCTTTCCATGAAAACCTAACCATGGATGGATGATTTGGGTTTCTCCAAGATCATTCCCTCTTCACTAACTATTCTAAGGTCTGTAGAATTACATGTAGATAGTATCCATACCTGGAAATTAGGCTGATTTCTCTGAAGCCTTCTCTTTGATCTTCTTCTGCACTTTCCTTCTCTTCTCTTTCTCTTCTCCTTCTCTTATCTTTCTCTCAATCCGGTTGGGGTTCTAAAAGGAGTGAAAGAGGCTTAGGGACGTCCTATTTATAGAGTAGAAACTCCCAAAATAAGTCCCAATGAGATTAGGAAATAATCCCATTGAAATTAGGAAAGTTTCTAATTCACGGTTCTGTCGGCAGACTGGGGGTCAATGAGGGGGTCGGAGATCCCGTCGACCCCTGGTTCTAAAATATTCGACCCCCGGTTAAAAACTCAGGGTCTAACTTTCTATCTTGGGGGGGTCTGACCCTGCCTAGCTGGGTGTGCGACCCTCCCCCTATTTTTAGTGTTTTTGGGTCAGTTTAATACCGGGGATTACGATCTCCCTCACGTACTTGATCCATTTGGCTCGACCATGATGGGTAGACCTGGTTCAAGGTGGTAAGACCGGGTTAGTTTGATACGAGTCTTACAAATGTAGAGGGTACTTCTCTTGGTGGGGTCCGTTTAGGAATCATGTCGAGGCTGTAGTTGTAATGACTGTATTTACGGGACCTGAGTCAGTGCCTTGCCTCCATGAGTTTTGATGTTTGTAGATAGGTGCGGTTTGGTCTATCTACAATATTTTATTTCATATTTACTCTAGTTATTAAATACGGAGAAATATGTAATATGAATGGTATATGTGAAACAGTTGTAAGATATAACAAACATTATGTAATGGTAACGTTAGAAGCATCTGTTCTCTATTATGATTCTATTGCAACTCTAATATGAATCTGCTGCAATTATTATTTAGCATTGTTGATTATTGTGGATAATATTTGTATAGACTATGCGATTTACTGGTAGATCACTTTGGTTATCGATTGCTAGAAGATTCAAGTTGCCATGAGGGTTGACCAGGATATCACTCTTGATTCCCCATAATGGCCTGTGACACCTAACTTCGTTAGAAGAAGTCCTATTTAGTACTAAGACCGATATATGACAATAACTGACTAACAAGTGTGTTGTTGTATGGAGTACCAATCCACGCATGACCTACCTCGTATGAATAGCAGGTCTACTACAAGGTTAGAAATACCCTTAAGACTATGAACGCTAATGAATGGAGTTAGTAACTAATGTGTAATGCTATGCTATGATAACGGACAGTAGACAATAGGCGTGAATTATTAGACAAGTTGATAACTATATAATAAGCTTAAAGCAAAGTTAGAATAAATCTATAAGATGATAAATTAAAGAGTAATACTGCTTATGATTTTGTTAGCGTTACGAAGACCTCAATAAGAAGCTACTCAATCGAGATTTGCAGTAGTTACTCTAGCTTTCGGTAAGGGAACTAAACCTTTTAGATGCATATGTTTTCTCTATTTATTATGCTATGTGATGGTGTGAGATTGATAACATGCTCTTGTGTGATAACATGCCATCCAATATACTGTTCTGTGTGCTCATGCATATGCATCCTTGCGTTTGGGATTAGCAATGCCATGTAATGGTGGAATGAGTGGAATGGGATGCTCATGACCCCATGAACGCAACTTATCTATGATTGATTCATGATGTCTGGTTAAGTCAGTAAGGAGGAAGGTGGGAAGAATGGGATGCTTATTACCGGCACTGCTTTGCATTGACCATATGTAATTTAACTAAGTCACGATGTCCTATGTGGAGGCTTAATGGGGTAAGAAGCTGGGCGACATTATTGTCTAGTAATATGGCTAATTAGGTGGACATGGCTAGTTGAACATTAATCATCTGATATGACTGACCCCTAGCCATTAGGGAGTTATGTAATGGCATGGATTCAATAAAGGGTGGTATGAACATAGCTACGATACTCCCCATACCCAACATAGCGTGGATGGGCAGGCAAGTTGAATAATGGGATTATCACCTCCTTAAGTACCATGAGGTGGACTTTGGATGAGTTGCATTCATGTGTGGACCAAAATGACAAACCCATACATGGGGGATATTGCTCGGTAGTTGAGCTTACCTTTGTGCACACAAACTATTTTGGATCTTACAGGTTCTCCATTCATTGCTTCATGTAGCTTTTCATCTCTGTAGAGGATGAGGATAGCGAGCCTAAGGAAGATGGTCGTGATCCTTAAGACGATTCATAGAGATTGTTCGTAGGCGTAGGCTGTGTCTATTTCTTTATTTCTTTTGATTGTTTGGGATTTCATATTTATGGGGATACATTTCGTTGGTTGGATAAACTTTAAACAATGTTTTATTTATTTTAGAACATGAATAATTTAGAGTTTGATTTGTCACACCCTAATTCTGGACGACCAGAAGTGTGAATGAACTGTCATATGTACCAACGGTTCAAGCCAGAATCAAATAAGACCGTGTCAATAATCAAACCATAAATTTCACATAATCAGAGTTAATAAATAAATAGTGAAATTTTATTAAAATGAACTAAGAGTCTACAATGATAAGTAATAAATAAACCAATTATCTTAGGTATACCATAACATAAAATAATAAACTATTACAAGTCTCATAATCCAACTAAAACATAATCCTAAGAGTAAACGCAATGGAAACACTTTCATGATGAATCATGCTTGTCTTCTACTGACTGCACATCCATGACTACCACAAGTCTATAAGACAAGACACCAATGTAGTCTTCTACAGTAGTACCTGCATCATCAACAAAAGAAAAACGTATAAGTGGGGCGAGTTCACAACTTAGCTCAGTGAATAAACAAAATAATGCAACAACCATATCCATGATGTCAATTCATATCTTTGGTCTGGTATAAGTTTGCAATGTGCTATAATAAGGATAGGCAGCCACCATACCTCCATACATGAGAGTGTGAGCACGTCCAATGGATCATACACCACTGTCACCCCACATCACCCACTACAGAATAGAGATAGAGCTAGAGCTTAATGGATCACACACCTCCAGCATTCCCCTTGATACCCTATCCCATATTAGTACGTATTGTAAGACCCGTATCGAACTAACCGGTCTTACCACCTTGTACCAGGTCTACCTATCATGGTCGAGCAAAGTGGACCAAGTCCGTGAAGAAACCACAAGACCAGGTATGAAGTTTTAACTCAAAAACAGTCAAATATGAGGGTAGGGTCGCATGCCTAAATAGGTGTGACTAACCCCACCACAAAGGAGTCCACCCATGACATTTTAGTCGTGGGGTCGCATGACTAGAAAAACATAGGGTCGACGGATTCTGCGACCCTACATGAGACCCTACAATAGCAGACATAATCCAAAAATTAAGAAACCTTCCTAATTCAAAGGGGGCCTTTCCTAAACTCATTGGGACTTATTATGGAGGGTTTTCCTCTATAAATAGGACGTCCCTTAGCCTCTTTCACTCCTTTAGAACCCTAATTGAAAGTGAGAGAAAGAGAAAGAGAAGGAAGAGAAGAAGAGAAGGAAACTTGAAGAAGAAGACTAAGGAAGAGGAGGAAGTTCAGAGAAACCTCTGAATTAAGGTATGAACCTAATTTTTTACCTGAATAAGAGAGCCTAGAATGGTTTATGAAGAACATAAGATTAGGAGAAACCCAAATCATCCATCCATGGACAAATTCTAAGAGAATCCATGGAGGATATCACTGTGGACAATGAAAAGTGTATCAAAATTGTAGTTTTCAGCCATAGAACAAGCATAGGATGGACCATGATAGTAAGCCAAAGGATCCAAACATGAAGGAATGGACTTTAGAATGAAAGGTCGACTCAGAACATGTGTGGTCACACGTAGGGTCGAATGATATCTAACCCTACGAGACCACGTGCCCTCAGGAAGTCCCAGGGAGGGTGTAATCGCACGTAGGGTCGAATGGTATCCGACCCTACATGCGATCCTACACCCTAGGGTCGCAGAAACTGTTACCCTAGGGGCGACCCTACCCTGCGACCCTACACTCTGGCCCTACCCCTGTGGTCGCAGAAACAGCTATACTAGGTGCTACCTTACCTGCAACCCCTCAGCTACTGTTATTCTAAACATATGGGGATTAATTCTAATTAAAATTTATCGACTTGTTAGGTCTTTCCAGGGATTTAAAAGTGAATTATAAAGCTTGAACGAGGATCTACTAGCAATCAAAGGTGAGGGAACAAGACCTAAACTAATTGGCTAATAATAAACTATTTTTATTTATTGAGTCCAATACCATGAATGATTCTATGCTTGTATGATTGTAATGTACATATCACATGTCATCCAATATTCCTGTTATTATTGTTCATGCATATTTAATTTTTGTTTTATTTATAATATGATGTCGATGATGATGTTAGGAATAGGCATGTGATTGTATGTGTGTGCTTAGTGTACTTGATGCAAGTGGGGCATCAGGGGGAGGATGTGACACTGTGGTTCATCCTGGTCACCAGACTCTAGCTATATCTCTACTCAAGTCTTGTCCACTAACATCGTCATATCGCCATTACTTTAGCAGAACTATTACGTCGTAGGGCATCAGGGGAGGTGGTCTCGGACCGTGTAGTCTCTGACTCTGTCGAGGGGCCTTAGCTCTATCTCTATGGAAGTATTGAGGGATGCTAGGGTGAGGCCTTGGATGCACTGTTTGACATTAGGATTGGTTAGTTGCGAGCCCAATTTGTAAGCCCTCGCCAGCAAGGGCTTACATGTTGGTATGGGTAGAGCATCAGGGGAAGTGTGATGCGGTGCGGTCCTAAGCACTTTAGCTCTATCTTTATTCCATGGTGGGTGCATGTGGGGGCGGCAATGGTGTTTGATCCATTGGGCGGTTCCACACATTCGTGTATAGAGGTGCGGTGGCCACCAATCCTTTCTATTGCACACTATAAACTTATGAATCAGACCAAAGATATGAATTGAATGCATGCAAATGTTTGTTGCATTGTTTTGTTTACTTACTGAGCTCAAGTTGGAGAGCTGACCCTCGCGTACGCAATTCTTTTTAGTTTCTGATGTTGCTGATATTACGATTGAAGATTATGTCAACACGCCAACATATAAACGGGTGGCGGCTATGATGAGCAAGCTATGGAGGAATATTGTGATTCGTTAAGCGAGCATTTCAACTGTGGATATGCTTAGTGTTTACCTATCGTATTTGGATATTTGTAATATGTATTAAATTATATTTTGATTACTTGGAGATAAATAAAATATTAATTATTTATCATGACTAGACCTTAGTTCATTATCTGTAAGACTTCCATTATTTACTTTATTATCTCTGATTAATGTGGAATGTTTTCTGCTTTAACATCGTGGGGATAGCCTATTCGAGATCCTGGTTGAACCGTTGGTTTATTGACAATTCATCACACCATTCTAGTTGGTGCAGAATTGAGGTGTGACAACTTGGTATCAGAGCTCTCAAGCCTTGCCCATGAAACTTGAATACCTCCACTAGAGTCCATGAACTGAGTTAGGATAAATTAAAAGCTTTAATACAGACACACCATAAGCACCTGTGTTGGTTAAGACAGAACTTAAACAAGACAATAATGTACATATAAAAGGTGAAACCATATGTATTTAGACAGAAGAGAAAGAGAATCTAAATGTATCCCTGTAAATAAATAACATATGGTATGGTCTACAAGTAGGATAGTTGTCTGAGTATACAAAGGATATAGTACAGTAAGAAGAAGGAAGCATCTGTAAAGTAGAAAAATTAGAATACCGAGTTGGTACTCACAAGATGTGAAACTCGATGTATGATTGGAGAAGAAGAAAAATAACTAGTAACCCCTAAATCCCTGTAAAGGTAAAGGGAAAGATCTCGGGCTAAATCCAACAGAGATAGGAGAATAATGACCATACATTAAGAATAAGAGTATTTACAAGAAGATAAAGCTATACTCTTGCGTGACGTGGAGACTCAGAATGAGATCCACTACAAGCTGATCCATTGCCTGCTGAGCATTAAAAGAGGCCGCAACTTGAACCCACCACTATCTGGGTCGAGAATGGATAATGAAAACTCATCTGAGCAGATGCTAAATAATGATAATCAAATTAAGACCAAATCAAAGGAGGTGAATAACTAGGCCACTCCAGTCAATCTACCTGGACTAGCAAGTGCCTTGGCTATGGTTGTAATAAACTTAGCCTGACAAAAATACAAGAGCAACAACAAATGAGACCGACTATGCAAGTTGCTATGTGAATCACTATCCAAGTTGTCAATGCTACATCAACACCTCCAAGTCAAACCAAGTACGATATGATTGGTAGCAACACTGTACCCCAGCACCTGTTAGCTATAACATAGTGCCTACCATACAACAAGTCCCAGTAATGCACATCTCAGTGTAGAAGCTTGATGCACAACAAGCAGTGTATCAAGGTGGTTACCCTTATCAGCCACCAATGTATGGGATGGCTGCATCATGGCAGAATGATCCAACAAGGGTTGAGGAATATTTTTTGAAGATGAAGCCTCAAACGTTTTCAGAAAAGGATCAACCCTATTGTGGCTATATATCTAGATAGGTTATATAGGATGCGGTGTATTATTGACTTACTCTTATGATTATAGAGGATGCACATACCTGATTTTAAATTCTCGTGTCTTGACAAGATACCTTCTTGATTTAACCTGTCAACTGGAGTTATAGATATATTTCTTTAGTATTAGTCCTGATTATATCAATTTGAGCCACTCTCATGATTGACAACATGAACAGAGATATGAACTGAATGAGCAGTTAAATGTTTAATCATGTTGAGCGTACATCTTTTCGATTTATACCTGATTTATTGATGTACCAAAACTTCTCCAGATTTACTCTTGATCCCTTAAACTTAAGTTCATTAGATAAAGCAAGTGTTCGTCATTACCCTGAATTCGAAAGAAGAAAATGAATTGCTTTTGGATAAACATTTTGATTCTTACATTTTTTGACATCTATTGATAAGATGTTTAGTGGATAAGGAATTATGGGAAGTAAGATGATTGGATTTAGATAAATCTCTATAGCCAAGAAACCTCCGATGAAGTAAGGAGAATCTGTTTTGAGATTGCTGAATGGAAGGATATGAGTCATGCCTATAAAAGGGTGCATGAGCAAGAAGTGAAAACTATCAAGAGTAGCCAGTCAAGAAATAGATAGCACTCAAGTAGAGTTAAAGATGGCTATATCGGTATGAATTTTGACAAGGCAGAAGATTCCTAAAGGCAAATCTAAGAGTGGATACAAGGATAAAGTCAAAAATCATGGCATTGATAGTATTCAGATTAGTACAAGTAATACTGAGTTATGCCCAATGTTAAATGAAATGATTAAGTAAAGACCAAGAAAGTTTGGCAAAATTAATGAATTTATAAGCATATACCCTAATGCTTATAGATAGACTTGGGATATGAAGTAACAATCACAAGATATTTTTTGAGGTATATGAAAGAGAGATCAGGGTAGAACAGCAAAGATAAAAGAAATATAAGCTGATGAGTTTTTCAATATATGAGATTATTAGCGATAGTCTTTGAAAAACTAAGAGATGAAGGAACTACACAAACTCTTAAGACCTTATACCAGATTTTGCTAGTTCAAGCCCTTTTGGACTAGATGTTGTATTGGACGAGTAATGTCCTAATCATATGGATGGACAGAATTTGGATGCAACCTAATTCGACTTGAGATGGCAGACTTTGACGTCATCTTGGGAATAGACTAGTTGTCTCAAGACTCTACAAAGTTGTTATGTGCATAGAAGAGGTTATCATTCAAGAATAAAAATGGAATATAATTTAGTATTATTGGAAGTATGTTGCCTAAGAAGTGAAAGCTGATCCTCTCTATACTAAAGGCGAAGAGATGCTTTGAAGAGAAAGAAGTTGGATATATGGTATATGTGGTATACATTATCAAAGAAGCACCATAGATGGAAGATATTGATGTGATGCATAAATTCCTGATGTGTTTCCAGGAGACTTACCTGGGTTACCAGCTGATCGTGCGACCGAGTTCGTCATCGACTTGTTACCAAGGGCGATACTTGTGTCAAAGGCACCCTATAGAATAGCTCTAATAGAATTGAAGGGACGGAGGACTCAACTACAAGAGTTATTAGACTAAGGTTTAATCCAGCCCAATATACCACCTGGGAAGCATTAGTGTGGCCCATAAAGAAGAAGGATGGTAGTGTTCATCTGTGTATAGAATACCAAGAATTAAACAAGCTCACGATCAAGAATCGATATTCACAACCTCAGATCGATGACTTGCTCAAACAGTTGCAAGGAGTAAAGGTATTTTCTAAGATTGATCTTCGGTCAGGATATCATCAGTTGAAGAATTTGGACAGCAATATTCCGAAGATAGTTTTAGAACCAGGATTGGACGTTATGAGTTTTCGATTATGATGTTGGATTAACCAATGCCCTTACATCTCTTATGGAGCTGATGAACTAGGTGTTTCATGACACATTGGACACATCGATCAAAGTTTTCATAGATGATATTTTGGTTTATTCCAAGAATGAAGCAACTCATATAATGGATCTTAGAACAGCTTTACAACATCTGAGAAGGGAAAAGCTTTATCAAGTCCAAGAAATATGAGACCTGATTAAACAAAGTGATCTTCTTAGATCATGTAGCATCATAAAAAGGGATTAAAGTGGACCCTATTAAGATAGAAGTAATCATATGGTGAGAAACACCTAAAGATTATTGCAAAAATTAGAAGTTTCCTAGGTCTAGCTAGGTATTATCGACGATACGTGGAAGACTATCAAGAATTGCCATACCTCTCACCAGTTTGACTAAGAAAGGAGAAAAGTTTGTTTGGACCGATAAATGTGAGAATAGTTTCCAAACATTGAAGGCTAGATTGATATATGCTCCGATCTTGACTATTCCTATTCCAGGACAACCATTTACCTTATACACTGATGCGTCTGGATTGGGTTTAGGATGTGTACTTATGCAAGGAGAACAAGTAGTTGCGTATGCCTCTAAACAACTGAAGACACATGGAAGAACTATCCCACTCATGACTTGGAATTAGCAGCAGTTGTCACACCCCAATTCCACACTGTTCAGAATGGTGTGATGAACCGCTAACAAACAACGGCTCAACCAGGATCTCTAATAGGCTATCCCCGCGTTATCCAAACATTACACGCATCCATAATCATAATCAGAGTAATACACAATAGCGAAAATTTATAAATAATATGAACTGAGTACTAGAATGATACCCATAAATAATATCAAATTATTCTGTGTTTAACTAAGACATAAATATTTAGATACCAATTACATATCTTATAAATCCAAATGAGAAAACTGTAAAAATATCTAATCGAATACACACGAGTTGCACTCGCAAGAGGAGTCGTGTGTATCGTCTTCAGCTCCAACATCCATAGCTGCTACAGTTCCATACGCTGACAGGTTCATATAATCTTCAACAGTATATTCTGCATCATCAACTAAAAATATTCGACGTCGAGGGGTGAGCACACAACACGGCTCAGTGAGTAGCCAAAACAATGCAACATTACATATGCATGCAAAAAGTCAATTCATATCTTTGGTCTTGGTTTATAGTTTGCAATGTGCAATAGAAAGGTTGGGTGATCAAAGGTTAACGTTTATTGACGTTCTCATCACACCTCCCCTGATACTCTCTCGCATCAAGCACACCAACCACACACATACAATCACATGCCTATTCCTATCATCAACATCATCATCATGTTATAAACCATAAAGTAAATATGCATGAACAAGTAATAGAAATATTGGATGGCATGCTGTATGCACATTACAAATACATTCGCATATAATCAAACATGGCATAGGACTCAAGAAATAGAAAACAGTTTATTATTAACCAATTTAGTTTGGGGTTAAGGTTCCTCACCTTAGCTTGCTAATAGATATTTTCCAAGCTTTCGATTCACTGTTATAACGGTACTATGTTGCTAGCAAACCTAACAAAGTCGATAGAATTTAATTAGAATTAATTCAGAATTTAAAAACCATTCTGTCAACTGAGGGTCGATGCTAGGGTCGATGCTAGGGTCGATGGGTCTATCGACCCTCCCAGCATTCTGAACTTCCCGAATGCTGAGGGTCGATGGTCTATCGACCCTCGGTGCGACCCTTGGTGCACTCTGGTCCAATTTCCACTTTTTAATCCATTCTTCGTGTTTGGGGTCCTATGGCTTGCTTCCTACGTTCACTCAACATTCATTCCATGGTCTAGAACCATGTATGATTCATCTAGATAGCTTTCGTGCATCCTCCCATGGTTTCCCATGAAAACCTAACCATGGATGGATGGTTTGGGTTTCTCCGAAATCCTACACTCAATCATATCTAACCTAAGGTCTGTAGAAACTCATGGAATTAGTATCCATACATGAGAAGATTACTTTTCTCTTCAATTTCTTCTCCTTTTTTGCTAAGCCTTCTCCCTAGCCTCCTTTCTTCCTCTTTTCCTTCTTCTCTCTTTCTCTCAATTCAATTAGGGTTGTGAAAGGAGTGAATGTGGCTTAGGGACGTCCTTTAAATAGACTAGGAATGTCCTATAATAATCCCATTGAGATTTGGAAAGAATCCCAACCGAAAATTAGGAAATTTCCTAATTTCGGTTTTCGTCAGAAACCGAGAGTCGATGGGAGGGTCGATGATCACGTCGACCCTAGGGTCTTAAGCTGTCCGACCCTCCCCTCAAAAACGAGGGTCGATCTTTTCGGTTTGGGAGGTCCAACCCTGCTTAGCTGGGTGTGCAACCCTCCCCTAGAATTAAGTGTTTTTGGGTCGATTTCATACCTAGGATCTCGATCTCCTTCATGCCCTTGGTCCATTTGACTCGACCATGATGGGTAGACCTGGTTCAAGGTGGTAAGACCGGGTTAGATTGACACGGGTCTTACAACTCCCCCCAACTTATAAAAATTTCGTCCTCGAAATTATACGTACCTTCTGAGTCAAACAAGTCAGGGTATTGCTTCCTCATTGCATTTTCTTCTTCCCATGTAATCTCTTCCATGTCTCTACTTTTCCATGTGACCTTAACATAGTAGATATCTCTCGTTGCGTAGACGTTGAACTTTTCGACTAGTGATTTCCATTGGTATTACTTCAAATGTCAAATCATCGGTTAGTTCCGGCAAATCTCCATCAACACATGTGTTGGGTCTTTGACATACTTCTTCAATAAGGATATGTGAAATACGTCATGCACACTTGACATAGATGGTGGTAGTGCTAACCGATAAGCTACTTTTCCACGCTTAGCCGAATCTCATATGGTCCGACATATCTTGGACTTAATTTTCCTTTCTGTCCGAACCTCTTCAATCCTCGCATAGGCGATACTTTCAAGAATACTTTTTAGCCTACGGCGAACTCTAGATCTCTTCGTCGAGTATCTGCGTATTGTTTCGACGGTTCTAAGCTACTCTTACTCTTTCCTTGATGATGTCGACCACTCGACAAGTCTCTTCAACAAACTCTGGTCCAACGATACTACGTTCTCCAACTTCATTCCAAACAAGGGAGTTCGACACTTCCTACCATACAGTGCTTCATAAGGTGACATCCGTATAGTAGCCCGATAGCCTGTTATTGTAAGCGAACTCGATCAATGGTAACTTCTCGTCCCATGATCCCTTGAAATCAATCACACATGCTCGTAGCATATCTTCTAAAATCTGAATGGTACGCTCCGACCGTCCGTCGATCGTGGGTGGAATGCGATCTTGAACTTCAATGTTGTACCCATAGCCTTTTGCAGTCCTTCCCAAAATCCGGAAGTAAATCGTGGGTCTCTATCGGACACAATGCTTTCGGAACACCGTGTAGCCGAACAATATTATCCACATACAGCTTTGCTAACCTTTCCGGTGTATACCTGGGGGTAGTATCGGTATGAAGCGAGCTGTCTTAGTCGACGGTCTACAATCACCCAAACTGCGCCAACTACTCGAGGAGTCAATGGTAGTCCGGTGACGTAGTCCATAGTGATGCAGTCCCATTTCCAAGCTGGTTCCGGTAATGGTTGTAACAGCCTCTGCGGGTCTTTGTCTTTCCGCCTTTACCTTCTGATAATTTAGGCATTGAGACACGAACTTGGCTACATCTGCCTTCATTCCCATCCACCAATATAGTTTCTTTAGATCATGATACATTTTTGTACTTCCAGGATGTATCGAGTAGATGGTGGTATGGGCTTCCTTCATCAGTCGATGTCTAATGTCCATAGTTTCTATTTCGGGTACACATATTCTCCCTTTATATCTCAGTACCTTCTCATTATCTAAGGTGAACTCAGAGTTGGCCCTACCTTTCTCAATATCTTCTTGTACTGTTCTCAGATAAGGATCTGCTTTGATAGCTGTTTTCACTTCGTCCACTATATCCGGTATAATCTTCAATGCTGCGAACATATTTGAAAACCGATGAATGAACCCTTGGTTGGTTGATCCATCCGGTGTATCTATCACATACTGCTCGTTGCCGTGATTAAACACCATTCCATTGGTATACATTGCTGCGATCGTGCTGGTTTCTCCTTGAGATTTTATCATTGCTTTTCTGCTCAATGCATCCGCTACCACGTTCGCTTTTCCCAGATGATACTGGATATCACAATCATAGTCTTTCAATAATTCCAGCCATCTTTTTTGTCTCATATTTAACTCCTTCTGATTAAATAGATAGGTAAGACTTTTATGGTCCGATTTAATCTGAAACTTCTCTCCGTATAGGTAGTGTCTCCATATTTTGACAGCATGTACTACTGCCACTAATTCCAAATCGTGAGTTGGGTAATTTTTCTCATGTACCTTCAACTGTCTCGATGCATACGCAACTACTTGTTCTCCTTGCATAAGCACACATCCTAATCCCAATCCCGATGCATCAGTGTATAAGGTAAATGTCTATCCCGGAACGGGAATGGTTAAAATTGGAGCGGATATCAATCTGGTCTTCGGTGTTTGAAAGCTCTTTTCACACTTATCCGTCCATATAAACTTTTCTCCTTTCTTGGTCAAACTGGTGAGAGGTACGGCAATCCGAGAATAGTCTTCTACGAATCTCCGATAATATCCAGCTAGACCCAGAAAACTTTTAATTTCTGAGATGCTCTTTGGTGCTTCCCTCTTCACAATAGCTTCGATCTTACTGGGGTCCACTTTGATTCCTTCCGCGGATACTACATGGCCTAAAAATGCGACTTCGCTTAGCCAAAACTCACACTTAGAAAATTTGGCGTATAACTTCTCTTTCCTCAAACGCTGTAGGGCTGCGTTTAGGTTCTTGACATGGGTTTCCTTGTCCTTGGAGTATACCAATATGTCATCAATAAATACTATCACCGACGTGTCCAACATATCGTGGAAAACTCGGTTCATAAGTTCCATGAACGTTGCCGGTGCATTAGTTAGTCCGAAAGACATCACTAAGAATTCATAATGTCCGTATCTTGTCCCGAAAGCTGTCTTCGGAATGTCACCTTCCTTAATTTTCAATTGATGATAGCTCGATCGAAGATCGATCTTTGAAAATACCTTCGCTCCTTGTAACTGATCGAACAAGTCATCGATCCTGGGTAGTGGATATCGATTCTTGATTGTCATCTTATTCAACTCTCTATAGTCGATACATAACCGAACGCTACCATCTTTCTTCTTCACGAACAACACCGGTGCTCCCCATGGAGATATACTGGGGTCTAATATAACCCTTATCCAGCAGTTCTTGTAGTTGCACTTTTAATTCCTTCGGCTCGGTAGGAGCCATTCTATACGGTGCTTTTGATACCGGTGCGGCTCCGGGTGTAAGATCTATTACAAACTCCGTGGCTCGGTCGGGTGGTAATCCGGGTAGTTCCTTCGAAATACATCGGGAAAATCCCGCCCTACATCAATATCTTCCATTTGTGGCACGTCCTTGGTTAGGTCGACCACCGATACTAGATATCCGACCGCTCCTTTCTCAAGGCACTTCTTAGCCTTTAATGCGGAAAGTATGAGCTTGCGTCTCCGGGAAGTTTGGTTCCCGAGAAACTAAATTCTACTCCTTCTTTATCTTTGAACGTTAGCCTCTTCTCGGCGCATAACAGATTTGCGGAATGCCGAGCTAACCAGTCCATTCCTAAGATGACATCGAAGTCTGCCATCTCAAGTTGTATTAAAGTTGCATCCAAGGTTTTCTCTCCAATGAGAACTGGACATGGTCCATAACCTTTCTCTAATTCCACTTCTAATCCCATCGGTGACCGTACGAGTAATATGTAGTCTAAGGTTTTGATGGGCAAATTGGTCTTCTTCCCAAACGACACAGATATAAATGAACGAGTAGCTCCTGAATCAAAGAGTACTCGGCGGGTATGCCATTGATAGGTACGATACACGTGATCCATTTTTACTTAGTCTACATACTCAATCGGGGTAATTATAATCTTAAAGTTTTGGTCATACCCGTGACCGCATCGGGCGATGCGGCTGCATCCTCCGATGTAACAAGCATATACCCGTCCTTGATGTAACAGCTTTTTTGGGTTTTGGGCACTCTCTTGCCATATGCCCCGGTTGGTTGCGATTATAGCACTTCGGGGCTTCCGAATTTGGCTTTGGCTGAGGTTGAGCTACGGGGATAGTCTTGGTTGCAGCATTAAAATTCCCGAGGGACGAAAAGGCTTATACGTCCCGGTGTTGCCTCCATTATAGGAGTTTCCGGCTGGTCTCTTAATTCCTCTGTTCGGGAGAAATAGCTCTCCTTCGGCTCGATTCAATCACTCGAGCAATCTGAACAGCTTCGTTGTATATGTTCTTCTCTAATCCCGGAACATGTTCTCCGATACTTCCTCTCGGTCCCGCGACGAATCTACGGGTTTTTGTATCTTCTTCTTGCATGCTAGCCGGTGCGAAGAAAAATAGTTCTTCGTAACGTTGTTGATATGAGTCTACGGACATCCGCCCTTGATACGACTCAAAAATTCCTTTTCCATTGAATCCTTGAAGCTTCTTGGGAAATACTTCTCGAAGAATGCTTCTTTATATATAGCCCATGTCAGTAGGGCGTGCTTGGTCAATAAGTATGTCTTTGTAGATTTCCACCAGTGGTGTGCGTCGCCTTTGAGCATGAAGGTGGCGCATAGTACTTTCTCTTCCTCGGTGATAGTCATCATGAGGAAGTTCCTTTCCATCTCATCTATCCAAGTGTGCTGGCCACGGTGGATCGACGGGTTTACCGTTGAATTCTCTCGGTTTCATTTTCAAAAATCTCTCTACTAGCCGAGAGTGATCCATTTGATTTTGATATGCCCCAAACATAGGGGGTGGATACTCGATAGTCCCCTTGGGCTGCTTCGGGGGGCTTGCACGGGAACTGGTGCAGCCGGTTGTTGCGGTGTCCGAGGGGCTGGGTGGTTACCCACCGGTGCTGCACTAGCTTGCCCGGTGTGCATGGCTGCAGCCCGAGTGGCTTGGAACATAACTCCCATCGCAACCTTCATTTGAGCTTGTGCATGTTGCATTTGTTGTAGCTGTTGAGCCGGATTCATCACCACCGTTGTTAGCTCGGGTGGTGGTGGTGGCAAATTCGTAGGGTTTGCCGGCTCGGGATTACCCCTGTGCATAATTGTTCTCTTGACTAGTCTCCTCCACGGGTGGTGGTGGTGGGACTGTATTTCGGGTCCTGTCGGGTAACTCTACGTCCGGACATATTTTCTTTCCACGAGATGGGTGGTGCCTGAAAATCATCAAAATCAGTGAGAAATCATTTATACTTCATGTAGGCACGCTAACCGATATAAAATTTGAATCCTCAATTCATTCTAGAAAAAAAATACTATCTTTTCTATGTAGGGTCGATAGTGAGGGTCGATGGTATGTCCGACCCTTGGTATCCGACCCTGGGAATGACCTGTTCTTCCCGAGAGCTGAGGGTCGATGCGAGGGTCGATGGGTGTCCGACCCTCAGTCCGACCCTTGAATTTCTGTCAGATTCCCGAGAGTCGAGGGTCGATGGTGTCAGTCGAATTGTCCGACCCTCGGACTAAAAATCAGATTTTTAAGATCCGATTCTGGGTCATTTCTCACTATTCCCCCTCCGGTTCGACTCGTCTCTACTCTCCGAGTTGCTACAGTGCTACTTCGCTATTGTGGCTCGTTCCTAGTCTGAATTTCGACATCCACATCGCCCCTACAGGTATACTTTCCCAACTTTACCTGTTTTTAGGTTTTTATTTCTAGGTTTTTGCTCCTTTAACTTGTATTTTTCAAATTAAACTTTTTCCAACCGTAAAAATTCGATTTTTATTGGGGCTTTTGTTATTGGGGTCTTGAGGAACGAAAGCCCTCAAAACTTTTTCAGTTTCATCGGTTGGTTATCGAGAAACTTAAATTTTTTTTCTCTTTTTGCCCTAATTTGTCGACATTTTTGGTTTTTCTTGAATTTCTCCAAATTAGACCTTATCCGTTAAAATTTTCTACTGCCTGTAGATTGTAGGATATGTTTTAACTTACGTAAGTTCTTACGCCCACTTATATGGTGAAAAATGGGACTCTATTGTCAACTTACGTAGTTATTAAATCCAATTTCGGATTTTATCCTACTAACTCCTGGTTTATTTTCTCTTTCTTATTTTTGGCAGGTACTATGGCCCGTACTAAAGTGCCAAGATTGCGTGATCCTCTCCGTTTCCGTTCAAATGAGGCCGAGGCACAGTATGCCTACTATACGGGCAAGAAAGTGGAAGGGGGTCGTATGGTGAACCTGGCTGATCTAGCCTTGTTCAACGTCGAGAGAGCTTTTTGGCGACATGGGGTGACTCCCTGTCATCACATACGACGCGTGCACATGTCCGGACTTGGTGCGCCAGTTCTATTGTAATCTCCGGTGGTGGGGGATTACAATGATGTTGAGCGGGGTCGGGAGTTGCGCATCACTAGCTACGTCAAGGGGGTGCACATTTCTTTTGACTATCGGCAGCTGGCCGATCTGTTGGGCATTCCCTTCGATGGCCCTATGGTGTACCTTGTGCGCCGGGAGAGCCACGGTTCGTTGAGATGGAGATGAGAGTAGAGATCGACAATCGCTTGCTCTGTCCCGATAGATGGCGGATGAGAGCTTGCTACTTGCGTCCATCTCCACGAGTCTTCCGCAAGATTATCCAAAGCATAATCTGATTCCGCAGAGTGGGCACTATGAGAGGGTGTCTCGGCTGACCCGGTTCTTGATCTACAAGCATATGCACTCGACAGCCGGTCCGCGCCTTCCTTACATCATCATGCGGACGATGATCGGTGCCACATTGTCCGGTCACGGGGGTAATCTACCCTATGGACGCATGATTACGATCCCCTCGACCCGTTTGGGGGTGGATCCGGTTGATGAGAAGATCCAGGAGAAGACCTTCTCGTCGCCTCTAGATTGGGAGGATATCCGCAAGATGGGGCTGCGAGATGCGGAGGTTAGCGATGAGGAGAGGAACGCGATGGTACGCCCTCACACTCGGGTCGAGGTGACCGATGCTGCGGCTCTTTGCTAGGGCTCGGGGAGATCCGGTCGACGATGATGATCGTATGTATATGGATGTCGATGTGATACCCCCGCTATCACCCACACAGGCGGATGGAGTTGGTACTTCTACTGCGGCGGCTTCGATACCCGAGGCCAGTCCTTCTCGTGATGCTGGTCCTTCACGCCCACCTTCTGATATGATGGAGATGTTGCGCGAGATCGGAGAGACTCAGCGCAGATCGGACTCGAGGATGGAGGATTTGCTAGATGCTCGGCGCATGAGAGTGGATGAGCTGTTGGCTGCTCAACACACCTCTTACGCGCGGATAGGTGAGCTCATGGAGATCCAATGCGCGACCGACGGGAGAGAGTAGCCGATCTCATGGCTAGTCTACGACGACCCGGACTCGGATAGCCCGGTTGACTAGAGTCTATGCTTTGAAGACTACGACGAGAGATCGTGAGGCACCGCCTCCTCCTTCGCCTCCAGCTTCCCGATTGTACTTTACCTTTCTTGTACTACGTGAGTAACCGTCCGGGTTGTGGACTGTACTCGCTTTTAGCGATGTATATACGTTTTGATTCTCTTACTCATTGTATGTAACTGATTTTCCCTTTTACAGATGCATTATTCTCTTTTTAATTCGGTTTCAATTATCACTTGTGCTTACCGTGTGTTTGTATTAAAGCTTTTAATTTATCCTATCTCAGTTCACAATGGCCTTGAATGTGTGTGTCAGTTCGGCGGGCAAGGCCTGAGATGCTCGATACCAAGTTGTCACACCCCAATTCCACACTGTTCAGAATGGTGTGATGAACCGCTAACAAACAACGGCTCAACTAGGATCTCTAATAGGCTATCCCCGCGT
The DNA here is from genome assembly GCA_028583415.1 of Protea cynaroides. Taxonomy (NCBI): domain Eukaryota; kingdom Viridiplantae; phylum Streptophyta; class Magnoliopsida; order Proteales; family Proteaceae; genus Protea; species Protea cynaroides. The sequence goes on from CM053268.1 coordinate 88,377,637, forward strand.
TATCCAAACTTTACACGCATCCACAATCATAATCAGAGTAATACACAATAGCGGAAATTTATAAATAATATGAACTGAGTACTAGAATGATACCCATAAATAATATCAAATTATTCTGTGTTTAACTAAGACATAAATATTTAGATACCAATTACATGTCTTGTAAATCCAAATAAGAAAACTGTAAAAATATCTAATCGAATACACACGAGTTGCACTCGCAAGAGGAGTCGTGTGTATCGTCTTCAGCTCCAACATCCATAGCTGCTACAGTTCCATACGCTGACAGGTTCATATAATCTTCAACAGTATATCCTGCATCATCAACTAAAAATATTCGACGTCGAGGGGTGAGCACACAATACGGCTCAGTGAGTAGCCAAAACAAAGCAACATTACATATGCATGCAAAAAGTCAATTCATATCTTTGGTCTACTACAAGGACCGAGACCACCTCCCCTGATACTCTACGACATAATAGTTCTGCTAAGGTAATGGCGATACGACGATGTCAATGCACAAGACTTGAGTTAGAGATAGAGCTAAAGTGCTGAGACCCGCCAAAGGTTAACGTTTATTGACGTTCTCATCACACCTCCCCTGATACTCTCTCGCATCAAGCACACCAACCACACACATACAATCACATGCCTATTCCTATCATCAACATCATCATCATGTTATAAACCATAAAGTAAATATGCATGAACAAGTAATAGAAATATTGGATGGCATGCTGTATGCACATTACAAATACATTCGCATATAATCAAACATGGCATAGGACTCAAGAAATAGAAAACAGTTTATTATTAACCAATTTAGTTTGGGGTTAAGGTTCCTCACCTTAGCTTGCTAATAGATATTTTCCAAGCTTTCGATTCACTGTTATAACGGTACTATATTGCTAGCAAACCTAACAAAGTCGATAGAATTTAATTAGAATTAATTCAGAATTTAAAAACCATTCGTCACAACCGAGGGTCGATGCTAGGGTCGATGCTAGGGTCGATGGGTCTATCGACCCTCCCAGATTCTCGAACTTCCCGAATGCCGAGGGTCGATGGTCTGAAACACCTAGGGTCGGATAGTCTATCGACCCTCGGTGCGACCCTTGGTGCACTCTGGTCCAATTTCCACTTTTTAATCCATTCTTCGTGTTTGGGGTCCTATGGCTTGCTTCCTACGTTCACTCAACATTCATTCCATGGTCTAGAACCATGTATGATTCATCTAGATAGCTTCCGTGCATCCTCCCATGGTTTCCCATGAAAACCTAACCATGGATGGATGGTTTGGGTTTCTCCGAAATCCTACACTCAATCATATCTAACCTAAGGTCTGTAGAAACTCATGGAATTAGTATCCATACCTGAGAAGATTACTTTTCTCTGCAATTTCTTCTCCTTTTTGCTAAGCCTTCTCCCTAGCCTCCTTTCTTCCTCTTTTCCTTCTTCTCTCTTTCTCTCAATTCAATTAGCGTTGTGGAAGGAGTGAATGTGGCTTAGGGACGTCCTTTAAATAGACTAGGAATGTCCTATAATAATCCCATTGAGATTTGGAAAGAATCCCAACCGAAAATTAGGAAATTTCCTAATTTCAGTTTTCGTCAGAAACCGAGGGTCGATGGGAGGGTCGATGATCCCGTCGACCCTAGGGTCTTAAGCTGTCCGACCCTCCCTCAAAAACTGAGGGTCGATCTTTCTGGTTTGGGAGGTCCAACCCTGCTTAGCTGGGTGTGCGACCCTCCCCTAGAATTAAGTGTTTTTGGGTCGATTTCATACCTAGGATCTCGATCTCCTTCATGCCCTTGGTCCATTTGACTCGACCATGATGGGTAGACCTGGTTCAAGGTGGTAAGACCGGGTTAGATTGACACGGGTCTTACAGCAGTAGTACATGCTGTCAAGATATGGAGACATTATTTGTACGGAGAGAAATTTCAGATTAAATCAGATCATAAGAGTCTCACTTATCTTTTTAATCAGAAGGAGTTGCACATGAGACAAAGAAGATGGCTGGAATTATTGAAGAATTATGATTGTGATATCCAGTATCATCCAGGAAAGGCTAATGTAGTTGCTGATGCACTAAGCAGAAAAGCAATGATAAAATCCCAATGAGAGGTTAACACGACTGCAGCAATGTGTGTTACAGGAAAGGTATTCAATAATGGTAATGAGCAGTTCATGATAGATGCACCAGGTGCATCAACCAACCAAGGGTTTATTCATCGGTTTTCAAATATGTTCGCAACATTGAAGATTGTACCTGATATAATAGATGAAGTGAAGGCCGCTCTTAAATCAGACCCTTATCTGAGAACGGTACAAGAAGACATCAAAAAAGGTAGGACTATTCCTGAGTTCACCTTGGACGATGAAAAGGTACTGAAGTACAAAGGAAGAGTATTTGTTCCTGAAACGAAAAACTTGGACATTAGACACAGACTAATAAAGGAAGCTCACACCACCGCTTATTCGATACATCCTGGAAGTATAAAGATGTATCATGATTTGAAGAAATTATATTGGTGGAGAGGAATGAAAGCAGATGTAGCTAAATTCGTGTCTCAATGCCTAAATTGTCAGAGGGTGAAGGCTGAACGGCAAAGACCTGCAGGATTATTGCAGCCACTGGCAGAACCAGCATGGAAATGGGACTGCATCACTATGGACTTCGTCACCGGATTACCATTGACTCCTCGAGTAGTTGACGCAGTCTGGGTGATTGCAGATCATCTGACTAAGACAGCTCGTTTTATAGCTATACGACCACAGTATACCCTGGAGAGGTTAGCCAAGCTATATGTGGATAACATTGTCAGATTACTGGTGTACCTGAAAGCATCGTATCCGATAGAGACCCACACTTTACCTCAAAGTTTTGGGAAAGGATTGCAAAAGGCTATGGGTACAACATTGAAGTTCAGTACTGCATTCCATCCTTAGACAGACAAACAGTCGGAGCATACTATTCAAATTTTAGAAGACATGCTTCGAGCCTGTTATTGATTTTGAAGGCTCATGGGACGAGAAACTACCATTGATTGAGTTCACCTATAACAACAGCTATCAGGCTACTATACAGATGTCACCCTATGAAGCACTGTATGGTAGGAAGTGTCGAACTCCTCTGTTTTGGAATAAAGTTGGAGAACATAGCATCGTTGGACCAGAGTTTGTTGAAGAGACTTGTCGAGTAGTCGATATTATCAAGGAAAGAGTTAGAACAGCTTAGAATCATCAGAAACATTATGCGGATACTCGACGTCGAGACCTTGAATTTGTCATAGGTGATAAGGTATTCTTGAAAGTATCACCTATGCGAGGTTTAAAACGATTCGAACAGAAAAGGAAGCTAAGTCTAAGATATGTCGGGCCATATGAGATTCTAGCTAAACGTGGAAAAGTGGCTTATTAGTTAGAACTACCACCATCTATGTCAAGTGTGCATGATGTATTTCATATCTCATTATTGAAGAAGTACGTCAGAGATCCAACACATTTTTTGACAGCGGATCCACCAGATCTAACTGATGAGTTGACATTCGAAGTAGCACCAACTGAAATCACCAGCCAAAAGGTTCAACGTCTACGCAACCGTGACATATACTATGTTAAGGTCACCTGGAGGAGCCGAGATATAAAAGAGATCACATGGGAAGAAGAGAATGCTATGTGAAAGCAATATCCTTACTTTTTTTACTCGAAAGGTATGTGCAAATTTCGAGGATAAAATTTCTAATAAGAGGGGGGGAGTTGTAAGACCTGTATCGAACTAACCGATCTTACCACCTTGTACCAGGTCTACCTATCATGGTCGAGCCAAGTGGACCAAGTGCGTGAAGAAACCACAAGACCAGGTATGAAGTTTAACTAAAAAATAGTCAAATATGAGGGTAGGGTCGCATGCCTAAACAGGTGTGACCGACCCCACCACAAAGGAGTCCAACCCATGATTTTTTAGTCTGGGGTCGCATGACTAGAAAAACGTAGGGTCGACGGATTCTGCGACCCTACATGCAACCCTACGTTAGCAGACAGAATCTAGAAATTAAGAAACCTTCCTAATTCAAAGGGGATCTTTTCTAAACTCATTGGGACTTATTATGGAGGGTTTTCCTCTATAAATAGGACGTCCCTTAGCCTCTTTCACTCCTTTAGAACCCTAATTGAAAGTGAGAGAAAGAGAAAGAGAAGGAAGAGAAGAAGAAAAGGAAACTTGAAGAAGAAGACTAAGGAAGAGGAGGAAGTTCAGAGAAACCTCTGAATTAAGGTATAAACCTAATTCTCTATCTGAATAAGAGAGCCTAGAATGGTTTATGAAGAACATAGGATTAGGAGAAACCCAAATCATCTATCCATGGAGTAATTCCAAGAGAATCCATGGAGGAAATCATTGTGGACAATGGGAAGTGTATTAAAATTATAGTTTTGAACCATAGAACAAGCATAGGATGGACCATGATAGTAAGCCAAAGGATCCAAACATGAAGGAATGGACTTTAGAATGAAAGATCGACGCAGAACACGTGTGGTCGCACGTAGGGTCGAATGATATCCGACCCTCCGAGATCACATGATCGACCATATGCCCTCAGGAAGTCCTAGGGAGGGTGTGGTCGCACGTAGGGTCGAATGGTATCCGACCCTACATGCAACCCTACACCCTAGGGTCACAGAAACTGCTACCCTAGGTGCGACCCTACCCTGCAACCCTACCCCTGTGGTCGTAGAAACTGCTACCCTAGGTGCTACCCTACCTGCGACCCCTCAGCTACTGTTATTCTAAACATATGGGGAATAATTCTAATTAAAATTTATCGACTTGTTAGGTCTTTCCAGTGATTTAAAAGTGAATTATAAAGCTTGAACGAGGATCTACTAGCAATCAAAAGTGAGAGAACAAGACCTAAACTAATTGGCTAATAATAAACTGTTTTTGTTTATTGAGTCCAATACCATGAATGATTCTATGCTTGTATGATTGTAATGTGCATATCACATGTCATCCAATATTCCTGTTATTATTGTCCATGCATATTTAATTTCCTTTTTATTTATAATATGATGTCGATGATGATGCTAGGAATAGGCATGTGATTGTATGTGTGTGGTTAGTGTACTTGATGCAAGTGGGGCATCAGGAGGAGGACGTGACACTGTGGTTCATCCTAGTTACCAGACTCTAGCTCTATCTCTACTCAAGTCTTGTCCACTAACATCGTCGTATCGCCATTACTTTAGTAGAACTATTACGTTGTAGGGCATCGAGGGAGATGGTCTCGGACCGTGTAGTCTCTGACTCTGCTGGGGGGCCTTAGCTCTATCTCTATGGGCGTATTGAGGAATGCTAGGGTGAGGCCTTGGATACACTGTTTGACATTAGGATTGGTTAGTTGCGAGCCCAGTTTGCAAGCCCTCGCCAGCAGGGGCTTACGTGTTGGTATGGGTAGAGCATCAGGGGAAGTGTGATGCGGTGCGGTCCTAAACACTTTAGCTCTATCTCTATTCCATGGTGGGTGCATGTGGGGGCGGCAATGGTGTTTGATCCATTGGGAGGTTCCACACATTCGTGTATAGAGGTGCGGTGGCCACCAATCCTTTCTATTGCACATTGCAAACTTATGAACCAGACCAAAGATATGAATTGAATGCATGCATATGTTTGTTGCATTGTTTTGTTTACTCACTGAGCTGAAGTTGGAGAGCTGACCCTCGCGCGTGTAATTCTTTTTAGTTTCTCATGTTGCAGGTATTACGGTTGAAGATTATGTCAACACGCCAACATATAAACGGGTGACGGCTATGATGAGCAAGCTATGGAGGACTATTGTGATTCGTTAAGCGAGTGTTTCAACTGTGGATACGCTTAGTGTTTACCTTTCGTATTTGGATATTTGTAATATGTATTAAATTATGTTTTGGTTAATTGGAGATAAATGGAATATTAATTATTTATCATGACTAGACCTCAGTTCATTATCTGTAAGACTTCCGCTATTTACATTATTATCTCTGATTAATGTGGAATGTATTCTGGTTTAACATCGTGGGGATAGCCTATTCGAGATCCTGGTTGAACCGTTGATTTATTGATGGTTCATCACACCATTATGGTTGATGCAGAATTAGGGTGTGACACGTATGCTCCTATTGGCTAGGGTTTACAAACTGGATTCATGACTAACCAATATTAGATGTCAACAAATTGTATCCAAGGCCTTATCCCAGCATCCTTCAATATGCCCATAGAAATAGAGCTAGGTTCTACTAGCAGAGCTATAGCCATACACCTCGATCACCCCCTTGATACCCTACGATGTACTAAGTCCACTAAGGTAACGACAACACGACGATATCAGTGTGATCAATGGTTCAATGATACAACCTCTCCCCATTCAACACACTAACCACACACAAACACATGCCCATTTATATCATCATCATCATATTAGAATAAACAATAATAAAATATGCATGAACAGGAACAGCAGTTATTGGATGACATGTGAGATGCACAAACAATCATACAAGCATGGCATCAGTCAAATTAACAAAAAGTAAAAGGATAGCTAGTTATTAATCAATTAGTTTAGGTCTTGTTACCTCACATGTAGAGTGATGTAGTTCCTCTTCTATGTCTTAGAAACTACCTTCAACTAGTTGGGAACCTAGACAATTAGTAAACTTTAAATAGGGTTCCATTCTATCAAGTTATTGTAATCAGACTCACTGTTCGTTCTCTATTTTAGGCCTTTCGAACATTGCCAGGTAGAGTCACTGGTCTTGTATTGGCCGACTGATGAGCCATCCGGACAATCCTATCAGACTTCTCGAGACTGACCGGTCGCCTGTCCGGTATGGCATCTAGCCGACCAATCAACAGGGACTGGACAACCTACAGGCTGTCTTCATATCTCTATCAAAATCATATGCAATAATATCCATTAACTTATCATCTTACAGATTTATTCTAGCATTGCTTTGTGCTTATTATTCATGTGTTCACAGTATTACTAACTTGTCTGATAATTCATGCCTATTGTCTACTGTCTGTTTATCATAGCATAGCATTTTAAGCATTGGTTATTTATTCCATTCATTATTGTTCATAGTCTAAGGTACTATTAACATGTTGTCCACACAAGATATGTAAAGTGTGGATTGGCACTCACAAGGTAACAAGCTCGTCAGACAGATTCCACCTTCTCTTAACCTTAATACTAAGAAGGAATTCTTCTAATGAGGCTAAGGGTGTTCTAGAACCTTAACAGGGGTCTTAAGGCTGAGTAGTACCTACTGGCCGAGCAAGGGAAGTACAGTAGCCAAATTAGCACACTGTCGATGGTTGAGCGGCACCTCACCAAGTTCTAGGCGTGTGGCTGATGGCTGCAGCCGCACGCCTTCTCATGGCCGTTTGACTGTGCCAGCACCTCAAATGTGAAACCCACTTCCAAAAATTTGGCTAATTTAAATTTTTCTCATATAATAGGTTCTCCTACCAATACTAGCCTAGCATCAGTATCATCAATAAAGTGTATGAAACTCTAAGTAAAAGTTAAAACCCTCTTTCTCTTAGGAGAAAAACTCTGTGTAGGAAGAATCAGTTGAACCAACCAAGACCTGGCCATCCTGAACCAATTTAGGATAGGCGGTCAACCTAGTAGGTCAACAAAATTAGCCTGATCGACCGCCCATCTGTGATCGACCATCAGTACCCAGAATTGGGCCAATTCAAATCTAACTTAGTTATGTTTGGTTCCAATTGGTTCCTAACCACCCATGATCGGTGGGACTTACTTTTAAATGTGTTGGAGTGTCAATCGACAACCTCCTAGCCTCCTCTATCACTCTTTAATTAGAAGTAAGACTCTCAAGGGAAGAGTTACAGTACAACTCTAACTCTTGCATAAACTCCTTATTATAAACTCTCTATAAACCCTAATTAAGAACATTAGAACCTTGACATGTTTTGGGAGAGAGAAATTAAAGTGGAATAAGGTTGAAGGAAGAAGAAAAGGAAAACTACCATTGAAGGCCCTCCCTCAAGCTTCTTGCTACAACAGAATAAGCATAAGCGTTAAGGTAATCTCATAACCATCCCTATCTTACATAGAATGAATCCTTGATGATCTCATGAGGTAAAACCCAACCTCTGATCAAGTTGGAACAAGATTCTAGAAGACCATTAATGGATAATAGGTAGAACTGTTTAATAATGCTTATAATGGATGAACGGATATAAGTGTTCAATGTAGGACCTTATAATGATTTATAACATTGAATTATGGTTGGGAAGTGGCCATTAATATAGTACAGACCCTTAGAATTCCTCTGCGATAGCCCTCGACCCCATGTCTCAGAGAACGGATTGAATTGGGTTCAGTTCGAGCTCTCTGGTACGAGGTGATCGACAAGGGCAACCGTCTAAATTGAGTTTATCGATTGCCTCTGCTATCATCGATCGCCTGGTCTATAGAGAGGTGTATTCTTGGTATGTTTAATCTCAATTGACTATTTGGACTATGTTAGCCATCCCACACCTCAAGAATAATATAATAGACATGTTGGAATGATTGGTTTGATTAGAATGTACTCCCAAATGTGTAAGTACATGTGATTGCAAAGACGACATTCACAGTCGAGAACCATACTTGCATATGACCTATGGGAATAGGATTCTATCCTAACCAGTGATTCAAACCCATCATAAAACACCTATAGAAGTGACCCTACAGAGGTGCAAGCCTCTGGAACCCATCTAGGCCAAAATATCTAGGCAGTTGATAAAACTGAGTTGATTGACCACCATAGCTGATCAACTACCTCTATCGACCGCCACATTATAGCAAGCCTATTTTGGTTGTATATTCAACCATGGACCTTAAGACTAAATCAAGTGACCCTAGGACATGTTCCTAAGACTATTGAGGATACCCTAGACCTAATAAAAGCGAGACTAAACAATCATAGATAATAATCATGTATCAATTGTAACAGGTAATCTGACATAGGAAACAAGGGAAGGGACTCTGTCTACAACAGATTAAGGATTAGCTCACCAAATATAGGTGAGGGATTAGTACTTGTTTTATTTTCTTATTTTTGTAAGCATGTGCTTGCTACTTGTTTAGATTACTGTGTGATAACATGTCATCTAATAACTGTGATAACTATTCATGCATTTGCATATTATAACTCTATATTGGATTGTTTGATTATGGAATGTTTGATAACATATGAATGTTTGATAACGTAATTGTTTGCCATTTGCTTGTGTCCTAGTGGATCCAAATAGTTGGTATGGGATGATTTATCTTGGTCTATTAAGCTAGGATATGGGGTACCTGCATTAGTAATCTTCTTGGTTTAAGTTTCATATCCCGTGATAAGCAACCCTTGTTAATAAGTTTAGGTATTGGCATAGGCTTATTGTGGACCAACTTTGGGTACTCCCTTTTTGCAGCTGGAGCAGGGAAACGTGCAGGGTTGGGAACCAGCCTCTAGCGTTCAACATTTTTTTCCCTGGTCCTCTCTTGTTATACCATTGGGGTGGTAGATAGGTGCAAGGTAGGAGGCTTGAACTCAAGGTCTACCTCCCATCTCATGTTTCACTAAGCATAGACCAACCATCCTACCAAGCGAGTGTATGCAATATCACACCATTTTTGGTACGTTTAAGCGTGAGAAATGTCCTACAATGCAGTAGAAGGCAGCTTCAAAGCCAAGACTTCTCTATTAATAGAGTATCCCAACACTAGGGTTCCCTTTGGTCGGATTTCAATTTCACATTGATACAGGATTTGGTCAAGAAATTGAAATTAGTTTGGTTGTATCACTTGAAAACATTTCAAGAATTAAAAATTCATTTCAATTCAAATTTGAGAATAGATTCTAGTCTTCTTAATTACTCTGTAAGTAGAAATAACACTTCCAAACGAAACAGCATCAAAAGCCATGGTCGATTGAATCGGAAGCCAGAATAGAAGCCCAAATCGATTTAATCAGAAGCTCTCCCCAATTCCTGGTCCTCCAATTTCAACTGCTTTCCTAAATATAATTGAATCGAAAACCAGAATCCAAGCCCAAATGGAGGACTGTGATACGAGAGCGAGAAAGGACCCGAGTAGGGTTGGTGTGCTTTCATTTGGCACTGTTTCTGCATAATGTGCCATCACTCCACAGCTTAACTTCTTTCTACGGGTCTCCACCATATATTAAGGAAAAGTGAGCGGTAGAATTGTAAACATGATATTTCTATTCGAAAATTTGGACCAGATCTTAAACAAAAGAGATTCACTTACAAATTGTACTTTTTTCTTTTTGAAGAATACATTACAATATATGACTAATCGTCGTGTGTTTCATGATTTCAGGTGAAATTGATTTCAATTTCAACAAAATTGAGGGTAGAAACCCAGCCAAATTATCATGGAAATTGAAACCACCCCGTTAAATCGAACCAAAGAGAGCCTAGGTCTCCAACCGGCAAAAGTCCAAAACTCAAAGCATAGTTTTTTACCGTAAAGAGTGGTAGCCGGCCAAACAAAATTGTATACGCCACTGCTTTTGGTTTTCACATGGCAATGCATGTCAACATAATATGCCCTCCTAACCCATCAGTTGCATCCCAATTTATAGTGTCTGACATCTGAAGATCCATGTTGATCTTCTCACCCTGAAAACGCCATTACTGTTTCTCCAAAACCCTAGTGTGATTCATGATAAGTCTTCTTTCTCTTTGCAGATGGAGACATGAAAAGCTTTCGGACCGACACAATAGGATCATCAGCCTGTCAAAAACGTTAAAAAAGCGTAAAGCAAGGAACTACTTCAGAGAGGAAACAGTTGCATTAATTGTAGGGATTTACCAAAGTTTATACGACAACACATCAATTCTGACATACCTCAAAAATGGAAGGAGGAGAGTTTGCAAGCAAAGCTTGAGAAGGCTCTTTCCCACGATCTAAAGCAGACAACATTTGTTGCCACCCAGGTGCAGCAGTTCCTGTTGACACAATCCAGGGACAAAAATGTCTGTGCTGTCGAATTGGATCAAACTTCAAAGCTTGATCTACTTGTGCCTGCTTTAAATCCTTTCCTGTGTTAGAAGAGAACCAAAGTTGTGAGCCCTATAAATAAAGCAGAAAATAATTTTTGCTGCAACCAAAAAAGTAATGAGTCACATTACTTTAAGTGGCAAGAATTCACACAATGCTGAGATTCTTAATTACTAGAACAGGGATCACTTGCAGTCATCAAACTGATGTCAAGATTGTAAATGACGATGGTGCATTGGGTATGTTCTGTCAAATACTGTTGTGATGCTTTTATTGAACAAGCCCCTTAATCCTACCCTACTCTCCTATTTTTTTTTTTCATTTAAATGTTGTTATGATGCTTTTCTTGGGAGTAGTGCTGATACATGATAAGCTACGAGATTGTCATTTGAGATGGTACGGTAATGTTCAACGGAGGCGTTAGATGCTCTAGTAAGGAGGAGTGATTTGATTCAGATTGAAAGATCTAAAAGAGCTAGGGACAGACCTAAGATGACTCTAGGTGAGGTTGTGAAGAAAGACATGCATAGCTTAGACCTCGTTTTAAGTATGACATCGAACAAAGCAGATTGGAGGACAAAAATCCATGTAGCAGACCCTATCTAGTTGGGATAAGGCTTTGTTGTTGTTGCCTGTATGCTTTTTTTGAACAAGCCCATAATTCCGGAGTTCCTTTATGAGTACAATTCTTCATCAGGGCTGCAACCCTAGATAAAATTTGACAACTAACCACTTGGTTTGTAGAAGCTGGTGCCTTCCAAATGTTTTACATTATGTACCTTCTGGCTCATTTCAAATTTTTAACAAAATCAATTAACAAGGACTACAAAACTAATTTTATAACAAGGAGTAGGCCAAAGACTAGACCTTTGCAAACAACAAGAAGGCCAACCGCCAGACCATTGAAAAAACTAATCAATCAGATAGCTGTTCAAGGGTTGCTTATCTACTCCACCGTAAGCTAGCTTATCATCAAGATAGTTTGTTGATTTCTCTCCCCACAAAGGGGAAAAGTTCCCCTAGATCTAAGAGACAATGCTTTCCAATGCTTTCCTTGTAAGATGAAGATTTCTCCAAGATCCTCCCCTTACTAGATTTCATCCATTACAAGAGAGAAGTCTCCTTCAATCACACCAACTAGCCAACATTCTGCATTAGGCCCAAATGAGGTCCCAATAGAAGTTTAGAAGAGCCTAGGAGTGTATGGAGTTTCTTGGCTAATTAATTTGTTCAATAAAACTATGAGCTCAGATAAAATGCCAAATGAATGGAGAAGTATTGTGGCTCTGATCTACAAAAACAAAGGTGATATTCAAAGCTGCAATAACTATAGAGGTATAAAACTAATGAGTCATACTATGAAACTGCGGGAGAGAGTTACTGAAACCCACTTGAGAAAAGAAACTACCATTAAGGAGAACCAGTTTGGTTTTATGCCAGGTAAATCCATGATAGAGGTTATTTACTTGCTTAGGAGACTCATGGAAAGATGTAGAGAAGACAAAAAAAACTTCCATATGGTTTTTATCGATTTAGAAAAGGCTGATGATAGAATTCCTGAGTTAATCTGAAAAGTACTAGAGAAGAAATGTGTTTCAAACAAATATGTGGACATAGTTAGAGATATGAATGTGGTGACTAGTGTGAAAATCATGGGGAGTCAAATTCGTAAATTCCCAATTACAATGGGGTTACATCAAATATCAGCTTTAAGTCCTTATTTGTTTGCCCTCATTATGGACGATCTAACCAGAGACATTCAAAATGAAGTTCCTTGGTGTATGTTTTTCGCTAATGATATTGTTTTAGTGGATGAAACAAAAGCAGGGATTAATGCAAAGTTAGATCTATGGAAATCACCATTGGAATCAAACGGTTTTAAGATAAGTAGATTGAAGACAGAATATATGGTGTAACTTTAGTCACACAAGGATGGATAATGAAGTGGTGGACATTCTTGAAAGGGAGATACAACAAAGTGATCATTTTAGGTATCTAGGTTCAATAATAAACAAAGAATGTGATATAAACGATGATGTTTCACAGAGGATTAAAATAGGATGGATGAAGTGGAGAAGTGCATCTAGAGTGTTGTGATTGGCGTATTCCTTTACAACTTAAGGAAAATTCTATAAGATAGTCATTCGACCAGCTATGATGTATGGTGCAGAATGTTGGGCAGTTAAGAAGCATCATATAGATAAATTTAGTGTAACTGAGATGAAGATGTTAAGATGGATGCGTGGCAAAACGAGGAAGAATAAGGTAAGGAATGATCGTATTATAGCTGATTTGGGAGTAGCGCCGATACATGATAAGCTACAAGAAAGTCGTTTGAGATGATATGGCCATGTTCAACGGAAGCCGTTAGATGCTCCCATCCGGAAGAGTAATTTCATTCAGATTGAAGGGTCTAAAAGAGCTAGGGGTAGACCTAAGATGACTCTAGGAGAGGTGGTGAAGAAAGACATGTATAGCTTAAGCCTTGCTTCAAGTATGACATCGAACAGAACTAATTAGCGAACAAGAATCCATATAGCCAACCCCATTTAATTGGGATAAGGCTTTGTTGTTGTTTTGTTGTTGTTGTAATCACCAACTTTAACTCTGTTGTTGTAGAATTACTAACACCAATGGACCCTATGAACACGACTGCACCCCCCCTTCATGATTCTAAATAATCCTCTAATGCCAGCCGATCCATGATTACCTGGCAAAGTGCCCTGAAGGATTAGCTTGAAGTTGGTAGGAGGAGAAGGGGGATCAACAAATGCTGGATCTGCATAGGAATCAACAAAAAGAGAGACCACTATGTCTAAAGAAGTACTATAATGGCACTAAAATATCTGCAGTAGCTGATATAGCCATCCTTAGCATGATGATGTATGTGACCTCTTGAATGGATCTGACCTGACCCCTAAACATTTGGTTATTCCTCTCAACCTGTATGGTCCAAATGCCAACTAACATCACAGACTGCCACATAAGCTTACCCCTTTACTAGGAACCAATTTCCAAAATCTCATCAGATCGGGCATTCCTATAGGGGAATTTCAAGAGATTCCAAACAGGACTGAGAAGTGAGAGCAAACTGCTAGATGAAGAGGCATTGAGTAAAAAGTTGACCCATGGCTTGTTTATTTTTTTCATTCACAAAATTCATCTTCTTATCAAAGAAATTGAATTAAAAAAGAACCAGGAGGAATGACAAGTAAATAGAAAATTAAGACCTTTAAGATCCACGAATCAGGCAGCATGAACTGAGATAAGTGACATAGAATGTGCCCTGCCTCAAATATCACTTTGGGAATGAAACCAGCATCTTAAATGACTGCTTCTCCACTTTCAAAAGACAGATTTGACTGACACACAACTATCTTCTGAAGCATGTTGATTCTCAGCGGTTAATCCTCATATGCTCTGGAGATAAGAGGACACAATATATATCTTTCATTATTTACCCCAACAATCTTAGGAACATGCTCTAGTGAGATGGCAACAGAAGCAACAGTTGTCAAACTCAAAATTCAAAGTTCATCCAGGAGCATATGCCTAAATTTGCAGCTAATGACAGACCAGAATACAGAAGGAAAATGCCTGGTTCTAACTTGAACATCACCAGAAAGTGCTCCATCACCTCTGAAATTGAAGTTCCAAGTTTAACAGGTAGAACAGTAACACAGATACAAAGTACACACAGTGTTATACAGAAGCAAGCAAGCAAACGCGCACATGAATGTGGAATGTGGAACTTTCAAGTTCCAATTGATTTACAGTCTCACACGAAAGATTCTTGCTCCTCTTGTGGTTCCAACAACCTCAAACACTCAACAATTAGCTCTTTGAGCTCAGAACTCGAAAAGCCCTATTGAGAGGTTCCCCTGCTAAAGATAACTCTATTCTCTAACCACTGCAGCTGTCCAATAGATTTACGATTTGTTCAATAGGAAAGGGGGAGAAGCGAGCTTCAGCACTTGGATGACTTCGCGGCGGAATAGCAAGAACTGCTTCATTTACAAATCGGAGTTGAGTTTATGGATAAGCTGATAAAATTACATCCTGTAGTAATCTGGAAATTTATCTCAGAAGCAGAATCAGAACAGGCACAGGAACTGCTGTTAGATTGGCTGTCATGGCTGGCTGTCATGCTGTCATGACCTCTTTATTCTCTGGTACTGTTGTAGGAACTTAGTTTCTGCATCAAGAGTACTTCGTTCCGAACTCTCTTTGGACTATAAAGTGCCGTGGATCCATACTTCCACATCATAAGGCAAGGGAAGTGTCTGGTTCAAAGGTTCTTAATCTAAAACTATGATTAGACACTCCATAATTACAAATTTAACACTACGACTTTCATATATGTGCAACTCATCAGTTAATACCTTCCAATAAAGATCCAGGTAGTTATTTATTCTCCCTCTTCTGTTCCATTAATTTTTGCCTCCATTTCAGTTGCATCTGGACTTTGATCCATTCATTGATTGAAGGAGATACAATCCACACCTTCATATCTAAGTAGTCAATTTTTTTTTTTACGAACATTCTCCTTTTACCCATGTGCCAAACATCCAAGTTACTGAAGATTGAACAAATGATTCATTCCCTCTGAAGTCCCCAAGTATAAATTACCATGAAGCACAGATGTCATAGCCCGTTAAGCAGTTTTTTTTTTTTTTTTTTTTTTTTTTTTTTTAAAAGGCCTGTTCCTGTTCAGCACTTAGTAACTATTGTGGGTTGGAGCAGTAGTGCAAACAGAACGGGATTTCAGGAGCTCAAATTTGAAAAAGTTTCAAAATTTTGGACACCCTTAGAACATGCAATATTTGTGAATGTAGTGATGATAATAAAGGGCATCTTTAGCAGTTAGGTTAAATCTTGGTATATATATAATTTTAGGCAAGTGATTTATTTAATTTTATTGCTGTCCTCGAGACATCCTTCTTAGATGAAAATATGAAATGCATGGTTGTCGTGATTTAATAACATAGAATAAGATTGTGCACCCAAATAAACCATGGAACAAGAAAATGGAAAAATGGCAAGCGAAGAGGGACAGAGAAGGCCTGGCCGCTTTCTCTTGAATCAGGGGAAAGAGAAAGGAGTCCTATTTAAAGATGTTACAGAAAGGAGGGGAAAAGAAGAAGATATTCAGATTTTTCAACATGAATGGACATCAACAAACAAAAATGCATTTCAGGTTTTCTCAAGGCCTTTTCTTTTTTTTTTTTTTTTTTTTTTTTTTGGGGGGGGGGGGTAGTAGGACCAGACTAATTTGGATTTTGTCTGACGATAGGTCTTTTACCACTGCGGATACCATGGACTCTAAGCCAACATAGACCAGTGAAGCTTTCCAAACTTCAACTTAGTAAGTACGCCTTACCAAAGATTGTGAAACTTAGTTATAGTATGTACACGACCCCACAAATGTACTCTTTATGACCAATAAGGCTGACAGAACAAATGGGAAAAATGCAGGGAAAAACCCAGCAGATTATGTCTACTGGCTGCAGCTACTGGATGCAGCCTACAGCTGGCACAATCAACCAGTAGGAATCCAAGAAGGATTCCTCCTTCCCTTGTTGTGAGATCCACCTGCATCTTGTGCGGATTTCGTGTACCTTAATGTTTAGCATAGTGGACTAACTGATGCAGTACAAGTATGCTCTAGGACAAATAAGGGGTCCTCCAAAGGCCTAAACATAAGACAAGAAGAAGACAAAAGCCAAAACACTGTTCACATGAACAGTACCAACAGGATTTTTAGAAAGTTTTTCTTCTTCCTAAATTCAAAAAAAGTTTGATTTGTTTCCTTAAAATTAGTCATTCGTTTTGTTTCCTAAATTTGTTTTGTTTCCTAAGGTTGGTTACCATATGAGTCAGTTATAGATGTTATTTGTTTTGAAAACTTTCCTAAAAATTATAAAGGGAACTTTCTCTTTTTTATTTTGGACATTCCTTCTAGGAACTAGTCCTTCTATCTTTTGTATTTCCTTTTAGCATTATAAATAAAGAGGAAGAAGATGGTAGCAGAGTTGGCCAAAGTTTATTATTAAATTCTGGTTGAATCTCACTGGTTGTGAGACTCAAGTGAAACTCCTATTTTGTTCATTCCCGTTTTCAGATAATAATGGTTTTTTGAAAATTCATAACTTCTTCATCCATGGTTGGATCACCTTCAAATCTGGATATGGTATCAAGCACATCCTAGAGTACTTTCCCTCCAAGTTTGAAGATCTTCCAATGACTGAATCTTAAGATAAATAAGTTTTTTTATAATTTTATAATTCTGGTTTGCTAAAATACCTGTTTAAGACCTACGGACAAGATTGGTTTCGATTCCACACGTTGGATCAAGCTCATCATCTATGATATTGTTCCTCATATCCTAAGGATCAAGGATCCCAATTTTTGAAGCATTCTTATAGACGGATTTGAAGTTGTGGAATTATTTGTTCAATTTCAATTACTCTTGTTTGTTAAATTTGGGTTTGGACTGTGTAAAGATCCTGTAACAAAGAAGAATCTATGAATTGGATGTGTTGAAACCTTCTTTGCCATCAATTGATATCAAAGCATTGCCATCAATTGATATCAAAGCATGGCTGAAGAGAGTTCTAGCTCTCCTAACCAGTCCCATGACCCCCTTACTTTGATTCTTGAAAAATTGGTTGCAATGAATGCCAAGATTGATCACATGGGGGAGAGAATGAACACCAAGGAGGCTGGACGGCGACATCCAACAGCCAATATTGTGCCTAGAAATAATCCTAGGGCTCCCCAAAGAGTCCCTAAAGAAGACTATCAAGATCTACCAGATGATGAGTATAATGGGAGACTTCCCTGATATGAAATTTCACATAAAAGAAGGCTGGACTTAAAAGATTTCTATGGTAGGCAAGACCCACAAGCCTTTCAAGCCTTTCGTGACTGGTTGTGTGAATTGAATGATTACTTCGATTGGTTCGATCTTCCTGAACCACAAAAATTAAAATTAACACGATCAAGACTCTTTGGAGCCGCCTGTGAGTGGTGGAAAGTCCATGAACATAAGCTCAAAGTTCAAGGACGAGAGCCTAGGACTTGAGAAGAGAGAAAGTACGAATTAACGAGTGAATACATACCTGAACATCTCCAAATAAGGCTCTTCCATCGACAAAGTTACCACCAAGTGGCATGTATAACTGAAGAAAACCTGACACAACCATCTATAAAATTCAGTTCGCAAGTTAGCGAGGGGTGGAAGCCTAACGCTAACAATATTAACGTGAAGGCGGTACCTAAAGTTGCACCACCAACGACAACTCCAATACCTTCAACCGTTCTAGGAGCATTAGTGGCTGAAGTCAAGGAAAACGAAAAACAGGTTTCACAAATCCATGATGACAAAGGAAAGACCAACATTGATGTTCCTACTATAACAATTTGCATTAAAGAGGTTGTAGTTGAAGACCACATCAGTTACAATGTGGATGATTTTACTCAAGTCAATGAGATGGACATATGTGATCTTAATCTCCCTTCTGTAGCTCCATTGACTGATAAGGAGAGTCACAGTGATAATGAGGTCATAGACATTGAAGAAGCAACTGTAGAAGACAAAGAGCTACATGTGATCCCCATGGATACCTCTTGCACGTTTGAATTTTTTCAAGATATTGAACATATTGATCTTGTGACACCTCCCCAATATTTTGAAGAGAGTGGATCCAAGGTGGCAGATTTTCTTCCGAATTTTCAAGCACAACTAGACTTCCAATATCCAAGAAGGATGTATGCCAATCCACAGAGTTGATTCTTCACCATTACAAAACTCATGGACGAGTTTACTTTAAGTGGGGGGGAGCTGATGCAGTACAAGTATGCTCTAGGACAAATAAGGGGTCCTCCAAGGGCCTTAACACAAGACAAGAAGAAGACAAAAGCCAAAACACTGTTCATGGTACTGTTCACGTGAACAGTACCAACAGAATTTTTAGAAAGTTTTTCTTCTTCCTAAATTAAAAAAAAAGTTAGATTTGTTTCCTTAAAATTAATCATTCGTTTTGTTTCCTAAATTTGTTTTGTTTCCTAAGGTTGGTTACCATATGAGTCAGTTACAGATGTTATTTGTTTTGGAAACTTTCCTAAAAGTTATAAAGTGAAGTTTCTCTTTTTTATTTTGGACATTCCTTCTAGGAACTAGTCCTTTTATCTTTTGTATTTCCTTTTAGCATTATAAATAAAGAAGAATAAGATGCTGGCAACAAAGTTGGCCAAAGTTTATTATTAAATTCTGGTTTGTGAGACTCAACCAAAACTCCTATTTTGTTCATTCCCGTTTTCAGATAATAGTGGTTTTTTGAAAATTCATAAATTCTTCATCCATGGTTGGATCACCTTCAAATTTGGGTATGTTATCAAGCACATTCTAGAGTACTTCCCCTCTACGTCTGAAGACCTTCCAACGGCTGAATCTCAAGATAAATGAGTTTTTCCATAATTTTATAATTCTGGTTTGTTAAAATACCTGTTTGAGACCTACGGGCAAGATTGGGTTTGGTTTCGATCCCACCCGTTGGATCAAACTCATCTTCTGGGATATTGTTCCTCATATCCCAAGGATCAAGGATCCCAATTTTTAAAGCATTCTTACACACGGATTTGAAGTTGTGGAATTATTTGTTCAATTTCAATTACTCTTTGTTTGTCAAATTTGGGTTTGGACTGTGTAGAGATCCTGTAGCAAAGAGGGATCTATGAATTGGATGTGTTGAAATCCTCTTTGCCATCACTAACACTTAAAAACAAAAAAAAGGGTATCCCAGTGCACGAGGCTCCCACTACTGTAGGGTCTAGGGGGAGGGGCAG
Source organism: Protea cynaroides (assembly GCA_028583415.1). Taxonomy (NCBI): domain Eukaryota; kingdom Viridiplantae; phylum Streptophyta; class Magnoliopsida; order Proteales; family Proteaceae; genus Protea; species Protea cynaroides. The sequence continues at coordinate 88,397,550 of CM053268.1, forward strand.
AACATAAACAACCTTACCCCCACAATGCGGAAACACTGTTTTCGTGTGTCAAACCCATGACCACCAGGTTGCAATACTACAACGTTACCGTCACACCAAAATTTCGATTTCAATCCAAAATGTTTTGAAAATTCACTGATCCGAAACAAAACCAGGTATCGAAATTAATAAATACCAAATTTTGGTTTGATCCAAATTTCAATCGAAATCACTGTTTCGGTCCGAATTTCGGTATAAATATCCCTGGTTTCGGTTGAAATCTCCCTGTTTCGCCTGTTTCGTTAGGTTTTCTGAAAAATCTCCTTTTTCTTTAAAAACTCACATTCTTCACTTAAATCTTCCACTGTCCACTCAATTTACACACTATAAGCAAGATTCATATTTATGTATGTTAGAAAACTTAATACATTATGGATTGAGTTCATATTTATGTATGTTAGACAACTTGGTCAGACCATGTTGTGAACTCTTGAGTCCCATTATCGGCAGCAGCAGTAATGGTAATCGAGTCGAGGATTAGATGCGCTACGAAGCTCATCATAGATTTGACTTTGAGTGACTTCTAGTTCCATTCCATATATTATGTAATTTGATAATTAAACTTTAAAGAATGTTATTGAATGAAGTAATAATAATGTCATATGATTTATTTTCTAAATTACTACCATAGTATCATTTTGCATATTTTCATAGCAGCATACGTTAGTATAATATGGTTTATATGATAGAAAAACTATTTAGGATTTTTTTTAGTGAAAATAATTCACTGGATATGTGAAGAATGTTAAAAAAAAGCATCATAGAAAAAAAATTGGGCTTAAAAAACCTTTTTTTTCCCACCGAAATTGCATTTCGAAACAAAAAAAAAAATACTAGATTTCAACCTGGTTTTGGCCGTTTCGGCCGAAATTTCGGTTTTTGGCCTAGCCGAAACCAGGTTCAAAACCAAAATTCAAAACATTGAGTCACCAAGACTCGCCCTCTAGTAGACTAACACTTACAATCATAGTTGTCAAGGCGTCGTCTAAGTGCCCAGGTGGCCTTGTGACACCTTAGAAAATCGGGCGCCTTGGTAGCCTAGGCACCACGTCAGGCCTCCAACGCCTTGTTTCGCCTTGGCGCCTTGACAACTATGCTTATAATTAATTAATTTGGGCCCAATAACAAGGGTTGGCCCATTAGCCTAGTGGTTTAATTGAGTTAGTTAAGTGTGGGACTAGTAGAGGTCTTATGATCAAATCTCCAAAAACACAAAAGGGCAGACTTAAATTATATTTTTTGAGTTTTTACTTAGCCACTTCATAGTAGCTTGACATGTGGCATACCAAATGGGAAAAGGCAAAACTTAAGAGGCAAGATTGCAATCTTAAAAATTTGGTGGAACTTGGAAAGAGGAATATGATGAGACATAGAAATCCCTCCCCAATTCGCAGGACCTTGCCATGTGGCAATTGGATTGATAGAAAGATTGGGAATAAAAATAAGTGAGAGTTAGGAATATCCCTCAAGTTCGCAGGAGATTGTCAAGTGGCAATTGGGTTGAAACCCCTTGCCCAAGTTACCAAACTATAAAGGACTCCTTCCTCCTTGAGTTTCCTACATCCCATTAGATCTCCATCATTATACGAATTCCATAATTCTAAAGGAAGAGCGAAAAGAAAAGTTGAAAGACCCGAATTCAGATCTGGAGAAAGGGAGACCAGAACACCATTACAAAAGGAGTTTTTGGAAAAGGAACCACCATTAAGAGGAACCACCATTAGAGGACCTCCCATACCATAGGAAACTATCGGGAAGCTTTGATTTTGATCCTAAGGTGAGGTTTAATCATTCTTTTACTTGTACTTATGGTTCCAAATAGTTTAGGGAGATTTCCCATCTCTATTGGTTGAGGATTCAGATCTCATGAAGCCATTAATGGCCAAACAAGGTGAGAGAGAGAACTTTGACGATCTACATTCTAGATCTAGAAGGGGAGGTAGAGAATGGGTGAAGAGACCAACCTTGGTCTTAAGGTAGTAAGGAAATGTTGAATGATGGAATGACTTGTCTGTAATAGACAGAGGTCCTCTTATTTATAATGTGAGAATGAATACAAAGAAATAAAGAGGTAGTACAGGTAGTACATTACAGGTAGTACAATGAATCTAGATAAAAAATGAAATACGTAATATTCTCAACACTCCCCCTCAAGTTGGTACATATATATCATGCATGCCCAACTTAGACAATATCATATGGAAGGATTTCCCTGGCAGACCTTTGGTGAAGATGTCTGCTAGTTGGTCCTCCGATCTGACAAACGGAATCTCGATTTGTCCACTGTCCAATTTCTCTTTAATGAAGTGACGGTCTACCTCAACATGTTTTGTCCTATCATGCTGAACCGGATCTGATGCAGTCCAAGAACCAGCCAGTAGTGGATCAGCCCAAGGATGTGTCAACATGGGCCCAACCCACACTGTTCACGTGAACACTGTTCACGCAGTACTGTTCACATGAACAGTACCAACAGCATTAATTATGGCTCTTTTTATTAGTTTCCTAATTTTCAGTTTATTTATTTCCATTGTTTAGTTTCCTAAAAATTAGGCTAGTTAGTTTAGAAGTCGTAGTTGTTTGGAGACTAAGACTTGCCTAAAATCTAGTTTCCTAATTCCAGTTTTTAGAAACTTTCCTATTTTTATTGTTTTAGAGCCTTCCTAAATTATAAAGGAAGGTTGGTTTTACTAAATTTCGTTCTTTCCTATTTTATTTGTAATGTTTCAAAGCTATAAATAAAGAGAATGCAGACTGGCTGCAGGGGAGAGATTTAGACCAGAAAAAAGAAGAGAGTTTAGCTCCTGATTTTCTGGTTGAGTCTCATAGGTTGTGAGACTCGACCGAAATATTCTGTTTTATGATTTTCTTGTCCTTCTGTTAATTCCTTCAAGTTCTTATTATTGCATACTGAATTGCGATACCATTAAGTGCTGATTTGATCAACGAAAGCTCGTGGGATTAAAGATTAAAATCATATCGACCAGCTCTAACTAAACCAGTCCCGTTTTCAGATGATAGGTAGTTTTCAAAAAATCACATCTCTCTCATCTGTGATCGGATCATCTCCAATTTTGGATATGTCTTCAAGTACATCCTAAAGATCATTTCCTTCAAGTTTGAAGAACAACCAACGGTCAGATTCTCAGATAAGCCGAATTTTTTTTAAAGTCTCTATTCTGATTTCTGGGTTGGGTTAAAGAAATATCCTGCAACAAAGGGAATTAATTAGGATTGTCATCCTTGAATCCCCTTTGCCATCAATTGGTATCAAAGCATGGCTGAGGAGAGTTCTAACTCTCCTAATCAGTCCAACAATCCCAATGACCTTGTTAATCTGGTTCTCCAACGATTGGCCAAAATGGATGCCAAGTTAGATAGCATGGATGGGAGAATGAGTAATTTGGAAGAGCTAAATCATCCTAGGTCTGCTAGAGTGGAAGCCCTTAGAAGGGAAGCCCTTAATGCCAACCTAATGCCAAGACGTATTCTTAGGGCTCCTCAAAGAGTCCCTAAAGAGGAATACCACAACCCACCATATGACGACTATGATGAACCTATCCGTTACCAAACCCATAAAGTACGGATGGACCTCAAGGAGTTTCATGGGAGAAAAGACCCTGAAGCCTTCCAAGATTGGTTGAATGCCTTAGATGATTACTTTGATTGGTTTAGCCTTCCCGAACCTAGAAAGCTACAATTGGCCCGCTCCAAACTAGTGGGGGGTGCTCATGATTGGTGGCGTAACTATGAATATAGTCTCATGAGGAGTCGTAGAGAACCCACTACTTGGGAGGAGATGAAGGAAGAATTGAAAGAAAAATATTTGCCACGATCCTTCCAAAGAAGGTTGCATGACTAGCTGAATAATCTTCGACAAGGCACTATGAGTATAGAAGATTATGTCTATCAGTTTGACCAATTGTGTGCACGGTCAGGTTCACGAGACAATGATGATCAAATGATATCTCGGTTCCGTTTGGGGCTGCGACATGAAATTAGAGAAAAAATGGGAGTGGTTGATATTGTTAGTTTTAACGACTGTGTTGATAAAGCTTTCCAAGCCGAGGACCTTTTGAAGTCAACACCAAAGCCCACCTCCAGTTCTTATGAATTGAAGCACCCTACACCAAACAAGAAAGTCATAGGGACTACATCTCATGCTACTCCAACGACAGATAAAGGTAGAACTCCCATGGTAGCAGCTATGGATGTGCAATGCTATCACCGCAATGCATATGGTCACTTTGCTAGAGATTGTCCACAAAAATTAAAGGTAAACTCCTTAGTTGCTTGCAATCGAGGCCAACCCGGATACACGGTATGTGAACCGCAAAGTGATGACACTTCGTTCCTAATACGGATGTCATGGATGATAGTGAGGATTCATATGGAATCCATATAATCACCAGTATGGTCTTGATTGCTTCAAAAGTAGATGTGGATAATTTTGATGCATTTACTAAAGCTCTATGGATTGACAATAGTAACCACAGTTCTGATGAAGACCACGGTGTTATGGAGAAAATTGTGGAAGACAAAGAATTGAATAAGATCGTCCCCATGGATACCACGATTCCATTTTGACTTTCCTCAAGATGTTGAGCATGTTGATTTCGTAATACCTTCTAAATATCTTGAAGAAAGTGGACCCAAAGTGATGGATTTTCTTCCAACGTCGCAAGCACAGTTTAAGTTTCAAGATCAACAGATGCTGCCTACCGACCCCTCTGTAGTCATTCTTCACCATTACAAAACTCGTGGACGAGTTCTTTTTAAGTGGGGGGGAGTTGATGCAGTCCAAGAACCAGCCAGTAGTGGATCAGCCCAAGGATGTGTCAACATGGGCCCAACCCACACTGTTCACGTGAACACTGTTCACGCGGTACTGTTCACGTGAACACTGTTCACGCAGTACTGTTCACATGAACAGTACCAACAGCATTAATTATGGCTCTTTTTATTAGTTTCCTAATTTTCAGTTTATTTATTTCCATTGTTTAGTTTCCTAAAAATTAGGCTAGTTAGTTTAGAAGTCTTAGTTGTTTGGAAACTAAGACTTGCCTAAAATCTAGTTTCCTAATTCCAGTTTTTAGAAACTTTCCTATTTTTATTGTTTTAGAGCCTTCCTAAATTATAAAGGAAGGTTGGTTTTACTAAATTTCGTTCTTTCCTATTTTATTTGTAATGTTTCAAAGCTATAAATAAAGAGAATGCAGACTGGCTGCAGGGGAGAGATTTAGACCAGAAAAAAGAAGAGAGTTTAGCTCCTGATTTTCTGGTTGAGTCTCATAGGTTGTGAGACTCGACCGAAATATTCTGTTTTATGATTTTCTTGTCCTTCTGTTAATTCCTTCAAGTTCTTATTATTGCATACTGAATTGCGATACCATTAAGTGCTGATTTGATCAACGAAAGCTCGTGGGATTAAAGATTAAAATCATATCGACCAGCTCTAACTAAACCAGTCTCGTTTTCAGATGATAGGTAGTTTTCAAAAAATCACATCTCTCTCATCTGTGATCGGATCATCTCCAACTTTGGATATGTCTTCAAGTACATCCTAAAGATCATTTCCTTCAAGTTTGAAGAATAACCAACGGTCAGATTCTCAGATAAGCCGAATTTTCTTTAAAGTCTCTATTCTGATTTCTGGGTTGGGTTAAAGAAAGATCATGCAACAAAGGGAATTAATTAGGATTGTCATCCTTGAATCCCCTTTGCCATCAATTGGTATCAAAGCATGGCTGAGGAGAGTTCTAACTCTCCTAATCAGTCCAACAATCCCAATGACCTTGTTAATCTGGTTCTCCAACGATTGGCCAAAATGGATGCCAAGTTAGATAGCATGGATGGGAGAATGAGTAATTTGGAAGAGCTAAATCATCCTAGGTCTGCTAGAGTGGAAGCCCTTAGAAGGGAAGCCCTTAATGCCAACCTAATGCCAAGACGTATTCTTAGGGCTCCTCAAAGAGTCCCTAAAGAGGAATACCACAACCCACCATATGACGACTATGATGAACCTATCCGTTACCAAACCCATAAAGTACGGATGGACCTCAAGGAGTTTCATGGGAGAAAAGACCCTGAAGCCTTCCAAGATTGGTTGAATGCCTTAGATGATTACTTTGATTGGTTTAGCCTTCCCGAACCTAGAAAGTTACAATTGGCCCGCTCCAAACTAGTGGGGGGTGCTCATGATTGGTGGCGTAACTATGAATATAGTCTCATGAGGAGTCGTAGAGAACCCACTACTTGGGAGGAGATGAAGGAAGAATTGAAAGAAAAATATTTGCCACGATCCTTCCAAAGAAGGTTGCATGACTAGCTGAATAATCTTCGACAAGGCACTATGAGTATAGAAGATTATGTCTATCAGTTTGACCAATTGTGTGCACGGTCAGGTTCACGAGACAATGATGATCAAATGATATCTCGGTTCCGTTTGGGGCTGCGACATGAAATTAGAGAAAAAATGGGAGTGGTTGATATTGTTAGTTTTAACGACTGTGTTGATAAAGCTTTCCAAGCCGAGGACCTTTTGAAGTCAACACCAAAGCCCACCTCCAGTTCTTATGAATTGAAGCACCCTACACCAAACAGTAAAGTCATAGGGACTACATCTCATGCTACTCCAACGACAGATAAAGGTAGAACTCCCATGGTAGCAGCTATGGATGTGCAATGCTATCACTGCAATGCATATGGTCACTTTGCTAGAGATTGTCCACAAAAATTAAAGGTAAACTCCTTAGTTGCTGCAATCGAGGCCAACCCAGATACACAGGTATGTGAACCGCAAAGTGATGACACTTCTGTTCCTAATACGGATGTCATGGATGATAGTGAGGATTCATATGGAATCCATATAATCACCAGTATGGTCTTGATTGCTTCAAAAGTAGATGTGGATAATTTTGATGCATTTACTAAAGCTCTATGGATTGACAATAGTAACCACAGTTCTGATGAAGACCACGGTGTTATGGAGAAAATTGTGGAAGACAAAGAATTGAATAAGATCGTCCCCATGGATACCACGATTCCATTTTGACTTTCCTCAAGATGTTGAGCATGTTGATTTCGTAATACCTTCTAAATATCTTGAAGAAAGTGGACCCAAAGTGATGGATTTTCTTCCAACGTCGCAAGCACAGTTTAAGTTTCAAGATCAACAGATGCTGCCTACCGACCCCTCTGTAGTCATTCTTCACCATTACAAAACTCGTGGACGAGTTCTTTTTAAGTGGGGGGGAGTTGATGCAGTCCAAGAACCAGCCAGTAGTGGATCAGCCCAAGGATGTGTCAACATGGGCCCAACCCACACTGTTCACGTGAACACTGTTCACGCGGTACTGTTCACGTGAACACTGTTCACGCAGTACTGTTCACATGAACAGTACCAACAGCATTAATTATGGCTCTTTTTATTAGTTTCCTAATTTTCAGTTTATTTATTTCCATTGTTTAGTTTCCTAAAAATTAGGCTAGTTAGTTTAGAAGTCTTAGTTGTTTGGAAACTAAGACTTGCCTAAAATCTAGTTTCCTAATTCCAGTTTTTAGAAACTTTCCTATTTTTATTGTTTTAGAGCCTTCCTAAATTATAAAGGAAGGTTGGTTTTACTAAATTTCGTTCTTTCCTATTTTATTTGTAATGTTTCAAAGCTATAAATAAAGAGAATGCAGACTGGCTGCAGGGGAGAGATTTAGACCAGAAAAAAGAAGAGAGTTTAGCTCCTGATTTTCTGGTTGAGTCTCATAGGTTGTGAGACTCGACCGAAATATTCTGTTTTATGATTTTCTTGTCCTTCTGTTAATTCCTTCAAGTTCTTATTATTGCATACTGAATTGCGATACCATTAAGTGCTGATTTGATCAACGAAAGCTCGTGGGATTAAAGATTAAAATCATATCGACCAGCTCTAACTAAACCAGTCTCGTTTTCAGATGATAGGTAGTTTTCAAAAAATCACATCTCTCTCATCTATGATCGGATCATCTCCAACTTTGGATATGTCTTCAAGTACATCCTAAAGATCATTTCCTTCAAGTTTGAAGAATAACCAACGGTCAGATTCTCAGATAAGCCGAATTTTCTTTAAAGTCTCTATTCTGATTTCTGGGTTGGGTTAAAGAAAGATCATGCAACAAAGGGAATTAATTAGGATTGTCATCCTTGAATCCCCTTTGCCATCAGGATCATTAGCAATGCTAATGGCTGCTTGATTATCATAAAATAATTTCAAGGACTGGTTACACGTAACCTTCAAATCTTTGAGTAGTCATTGTAAACATAGTAGTTCACATATTTCATGCATCATTGCTCTGTATTCTGCTTCTGCACTGGATCGGACAACCACATTTTACTTCTTACTGCGCCAGGTTACCAAATTGCCACCCAAGAATGTGCAATAACCAGAGATAGACTTACGATCAGGACTTCCTGCCCAATCTGCATCAGTATAAGCCTCCACCTGGATTTGTTTATTTGGTGAATCTGAAATGGCATATGCTTCCATTTTCAGAGGGTCATTAGAAGATAACAGGATCCCTCTTCCAGGGGCTGACTTTAGGTAATGCAGTATCCAATAAACAGCCTCCATATGTGTAGAGTATGGGTCGTGCATAAACTGGCTTACCAAACTAACTGCGAATGCAATATTTAGCCGTGTGTGGGCAAGATATATGAGTCTGCCAACAAGTCTCTGATATCTTCCTTTGTCTTCTGGTGTGCCTTCTTTTGCCCTTAGCTTGGTATTGGGATCAAGAGGAGTATCACAAGGTCGAGCCCCAAGTAACCCTGTTTCTGAGAGAAGATCAAGAACATACTTTCTTTGAGACAGATAGATGCCTTTTGTAGATCTGGCAACTTCAATCCCACAAAAGTACCTAAGTTTTCTAAGGTCTTTGATCTCAAACTCCTTCCCTAGAAATGCCTTTAGTTTCGTGATTTCATCATTGTTATTGCCAGCAATGATGATATCATCTACATATACAAGTAAGGCAGTAAAAGTGTTAGGGGAATGTTTTATAAATAAGTATAGTCAGCATTGCTTTGAACATAGCCAAATGCTACCATAGCTTTATAAAATCTTCCAAACCATACTCTAGGAGATTGTTTTTAACCATAAAGAGATCACTTCAACTTGCAGATTTTTCCTTGGCTTTTATCATCTGTGAAACCCGGTGGGCAGTCCATATAGACATCTTCAGTAAGTTCTCCATGAAGGAATGCATTTTTTATAGCTAACTGTTGCAAGTCTCAGTTGTGATGTACAGCACAGGACAGTAAAACCCTAATGGTAGTCATTTTGGCCACTGGAGCGAAGGTTTCTTGGTAGTCAATCCCATATGTTTGAGTAAATCCCCGTGCAACCAATCTAGCCTTGTACAGATCAATAGTCTCATCTGGTTTCTGTTTCACTGTAAAGATCCACTTGCATCCTACTGACCTTGATCCTACAGGAAGTGGAACAAGATCTCATGTACCATTTTTCTTCAGAGCCCTCATTTCTTCCACCATTGCAGTTTTCCACCTTTCATCCATAATTGCATCCTGCCATTTTTGAGGAATAGACACAGAAGAGAGCGAAGACACAAAAACACGGAAAAAAAGGGAAAAGGGAGTCATAGGAAACATAATTGGAAATAAGATGTAGGGTGCAGGCCCTAATTCCTTTTCGAAGTGCAATTGGAAGATCAAGATCAGAAGAAGGAGTAAGTTCCTTACCAGAAGAAGGCTCAGTAGACTTAGTTTCTGGATCCAGGGCTGGCAAAGGGACATGTGGAGGAGTGGTAGTGGCATTTCCTTGCTTGTCTTTGGCACGGCTATAAACTTGCAGAGGTGGCTTGGTGGTTGGATGCTTGGATGGTGCAGCTGTATCGAGCACTTGTTCTTAGACTATTTCTGGTACATCAGGTATATCCGGTATAAGTACATTTGGAATATCAAGTGCATCTTCAACAGTCTGTGTCTCCCCCTGAAGAGGAGCCTGATAATAGGAGAGATGCTCATGAAAAATGACATCTCTACTAACAAGGACCTGACGAAAGGGAGGATGATAACACTTGTATCCTTTCTGTGTTGCAGAATACCCTAAAAATATGGACTTTAATCCACGTGGATCAAGCTTGCCAGGGGAACGATGGTTACGAGCATAACAAAAACAACCAAAGACTCTAAGAGGAAGAACAAATCAGAATTTCCAAGTAAGATGTCCAGGGGAGCCTTGTTGTCTAAAACTCGAGAAGGAAGGCGGTTGATCAAGGATGTTGCAGTGAGGACAGCATCACTCCAGTATTGAGCGGGAACATGTCTCTCAAACATTAGTGCTCTAGCTGTTTCGAGTAAGTGGCGGTTCTTTCTTTCAGCGACTCCATTTTGAGCAGGAGTGTCCACACAACTTGTCTGATGAATTATCCCGTTATCAGCCAAGTATTGCTGAAAAAATCCTTCAAGATATTCCTTACCATTGTCACTACGGAGCATCTTCAACTGAGTTTGAAACTGCGTCTTGATCATATTGTGGAAATGGCGGAAGCATGCAAAGACCTCATTTTTTTTACGCATCAAATAGACCCATGGAGTACGAGTGTGACAATTAGTAAAGGTTACAAACCACCTATGACCAGAAATAGAGGTAGTCCGTATTGGACCCCAAACATCAGAATAGACTAAATCAAAGATACAAGGACTTCTCGAAACAAAAGGTAAATAAGAAATACAAGCCTGTTTGGCCAAAACACAAGTCTCACATAATAACTCGTCTTTATTACATTGTTTAAATAATTTTGGAAAAAAATGACATAGAACAGCAGAAGAGGGATGCCCAAGACGGCGGTGCCACTGCTGAAAGGTACTGATTGCGGAATGGGAGGAAGGTGTTGAACAACCATTGTCAAGCAAGTACAGGCCACCATGCACACTACCATGTCCAATCATCTTCCCGTTCTCCAGATCCTAAATCACACAATAGGAAGGAAAAAATGTAACTTTACAATTTAGAGACTTTGTAAGACTACTAATGGAGAGTAAATTTTTGGATAAATTAGGAACATGTAGAACGGAATTCAAATCAAGGGAGGAAGAACAATGGATGGATCCAATTCCAGATATAGGAGAGAGGGATCCATCAGTGACCTTCACAGTATTATGTCCAGAAGAAGGAGAGTATAAATAAAAAAACTCAGACGAACTAGTCATGTGGTCAGTGGCTCCAGTATCTATAACCTAAGGGCTAGAGACAGAGAAAGCACAATGACCATCATGGGAAATATCTGACTGAACAAAAAAAGAACCTGGGTTGGTAGATGCAGATGTGGATTATTGATTTGTAGTCGCAGGAGGTAGTCGAAGGAGATGCCGGAGAGTCTGAAGTTCTTGTGCAGAGAGTTGTGGCAGAGGACCAGTAGAAGGACTTGCTTCAGTTTGATGTGCCTGAGGTGCATGGGAGGACTTTGCCTTATGCATACATTTTTCCCGACGTTTTGCTTCAAAATCTACCGGTTTGCCATGAAGTTTTCAGCATGTGTCTTTGGTGTGCCAAAGCTTGCTACAATACTCACATTTGATAGCATCACGGGAAACAGGAGGACTCTTGTATGTCTGAGTATTTGTCTGGAGAGTAGATCTATCCGGAACAGAAGGGGACAACATTGTTATTCGTCGTTGTTCCTCTAACTGAACCATGGAATAAGCCTGTTCGAGGGTAGGGAAAGGGTCCCTACTGAGAATCTGTGAGCGAATAGGATCAAGCTCCACATTTAGTCCTGCCAGAAAAGTATAAACCCTGTATTTCTCTTCCCTTTTGTGAAATAGGGTAGCATCTTCTTCACATTTAGCATGAATAGAATTATAAAAATCAATTGTTTGTCAATAGCTCCTCAACTTAGTATAATATTGGGATACAGTCAATTCTTTTTGGATAGTTTCATGAACACTTTTTTGAATGGCATAAATTAAAGCAGCATTCCCAACTTGGGAATAGGTGTCCTTAGCAAACTTTCAAATTTGTGCAGCAGTATCCAATAACAAATAGCCCTCGGCTACAATGGGTTGCATGGAATTGAGGAGATATTGCATTACCAATGAATTTTCAGCATGCCATTTTTTCAAAACAATGTCCTTGGTCAGAGGTTTTTCCTTGGTGCCGGTAAGATATCCCAATAATCCCCAAGTTGTAATTGAGAGTTGGGTGGCCCGAGACCACATTAGGTAATTACCACCATCAAGTTTAGCGGTATTAGTGGGAATAGTGAGATTTTCCATTTTAAAACTCTCTATCCCAGAAGAGGTTACTTCAGATGTCATCCTTGAGTTGTGTATTCAAGAACAAACACCCAAAAACAATATGAACAGCCTCCCTGTTTGGTAATAGCACAATATATGGAGATCAAAGTAGAAATATCACTTGTCAGATATCCTAACTTGTCCCATGTGCAACATAATATATGAAAATCAATTCTGGTTTGCACCCACTTTTTTGTTTATTGGGGTAAACTCAGAAACTCATAGATATCCGACCAGATTGAACCATATTATTAATATCCAGACTGATAAAAAAAAATTGATTTCCAATAAAGAGAATAAAAAAATGATCCGTAATGAGGGATAAAAAAAAAGGGCAGTACCTATATCATATTATGATTCCCTCTTTGGTTGCGGCCCCTAGTAGGGAGAAAAAAAAAAAGAAGGAAAGTCGGTGGTTGGCGGTGGTAGGTTGGCGACGGCGGTGGTGAGGCGACGGAGGGATCTGGCGGTAGAACTAACTTGGCTCTGACCATGTTGAATGATGGAATGACTTGTCTGTAATGGACAGAGGTCCTCTTATTTATAATGTGAGAATGAATACAAAGAAAGAAAGAGGTAGTACAGGTAGTACAATACAGGTAGTACAATGAGGGTAGTACAGGTAGTACAATTATACAACACAGGTAGTAGAATGAATTTAGACAAAAAATGAAATACGTAATATTCTCAACAGGAATGGTGGCAAAAGGGTTAAGACATCTCAAATTAACAAGCCCTCTTCGCTATAGGATCTTAATTCAATCCAACACAAAAATCTGCAGAGAAAAATAATAGAAAAAAATTCTTATCTAGAAATCCGATCGTCAGAAATTAATGAAACTTGGGTTGAATGGCTTTTATAATAGTTATGAACACCCCTCCAAAGTTGAAGACGATCGGAACAAAACTGAAGAAGATATTAGGCCCCAAAGCTGGCTGGACCTGGTAGCGCCTGGTTCTGGACAGTGTTCTGGAGCTTTTGTGATCTGGTTTCAATTCAGCCACAGAACTTGAAGGAACTTGTAGGAATAGGGTTGCCAGCCAAGGTATAGTAGACCTAGATCCAAGGAAGAACAGAAATTGCAAGGAAAGAGAAAATAACAAGAGGTTGAGTCTCACAACCAGGTGAGGCTCAATCAGAAATTAACTGATTCTCAATTTTTCTGGAAAAGCTCTACTGCCGGCAGTTACTTCTATTCATATTTATAGATTGAAACCTTACAGTTAAGATAGGAAAGAACTAAATCTAGTAAAACCAACATTCCTTTATAATTTAGGAAGACTCTAAAACAATAAAATAGGAAAGTCCTAAATCTGAAAATAGGAAAGTAAATAATTGGTCTCCAAGTAATTGAAACCTACTAACAATCTATCCTAAATATTAGGAAACTAACCAAACAATGAAATTAGGAAACTAACTTTAGGAAAGAAATAACAAAAGAGTAAACAAATATTTCAAAAAAAATCTGCTGGTACTGTTCACGTGAACAGTACCACGTGAACAGTGTTGACCATGTGGGATGCTTGCCTTCTTGGACTGCATCAACTCCCCCCCACTTAAAATGAACTCGTCCACGAGTTCGATAGTGATGAAGAATGATTTCAGTGGGTTCGGTAGGAAACGTCTTCTGATTTTGAAATTTTGGCTGTGCTTGCAATGTTGGAAGAAAATCCATCACTTTGGGTCCACTTTCTTAAAGATATTTAGACGGTATCACAAAGTCAATATGCTCAACATCTTGAGGAAAGTCAAGTAGAATCATGGTATTCATAGGGACTATCTTGTTCAATTCTTTATCTTCCGCAATTGTCTCCATAACACCGTGGTCTTCATCAGAACTGTGGCCACCTTTGTCAATCCCTGGAGCTTTAGCAAAGGCATCAAAATTATCCACATCTACTTTTGGGGCAATCAAAACCATATCCACATCTACTTTTGGGGCAATCAAAACCATATCCATATCTACTTTTGGGGCAATCAAAACCATGCTGCTGATTATATGGATTCCATATGAATCCTCACCATCATCCGTGACATCCGTATTAGGAACAGGAGTGTCATCACTTTGCGGTTCACATATTTGTGTATCTGGATTGGCTTCGAATGCAGTAACTAAAGAGTTTACCTTTAATTTTTGTGGACAATCTCTAGCAAAGTGACCATATGCATTGCAGTGATAGCATTGCACATCCGTAGCTACTACCATCGGAGTTTTACCTTTATCTGTCGTTGGAATAGCATGAGATGTAGTCCCTATGGCTTTACTGATTGGTGTGGAGTGTTTCACTTCATAAGAACTGGAGGTGGGCTTCAATGTTGACTTCAAAAGGTCCTCGGCTTGGAAAGCTTTATCAACACAGTCGTTAAGACTAACAATATCAACCACACCCATTTTTTCTTTAATCTCAGGTCGCAACCCCAAACGAAACTAAGATATCATTTGATCATCATTGTCTCATGAACCTGACCGTGCACATAATTAATCAAATTGATATACATAGTCTTCCATACTCATACTACCTTAACGAAGATTATTCAGCTGGTCATGCAACCTTCTTTGGAAAGACCGAGGCAAAAACTTTTCTTTCAATTCTTCCTTCATCTCCTCCCAAGTAGTGGGTTCTCTACGACTTCTCATGAGACTATATTCATAGTTACGCCACCAATCACGAGCACCCCCACTAGTTTGGAGTGGGCCAATTGCAGCTTTCTAGGTTCAGGAAGGCTAAACCAATCAAAGTAATCATCTAAGGCATTCAGCCAATCTTGAAAGGCTTTAGGGTCTTGCCTCCCATGAAACTCCTTGAGGTCCATCCGTACTTTATGAGATTGGTAACGGATAGGTTCATCATAGTCGTCATAGGGTGGGTTGTGGTATTCCTCTCTAAAGACTCTTTGAGGAGCCCTAAGAATACGTCTTGACATTAGGTTGGCATTAAGGGCTTCCATTCCAGGAGTTTCCCTTCTAGGGGCTTCCACTCTAGCCGGCCTAGGATGATTTAGCTCCTCCAAATTACTCATTCTCCCATCCATGCTATCTAACTTGGCATCCATTTTGGCCAATCGTTGAAGAACCAAATTAACAAGGTCATTGGGATTGTTGGACTGATTAGGAGAATTATACTCTCCTCAGCCATGCTCTGATACCAAATTGGTGGCAAAGGGGTTAAGACATCTCAAATTAACAAACCCTCTTTGCTATAGGATCTTAATTCAGTCCAACACAAAAATCTGCAGAGAAAAGTAATAGAAAAAAATTCTTATCTGGATATCTGACCTTCAGAAATTGATGAAACTTGGGTTGAATGGCCTTTATAATAGTTATGAACACCCCTCCAAAGTTGAAGACGATCGGAACAAAACTGAAGAAGATATGAGGCCCCAAAGCTGGCTGGACCTGGTAGCGCCTGGTTCTGGACAGTGTTCTGGAGCTTTTGTGATCTGGTTTCAATTCAGCCACAGAACTTGAAGGAGCTTGTAGGAACAGTGTTGCCAGCCAAGGTATAGTAGACCTAGATCCAAGGAAGAACAGAAATTGCAAGGAAAGAGAAAAGAACAAGAGGTTGAGTCTCACAACCAGGTGAGGCTCAATCAAAAATTAATTGATTCTCAATTTTTCTGGAAAAGCTCTACTGCCACCAGTTACTTCTATTCATATTTATAGATTGAAACCTTACACTTAAGATAGGAAAGAACTAAATCTAGTAAAACCGACCTTCCTTTATAATTTAGGAAGGCTCTAAAACAATAAAATAGGAAAGTCTTAAATCTGAAAATAGGAAAGTAAATACTTGGTCTCCAAGTAATTGAAACCTACTAACTATCTATCCTAAATATTAGGAAACTAACCAAACAATGAAATTAGGAAACTAACTTTAGCAAAGAAATAACAAAAGAGTGAACAAATATTTCAAAAAAAATCTGTTGGTACTGTTCACGTGAACAGTACCACGTGAACAGCGTTGACCATGTGGGCTGGTTGCCTTCTTGGACTGCATCAAGGAAACTCTTACACGATGGCTCTGGTGATTCCCAACTAGTAGGGAAGACCATAAAAGCAATTGGGATGAAATCCCAGAAAGAACAGGTTGAATACATTCTTCTCGGACTGAGAAATCCACGAACCGGAAGCACCTACCAGTTGCAAATCCAGCGTCCAGTAGCACCATCTGGTAGCCACCAGAATGGTCTGTCAAAGTCTACAGGATGCACATGTAAGACCTGCATCTGATAGTGCCTATTGCTGCAGGTCTTCCCATCTTACGGACACTGGAGCCGGGAGGACTAAGACCCGACGGGGCCAGTTACATCTAGGTGAGTACTTTGAGGAAATGTCATTTCAATTGGGTACTGGGCGGGGGTGATTTAGACAAACCAAAGTGGGGGAAAAGTGAGCAGATAGGCAGAATTTAGTCCAACCGAAAGAAGTCACCGAAAGTATTACTAATACTTCCGGGTCCTCTTCTTCCGATTGTATGCGGGGCACCTGGGGTTGTGGCCATATGAAGACTAGTTGGAACCCTATATAAGGAAGGTGAGAGTTATTAACTCCTTCCACCTGAAAACCCCCATTTGTTGGTGAGCATTGAAGGCATTGGGACACCTCCACCTCAAGGTTTCCCCAACTCCCTCCCTCTCTCTTCTTCAACCCCCAACCACCATAGGGAGGGGTGGTTGTGCAGTGAAGAGGAACTCAAGCTGGCAACACAAGTAAGTATCAACCCAATAAATTCTTCATAGGTGGGTGAGCCCTAAACAAATGATCCCTTGGGGGAATTGGGAGGGGGCGAGTTAGATCTCACTTGCGTTAGGACTGAATCATTGGATCCATCCCATCTCAAGGCCGTGTGGAGCTAGGGCAGCCTCTAACCCTTTCAATGGAGGGGGGATGGATGTTTGATCACCTTCGACCACTATGGAGGGCATCTCCACTTCTTAATGCTCCCTTAGACTTGGATTGAAAGAGCCCTAGTGAATCCATGCCAGAAATCCCTTGGCCTCGTAAGCAAACTCGAACCGGAAGAAGATTCGGAAGGATTACTTTCGGGTAATCTTCCAGAAGGATTAATTTCGGGTAATCTTCCAGAGGGAGTTACTTTGTCATAGGAAAAACTTCTAGAAGGGATTGGAGGGAATGTCGGAGCCAATACTTCCAGACAGACTTCCTCCAGTCAGTTTAATCTTCCCCTTTGTGCCAAGGTCTATGTTCTAGAGTTGGGATTATGTCTTAGATGATGCCGATGTGTCCGCAACTGAGATGCCAGGAAGGGGCCTACTTTTGCATTGGGTCGGTGTCGCCTAACGGAGTGTGGCGGTACTAAATTCATCCCTGCAATGATGGTTTTTGTCCAACGTGAATGAGCAGTGCCCAAGATATTGTTTGTAGTTCACCATAACCTCACCTAATTAAATTTGTTCATAATTCATATTTTATTATTGCTTACTTGCATGCTCCCAATCCCCTCAGTGTGCTTAGTGAAGCTTACCTCCCACACGCGTGTATCTTTTTATATTCTGATGCAGGTTACACTGTAGCCCATTATGTGGATGTTTTGTACGTTGTAGAGGGCTACAGCGAAGATGTGGATGATTCAGCTTCTGAGGATCATGGTGCTGATTGCTCTTGTGATGCCTGTGCCTACGGAGGCCAGGCTTGAGTTTTACTTACTTTACAATTGAACTTGTAGTCCGCTTACTTTTTACGTCCTTTGGTTATACTATTTGAGGAATATTTATACTATGTTGAGTACTTTGGTGACATGGATAACACACAGTCATGCTTATATTTTATCATTTAGAAGTTAGAACCATCAGTTGATAATATCCTTTGATATATTATTATGTCTTTTGCTTATTACTGTTTTACTCTGATTATGGTAGTTATGTGGTTGATGGTGTGACTTAATGACACCATGTCGAGATCTTGGCGGGTGGATGGGATGGCAATAAGCGTCCTAGTCATAGCTCCGGTGTTTCAGGAATGGAGTGTAACCAGGGGAGCTAGTAGATAATGGTTATATTTGTTATCTGATTGTCTCTAACAAACACTCTAAATATCATGCTGCACAACCAAATCAATCACCAGAAGACATATTGACACATGGCAGTGATAAAATATATCAATAATTGACATGCAAGCAAAAAACAGTCTACCAGAAAATACATTCAAACATACATCAAGAAAAGAGACTAGCTGTCCAGTATTTATCCCATGTAGAACTATGATGAAAAATAAATAATTAAACAAAAAAGAATGCTAAGAGATTGAAAATTTTGAACCTGTTGAATGTCGTCCTTAGTGTATAGGACTTTTATATTATGTTTTTGTTATGTTTTGTTTATTTCCTTTATTAACTAGGACTCTTATTTCCTTCATTAACTAGGACTCTCTCTTTCCTTAGTTAACTGGGACTCCTAGTCTCTCTAGAGTTCATATTAGTTTGTAATCTCTCTTATTATAAATAAAGCTAAGATAGTGGGAGAATCTCAATCTCTCCTATTCACTCTTTCTTTTCATTCAACATGGTATCAGAGCCAAGTTAGCTCTAACCCTCTCTTCTCTTCTCCTTTCTTCTTCTTTTCTCTTTTTTCTTCCCACAGAGTTGCCGCCAACCACTGCAGCCTGCCCCAGCCAGCCGCCAACCTCCCTGGAGTAAGAATACCTACCGCCAGCCTCTATAGTACCACCAGACCTTACCACCAGCCTCATTGTCTTTCCCTAACCTTGTCTACAGACCTGAAAAACCTACCGCCAAGCCCCAAACATTCTGAAACCTCCTGAAACTCCCTGCCAACACACCCAAACATCCCTGCTGATATCCGAAACTCCTTCCTAAACCCCAAACATCTCTGCAACACACCCAAACTTCCCTGCAATACCCAAACTTCCTGAAATCTTACTGCCACAACCTGAAAAAACCCTGCCGATAGCCTGCAACCTTACCGCCATAACCTGTAACTTCTGCAGTCTTACCGCTATAACCTGTAACTTCCTGAAATAACCTGCCTATAGCCTAAATCTTTTCTGGTTAGCCCATTTACCTTCATAAAACCCTTTCCTTGCCCTCTACCCTAGTGCCGACATCTGTACACCTTGTTTTTTTATCCTATCTGAGATCATAGCTATGCTCTAAACTATCTCCTAAGGAATTTTCCTTATTTGATTGCCATGTATCCCTTGGTGATGGGATTTTTTTTTACCAGAGATCATACAAAGAACCTACATCGAGTCTTCTCTACATATTTGAGGATCGAACCTTGCTACAGTTATGCTCTCTAGTTCCCTGAAGATTGATACACGGCACCTTAAAACTGGTATGGTTGCTTGAGAAAGATTACCAGTTTTTTCCTTTCCAGCATATTATCAGTTTGTTTTTTGTTGTTCTCAGTATCCAAAATCGAGATTCTTTCTTCGTGTGCTTACAATGTCTTCTGAAGTAACCTCTGCTGGAATGGATTTTTCTAAGATGGATAATCTCACCATTCCTACAAATACTACAAAACTTGATGGTGGTAATTATCTCATGTGGTCTCATGCCACACAACTCTCTACCCGGGGACTATCTGGCTATCTCACTGGAGCCAAAACTAAACCTATTACTAAAGGTTCTTTCTAGACAAATGGAATGCTGAGAATTCCTTAGTAATGCAATATCTCCTCAATTCCATGCAACTTGCCATTGCCGATGGATATTTATTATTGGATACCACTGCACAAATTTGGAAATCTGTCAAGTATACATATTCCCAGGTTGAGAATGATGCATTAATTTATGCTCTACAAAAGAAGGTTCATGGAACTACCCAGAAGGAGTTAATTCTCTCAATACTACACTCAGTTATGTAGTCATTGGCAGGTCATTGATTTTTATGACTCAATACATGCTAAATGTGATGAAGATGTCAATACATGCTAAATGTGATGAAGATGCTACACTTTTTAAGAAACAGGAAGAAAAATACAAGGTCTATACCTTCCCGGCCGGCTTGAATGTCGAGCTTGATCCCATACACTCATAGATCCTCAGCAAGGATCCCTTTCCTACACTTGAGCAGGCATGTGCTATGGTTCAACTTGAAGGCCAAAGAAGAGCCACTATGTTATTACCCTCTGTTCCTGATAGGTCTGCCCTTTAGACAGCTACTCCACCTCCCAAGTGCTCTACAGCATCCAGAGATATGGTGAAATGTGAGCACTGTGGTAAACCTTGGCACACTAAAGACACATGCTGGAAACTCTTTTGAAGCCAAGAGACAAGACAAATTTATGCAGAAATCTAAGAATTTCAAGGGCCCACAGGCACATCAGATTCAGGCTCATCAGGCCCCTGATCCCATGGCTCCTCTACAAGACAATCAAATACTTCAGGCACTCAGTTGTTTGCTCCAGCCTCCCTCTGCTGCATCTTCTGGACTGTCATCTGTGTCTGCTCCTTCCTCCACCATTCCAAGTTCTCATCTTGCTCGTTCAGGTATGTGTTTCAGTGGACATTGTGCGTCAATGGTTTCTAATCCTTAGATTATTGACTCTAGTGCCACGGACCACATGACTGGTAACCACAACTTATTTCAAAAGTATCTTCCTAATCCTGAAATTAATATTGTTCATGTGGCAAATGGCACTTTCTCCTCTGTATCAGAGAAGGGTTCCATTCAATGCGCTCCTTCTTTAGCTTTGCAGTTTGTCCTTCATGTTTCTAAATTTTCTATCAATCTCCTGTCTATTAGTAGTATTACATCTGCTTTAAATTGCAAAGTTACTTTTTTTTTCCCTTCTTATTGTCTATTTCAGGATCTGGCAACAGAAAAGACGATTAGATGTGGTCAGATGCAAGGTGGTCTGTATTTGCTTGAGGAAGGTCTCCCACAGACAGTTTCAACTTCCCCAAGTCCAGTACATCAACTCTATTCGGCATCCTCTGATCTTCATCAATGGCACCAGCGGCTCGAGCATCCTTCTTTTACAATTTTAAAGAGTCTTTTTCCCTCTTTAGCAAATAAATGTAAACGAGACAAGTTTTTTTGCGAAGCTTGTATTCTGGCTAAGCAAACTCGATCTTCGTATAATCCTTCATTTAAATGTAGTAGTTCTTGTTTTCATTTGGTTCACTCTGATGTTTGGGGATCCACCAGAGCCAATTCAATTACTGATCACCGTTGGTTTGTTACATTTATTGATTGTTATTCTAGAACTACTTGGGTTTATCTTTTGCATAATAAGAGTGAAGTATTTCAATGCTTTTGTCAGTTTAACCAAATGGTTAAGACTCAATTTCAAGCTCCCTTAAAGATTCTTACGAGTGACAATGGTAGAGAGTATATGGATGGCGAGTTTCAAAAGTATCTGACGGATAATGGTATTTTGCAACAGTCCAGTTGTGTTGATACTCCTGCTCAGAATGGGTGGCTGAAAGAAAGAATCGTCATCTCCTTGAAGTGGCTCGTGCTTTGATGTTTGCCAACAATGTGCCACCACAATATTGGAGTAATACCATCCTTACCTCTGCCTACCTTATCAACCGTGTTCCAACCCCAATCTTGGATCATCACTCTCCTTTAACATTGCTTCTCCGTAATGCCTCCCATACTATTACTCTTAAGATCTTTAGCTGTGTGTGCTGTGTGTGCAATCATCGATCTCCAGGAAAACTAGAACCCCGTGGTTTTCATCTTTTCTTAGGATATTCTCCAACCTAGAAAGGCTATAAATGTTACCACCCGTCACACTTTCGTCTCCATGGATGTTATCTTTTATGAACACCTCCCTTACTACCCAGTGTCCCATCTTCAAGGGGAGCCTAGTCATCAGGAAGATGGGCCTATCATCACACCTATGCCCTCTCCACTTCCATTTCAGAGGGAGACACTAGCATCTCCTGAGCCTTCTCCTACGCCTACATCACCTTCTCCTGAACACTCTCCTGAAAAAATTCCCCTGGAGACACCTCCCCTTCAAGTCTACAGCCATACCAGACTCAAGTAGAGAAGGACCACCACCATCAACGCACCTACACACATCCCTTCGTCTGCTCTGGATCCAAAACTGTTTCAGAACATGAGATCCTTCAGTCTAGTAATATTCTTCCATCTGAGTCTGATTTACCTATTGCCCTTCGTAAAGGCACTAGGTCATGTCCTCAGCATCCTATATCTCAGTATGTCTCTTATAAATCATTATCTCCGTCATATCTTGCTTTTGTCTCTACTTTGTCTTCTATCCCTATTCCCAAACATTGGCAGGATCCAATTGCAAATGCGAGATGAAAGGCAGCCATGGTAGAAGAAATGATTGCCCTGAGGAAAAATGAAACATGGGACCTAGTTGAACTTCCACCAGGGAAAAAGACTATTGGGTGTAAGTGGATTTTTACTGTAAAGCAGAAAGAAGATGGGTCTGTAGACAAATACAAGGCCAAATTAGTGGCCTGTGGATTCACACAGACTTATGAAATTGACTATCAGGAGACCTTTGCCCCAGTAGCAAAAATGACTACTATACATGTCATTTTAGTCTGTGCAATACTCTTTGATTGGGATCTACAGCAACTGGACGTCAAGAATGCACTTCTTCATGGGCAATTAGCTGAGGAAGTGTACATAGATGTTCCTCCAGGATTTACCTCATCTCAGCCATTAAAGAAAAAGTATGTAAGTTGAAACGATCTCTCTATGAACTCAAGCAATCCCCTAGGGCATGGTTTGGGAGATTTCACAAGAGCTATGACTTCTATAAGCTACAGACAAAGCAATGCTGATCACACATTGTTCATTAAGCAGAGGGAGGGCAAAATTATTATTCTTATAGTATATGTTGATGAAATTGTGGTTATGGGTAGTGATGATGAAGAAATTAGACAGTTGAAGATCTTCTTGGGAAAGGAGTTTAAAGTCAAAGACCTAGGAAAACTAAGATATTTCCTTGGGATTGAGGTTGCTCGCTCCACCAGAGGTATCTATTTATCTCAGAGGAAGTATATACTTGATCTTCTCTCAGAGACAGGTCTTTTAGGGTGTCGACCCTGTGAAACACCAATTGACCCTAATGTCAAACTGCCAGAAAAGACTGGTACATTAGTAGACAAGGAACAGTACCAACGACTAGATGGAAAGTTGATATATTTGGCTCACACTCAACCTGATATTGCTTTTGCAGTAAGCTGGGTGAGCCAATTTATGCATAACCCTTATACTTCTCATATGGATGCTATTCTCCACATTCTGCACTATCTCAAATATGCTCCTGGAAGAGGAATCCTACTCTCCTCTCAGGGCCATCTCAGAGTTGATGCCTACATTGATGCAGATTGGGCAGAAAATCTAGATAAAAAATCTACCTCAGGATATTGTATCTTTATTGGAGGAAACCTAGTGACTTGGCACAGCAAGAAGCAGAATGTGGTAGCCCTTTCAAGTGCAGATGCTGAGTTTAGAACTGTGGCTCAAGGGATATGTGAGTTGTTATGGTTGTAGGGATTACTCAAGGATCTGGGAATCCATACCACCCAACCTATGAAGTTATTTTGTGACAATAAGACTGCAATCAGTACTGCTCATAATCCAGTACAACATGATAGAACCAAGCATGTGGAAATTGATCGTCACTTTATCAAGGAAAAATTAGATAGTGGACAGATTTGTGTTCCATATGTTCAGTCCAGTAATCAAATGGCAGACGTCTTTACAAAATGACTCCCAGGGAAGCAATTTCATCAATATTATCCAAGTTGTGGATGACTAATATATATGCACCAACTTGAGGGGGAGTGTTGAATGTCGTCCTTAGTGTATAGGACTTTTATATTATGTTTTTGTTATATTTTGTTTATTTCCTTTATTAACTAAGACTCTTATTTCCTTCATTAACTAGGACAGTAAGACTCTCTCTTTCTTTAGTTAACTAGGGACTCCTAGTCTCTCTAGAGCATAGTTGTCAAGGCGTCAGCGACGCGTAGGCGTCCAGACGTGATCCAAGGGCCTGGGCGCCAGGGCGCCTTATTAGTGTTGAAAAGGCGATCGCCCAGGCTCCCTGGGCGTCGCCTGGGCGTCTAGAATGTCTGGGTGGTCGCCTTGGGCCTTATGTGTGCTTTTTTTTCCCACGTTTCTTTACAAGATTTATTAGGCTAGGCAGGAATAATCTTTATCAAGCAGTACTTATCTATTACTAATATCATTTAAGTAAATTAATTTCATTTAATTAAGATATTTTTCATAAATAAGCAAATACCCCCCCCCCCATTTTAATCCAATAAAAATAGTATAAAATTCAAATTCCAGAATGATAAAAAGTCAACCCTCCAGTTCAAAAACAAAAATCGT
Source organism: Protea cynaroides (assembly GCA_028583415.1). Classification (NCBI taxonomy): domain Eukaryota; kingdom Viridiplantae; phylum Streptophyta; class Magnoliopsida; order Proteales; family Proteaceae; genus Protea; species Protea cynaroides. The sequence goes on from CM053268.1 coordinate 88,422,194, forward strand.
ATTTTGGGTGCGGGGGCGATTTTCAACTTTCAAATGCTAGGTTTTTTTCCAAAAATAAAAATTCCATAAATCTTATTATAATAAAGCATCACTAAAAACCAAGAACGCACCAATATAATCTCTTGCTTTGATGCCTAAAAAATAATTTACATTAAGACGACTTTAAACAGCATTCACATACTCCGAACAAGGTTTGACTAGAGTGCAACTCCTTCATTATAACTCGGATTTAAGCAATCTCGGATTTGTTGGAAAGCTGATTATGCTAGCTTTGCAACGAATTCGAGATTGCTTGAATCCGAACTACATTAAAGAAGTTACGCTCAGGTCGAATTTGTTAGAAGTACACAAATGTTAGTCATAAATATGTTTTTTTGTCATACTTTATTCATTATTTGTTGCCTTATTGGTTTTCTCAGATTAATTAAGTTATGTCTTAAATATTGATTATTTATGTAGAATGCTACATATATATAAACATTAATATAGCATTAATATTTTAGAAATAAAAAAAAAAACACTGGGAACGCCTTGGTCGCCTAGGCAACGCCTAGGCGCCCAGGATGGCCCCGAACACCTTGGATCGTCTTGTCGCCTTGACAACTATGCTCTAGAGTTCCTATTAGTTTGTAATCTCTCTTATTATAAATAAAGCTAAGAGAGTGGGAGAATCTCAATCTCTCCTATTCACTCTTTCTTTTCATTCATCAGAACCCAAACCTGCCCACACAAAATTAAGCTTATGAAGTTATTATGATAAAACCCCCACGCTAGAGCCATGTGAAACGTCGCTACATTTAACTTGGAAAGCATATTCGTAGCAAGTGGTTGCGAGCAAATCAAAGGATTAGCTCTGGTTAAAAAGCAGAAAGAATGAAAACAGTTTCGCTTACCAAATCCCTCGGCAGCAACAATGTCATTATTGTTGTTAACTTCTCCATTCCCAATAGTTCCATTAGCATATGGAGCTTTATTACAGGATTCTCTAACTTGAGAAAAAATGCCAATCTGTGTTTCTGCATTGATTGTTCTAGTATTTTCTGCATCTACAAGCAACACATCATTTTCAATTGACTCTTGTTGTGTATTTTCCATACTCTCTACTGGATATTCAATTCTGGAGTCACAGGATATTCCAGCAGACTGAACATCATGAAGTCCTAACACAACAGAATCCCTTCCTTCCAAAGACAAATCAACATTGTTCTCATTTCCAATTGCACACTCCACCTCGCTGGAGCCCTGAACCAAGCATAATGATTGATCATCTATTTTAGACATACAAGTTTGATCCCCATTTCTATCGTCTCTTGAGGCTTCCACGTCTTCTGGCTGAAAAAATTGTCCAGTGAGAGTATCATTGTGATCTTTTCCCTGTTGAAATGTATCATTATTGTGAGAATCAGATCCAACATTTTCTTGTTCCATAGATGACATCTTAGGCAGAACACGATCTCTAATATCATAAATAGAAGAAAACCCAGCCCTTAGATGTCGGCTAATAATAGGCAGAGAAATTGTTGCTCTGAAGTTCTGTTTTGTTGGTGGAGGACCTCCAGCAATACTCAAATGTAAACTCGACGATCTTTCCTTTGAAGTTGTAGCACCGACACAGCTAATAGTATTCATATCTTCACTCTGAATATGACTTTCCCTGCCTGATTCGTGGGTTTTCGGGGCTACGGAGGCATAGCTAATGGCATTTCCAGCAGAATTAGCAGATTTGTTTTTACCATTAACTACTGAGGATCCAATTAATTTGAACAATTCCAATGGCTGTGGAACTGTAGAGAAAGCCCATAATCCAACTCTGGCACCACAAAGCCTGCACTCTAGAACAACAGAATCTGGATCAGACTGGTGACCACCAAAAATTAAGGGGTTTTCTTCTACCTTGTTGCCCTCATCAGAGGTAGTAATGCTGGGAGCCTGTCCAATTGCACGTTCTGGAGGAGGCTCTAAAAGATTAGCATCATTTGCAGACAGATTTAATTGGTCCTTGCAGTCCACAGCATAAGGTAAGGAATGAGGTTCCCATCCACATAAGCTGATGAGTTTTTGAGCCTGCAAATGCTATAGTTCTCAGTACAACTATATATACAAAGATGCAATTCAAACCTCGAAGAAGTACATAATTTACAAAAATGCTAGCCAAAAATCAGGATTCATGATGAAAGGAAAAATATTAGTGTCATGAGCAAGTCAAATCTTTAACTAACTTTAAGAATAAAATATAGAACTTTATTAAATTTTTTTAATATAAGAATATTATAGGAAATTAACTGGAGAAAATATCTAGAATACTCACCAAGTCAGGTGTTTGACTCAATACAGAAGTCCCAGAAGCAGAGACAACTTAGGAGTGATGCCTCTTTTTTTATAATAGTTTACTATTAAATATAAACATAAATTATGACCAGTTGAAGTCATAGTTATTCTTTATGAGGAACTTTTAAATTTCCAGTAATCACCACAATTCACTTGTATTAAGAGTCCAAAATCTGAACACCTACTAAGTTTCATAAGGAGAATGTAACAAATTTCTGAAACATCCAAGTCTTTTTTCAAGGTTCAAAAATAATGTGTTTCATTTAATATTGACAAGTGGAACAGCTGATTTTATCAAGGGCTTAATCAATCACGATTGAGACCTGCAACTAATCAGAATATCAGATGTAAACATTTCACATGAGTAAAAATGAACGAAATAAAAGCTCAAATTAAAGTATCACATAGTACGAGGTTGATGCGAAGCCAAATAACAATACGAACAACGTCGCTATTGATCTATGAGTGAAATCCGATAATTGTCGAATTCCAATAATCATGTTGTGAGAAAAGAGGAAGTAAGAGAACCGAACGATGTAACGTTCTGGACCAGCAGTAAGCCCGTTAGCACTATCCGTGGTGTGATGACAATCTTAAGCCTTGAAAAAGGGATCACATATGAGTACCAGATTGTTGCAAGAGAAATGAAGTTGAGGGAACATTGTAACGTGCATGTAGAATTTAATATCATCACAATGATGGTGGTGGGGTAGTGCTGTTGGACAGGATAGCAATGGGGTAAAATAATCTCTTGTAGGTAGGTGAGGATGTAAGAACGTGAGTGCGAAAATAAGGGAGATGGAGAACGAACGTAGAGAAGCCGATATCAAGCCAAGGGTCTCTCACCCAACACACACACACAGTACCCATGTACTAGTGATGCAAGTCCAAGGACCAGCCAGTAGTGGACCGGTCCAAAGTACCATCAACATGGGCCCGAGTCCAGACCCAGCCCACACTGTTCGCGTGAACACTGCTCACGTGGTACTGTTCACGCAGTGCTGTTCACGTGAACAGTACCAACAGCAGTAGTTAGGACTCTTCTTATTAGTTTCCTAATTTTTAGTTTACTTATTTCCATTGTTTAGTTTCCTAAAAATTAGGCTAGTTAGTTTAGAAGTCTTAGTTGCTTGGAGACTAAGACTTGCCTAAAATCTAGTTTCCTGATTCCAGTTTTTAGAGACTTTCATATTTCTATGTTTTAGAAACTTCCTAAGTTATAAAGGAGGTTTAGCTTTTCCAAGTTTAGTTCTTTCCTATTTTATTTGTAATGTTTCAAAGCTATAAATAAAGAGAGAACAGGCTGGCTGCAATAGAGTTTTTCTAGAAAAATTATAGAATTAATATTTTCTGGTTGAGCCTCACCAGGTTGTGAGACTCAACCTATCATTCTTCCTCTATCCTTTTCTTCTTCGTGTTAACTTCAAGCATTCTATTCTAGCATATGAATCAGACCTCCTGCAGTGACTGCTAAGCTTTGCTGACTTGCTGCTACAGCCATTAGAATCAATCAAACTTGATCCAGATCTAGGCGCTAGCAGGTTCAGCAAACTTGCAGGCCCCATAACTTCTTCAACTCTCTTCTAATCTTCTTCAACTTTGGAGCGGTGTTCATAACTATGATAAAGGCCATTCAACCCAAATTTCATCAATTTCTGACGGTCGGATTTCCAGATAAGTGTTTTTTCCTATTACTTTTCTCTGCAGATTTTTGTATTGGACTGAATTAAGATCCTATAGCAAAGAGGGCTTGTTAATTTGATATGTTTTAACCCCTTTGCCATCAACTAGCAGCAGCAAATACCCAACTTAATTTAATTCAACGTAAAACGTCTTTACAACCTTACATTACATATATATATATATATATATATATATATATATATATAGACTCAAGAGTCTTATATATATATATATATATATATATATATATATATATATATATATATATATAGACTCAAGAGTATATATATATATTTAGACTCAAGAGTCTTATATATATATATATAAGACTCTTGAGTCTCAACTTTTAGAAAACAACTAATAAAAGAAATTACTAAGTTATAGAAAGGAATAAAACTTGGTAACTGAATATTACAACCAAAAGGAAATCTACCATAGCTGAACTTATAGCTAACTAGCTGCTGCCTTCTAAATATCATGCTTTCCAAATATCATGCCTTCCAAATATCGCACGCATGCCTTGTATGATCCTTACCATATACAAACTTACCATGCATGCAAGAGAAATCAAGTCGACTCAGGGGCGAGACAGTTTCTTCTAGTGGCTGTACTTGGCTCCTATATATCGACCCACATCAACTCCCTCACTCTTAGAAACATTTGACTCCGATGAATGCAATCATCATAGATGGCAGAGTCGAGCCGGAGGAAGTCATTAGTGGGAATCCAAGCACACTCATGCACTGGTCAGCCTTTCCACTTGACCAAGAAAGAATGAACACTCCCATCAGCGGTGAAAACGATCTTATCGTCAATGACAGCCTCAATCACCTCATCCACCGGGGCAGCAAATCGAGGGAGACGGGCTGCCAACTCGGCATCCCCATCATCGATATGGTGACCCGAATAGAGAGTGAGATCCGCCACATTAAATACATTACTGATACGCATATGGCGCAGTAACCAAGGATCAAGGTGCCGATTTCGAGACCTGTTTTGGTCAGGCTTGAAACCGGCACAACTCGGCGAAACCACCGAAACCAGGCTGAAACCTGGTATTTTCTACCAGCTTTATTGACTCTATGGTTTTGAGGCTCTAAAATGTTTTTTTTGGTCTATTTTTTTTGTGTTCCCTATTTAAACCATTTTACACATATTTCTAATGTTAGTTTGCAAAAAAGACATAGAAAATAGCTACATGTGGTGTGGACCAATGTTTGGTAGTATATGCTGAAATAATACACAAATGTCACAATGTAGTAATGTACTAAGCTACTAACTACTAAACCACTAATTAACAACATTCATTAAAAATTAATACATTGATGATTGAACTTAGAAATTAGAAATCTCACCAATTAGTTCCATGTGGAACTTCATGGTACATTTAAACTACGTGCAACATACCACTGATGGTGGAGATAACGCTCCTCAGATTGCAGCACGTATGTATCCCAGGACATATTATCACTCCAATTGTTCTGATAGTCTCCAACAGCCCACCAGTAGATAGAGTCATCAACATAATATAAGTACCCTTGTCGAGGGCAAAGACTGATCGAGTGTGTGTATGTGGGTGGAGCAGGAGTAGGCATAAACGTCAGAGGGAGAACATACTGAAATATGGAGTCGACGAACGATGATCCAACAGTGCCACTGCCAACACCTGAGGCTGAGTCATATCTAAATTGATTGCTGGGGTAGGAACTAAAATAACCCCCATACCCACCACCTCCAACCCCATTAGCCCCAGTAGTAGACCATCCAAATCCACCATGTGCCGTCGAACCGATACTCTCGCCGCCACTCTCTTCAGGAATTGTTGGGCTCGAGGTCCGTGTGATCATGAATTCTAGTACACGCCAATGCCTAGTCCCTCCAGTCTGAGAACTCTCCCCTAAATGCATCCCCTCCATGCTGCCAGACATGGTCGATATATCCATGGGATCTGTTTCATCCATCTCCTCCTGTGGCATGAACCGCTAGCGTGATCCTCTAGTGTACCTTCTACTACTACTACTAGGCTGGGCTCCATGGTCAGTATCCTGTGTAGCATGATCATAATGAGTCTCCCCTGTAAATCTCAAGGGAGACAACAATGGATCTAGCTGCAGTGGCTGGTCATACTAATCGGGCTCATTGCGTAAAGCAGCATATCTGTCATCACCACCACCATCATCATCATTACCCCCAGTACCACTAGGTCCACTAGTACTAATAACACCCTGGGTGGCAGAAGGTGACTGTGTTTCTCCAGAAGAAACCGACCAATCACTCTCAGTCTCATCACTATCACCAGTCTGAAATGGACGTCTTGCCTGTGAGTGAACTCTACCCTCAGTAGCCATAAACTCGCCCACATCAGCCTCCAAGGCTTCAGCAATAAAACGACTTAGTCGACCACCAACCTCATCTAATTGAGGCTCACCACGATCTATAACCCATTCGTTCAAAGGATCAACTTCCTCTCCCTCCAACTCAAAGATCTCACTCAACTCAATGGGGGTTTTAGCATCTTTGACCCTGCTTGACCGTATGTACTCCTCTTTCAATATCAAATTATAGTACACATACACCAAGTCCTCAAGCCTTTTTGCACTTAACTGGTTTCGTCGCTTAGTATGTATAAGCGAAAATTTGCTCCAGTTTCGTTCACATCCCGTGGCGGAGCATGTTTGTGATAGCACCTTCACTGCTATTACACGAAGGTTGGGTGACTCCGACCCATATAGGACCCACCATTCAGTTGCAAAATAGCATAGGAAACTAATATTAGATGATGAAAAAACCCACAATGGCATATTGGCATCCATAAAGCAAGTATACGTACCAGGGGGTGTTGTTTGTCAACCAGATTCAGCCGCTGCCCTACCAAAACTCCCAGTGGCATCTCTAAAGCTTTTGAGCTGAACCAATTTTGATGGGTAATAGTCTTAGTAAAAATAGAATTCTTCAAAATTATGTTGATAACAAAGTAAGTAAAAGTCTTACTTCTTGCAAAACAATAGACTCTGTTCTTGCGTTTGGCTCAAGCTTGGCAACCACTTCTTGTACTGCATCTATCAATTCTTGATGCATTCCCAAATTATCTTTGTATTGATACTTAGGATTCAGATAATATGCTAAAAATTGATAAATATTATAATTACGTCAATGCAAGGTGATGTAATTTTAATTAGTTGAGAAACTGAAGTACATCAAGTAAAGACTCACCAGCCTTGTGTAGTGGGTGTTTGAGCTGTCGCTTCCAACGATCTTTGATGATGGCAATATATTTTGAGTTTCCCCGTCTGTAAGCTTCCTCTATTTGCATCTTCATCATATCTATGGCAGCCCACAAGTATGGTAAGGTGGCCTTCCTCTGTCCATCAACCATTATCAGCACTTTCACAATGGGATCTAATATCGCCACAACTTTTTTGACATCATCCCATAATTTATCGCTGGATATGGTTGCCTGTGCTGTTCTACCAGCTCAAGAACTAGACCGAGGCCACTCAAACCACTCCTCAGAAGCAAACATTGATCTCAAGCTAGACTTCTTCATGTCAAAACTCTTGAGGGCAATGTAGTTTGTTGCAAAACGCATTAACCCTGGCCTCACCAAATCTCCACCACACTTGGTTCTCATCATCTCTAAGACATATCCATGATTATAAATTAAAGTGGTTACTTGTCTTGCATTTTCTACAGTCTCTTCACCAGTTTTATTTCCCCCATGTCCTTCAGCATCAAATCAATATAGTGGGCTGCACATGGTGTCCAAAAAAGTCGATATTTTTTATTATTAATCAACCTTTACCCTGCTTTTTTGAAGTTACTACCATTGTCAGTAACCACTTGTATCACATGATTTATCCCCACTTCTTTCACCACTTTCTTCAAGAGACCATAAATGTACTTGGAATCCTTGATATGATTGGATGCATCAACAGACTTCAGAAACACTGTTCTACCATCACAATTCACCAAAAAGTTGATGAGGGATTTTTTGATAGGTCAGGTCCACCCATCACACATCACAGTCACCCCATATCTTTCTCATTGTGTCTTCAAAGAATCCACATATTCTTTCATTTCTTTCTTATGTCTGGGTATGTAGGTATTGTACAACTCCCAAGTTGTAGGCCCTTTAACTCCTGGACCTACCCTACCTATTTCATCCAATATATTCTGATAGTGAGGTCCTGTGATAGCATTTGCTGCAATGCCATGGTACATCATCCACTTGGAGATTTTATCTCCTACCCTCGTCTTGACATCAGTCCAAAAATGGGGCAACGTTTTTTGTTTTCTATCCTGTCTGACAAATAGATCAGGATCCGCCCTCAGGACCTCAAGATTTGGGTCACGAAAAAGTGGTGGTGCCTGTGCAGTAGCTGGAGTCCTCACACTCTGAGTCCTCCTAAAAGGTATCTCAGGGGCACCCCTACTTCTCAGCTCGGCCTCCTCCCCTCATAAGAAGAAACTGTCTCGCCCCTGAGTCGACTCGATTCCTCATGCATGCATGGTAAGTTTGTATATGTTAAGGATCATATAAGGCATGTGTGCGATATTTAGAAAGCACGATATTTGGAAAGCATGATATTTAGAAAGCACGATATTTGGAAGGCATGATATTTAGAAGGTAGCAGCTAGTTAGCAATAAGTTCAGCTATGGTAGATTTCCTTTTGGTTGTAATATTCAGTTACTAAGTTTTATTCCTTCCCATAACTTTAATAATTTCTTTCATTAGTTGTTTCCTAAAAGTTGAGACTCAAAGTCTAACGTATATATATAACGTAAGGCTATAGAGACATTTTAATGTTGAATGAAATAAAGTTGGGTATTTGCTGCTACTAGTACATTGGTATTGTGTGTGCGTTAGGTGAGAGACCCATGGCCTGAGATCGGCCTCTCTACGTTCGTTCTCCGTCTCCCTTATTTTCCCACTCACCTTCTTACATCCCCACCTACCTACAAGAGATTATTTTACCCCATTGCTGTCCTTTCCAACAGCACTACCCCATTTCCATCATTATGACAATATTAAATTCTGCATGCACGTTACAATGTTCCCTCAACTTCATTACTCTTGCAACAATCTAGTACTCATACGTGATTGTCTTTTTCACGGCTTAAGATCGTCATCACACTCATACTGCTAACAGGCTCACTGCTGGTCCAAAATGTTAACATTGTTCAGTTCTCTTACTCCTCTTTTCTCACAACATTGATTATCGACATTCGACAATTATTGGATTTCACTCGTTCAGGTGTTGTTCCTCACGATCAATGGCAACGTTCATATCGTTATTCGGCATCACATCAATTTGGTATCAGAGCCAACTAAGATGACTGCAGACCACCAAGAAGAAGAACCCAAAGAGTTCGATATTGCCGTGGAGTTTGAAAAGGTGAAGATCAACAACACAACAGAAGAAAATTCCATGGATATGGTGGCTCCCATGGACATCCCCTTCATGGCTGACTAGTTTCATAAAGTCAAACACATTTACTTTGTGATTCCTCCACAGCATTTTGAAGAGAGTGGACCAAGGTGGCAAACTTTCTTCCACACTTTCAAGCACAACAGGATTTCTGATATCAAAGAAAGACACATGCCGACCCCATTAAGTTGATTCGTCACCATTACAAAACTTGGGGACAGATTTATTTTAAGTGGAGGCAAGTTGATGCAGTATTAGCCAACCGACAGTAGGCCAGTGGGGTTGGGCCAGCAAGTTGCAGCCCATTCCAGTCAGCAAATATGAACAGTGTTATGTGACAAGTGCTGACTAGAATGGGCTGCAACTTGCTGGCCCAACCCCACTGGCCTGCTGTCGGCTGGCTAATACTGCATCAGAGGTTCTTTGAGTAAAGGGCATTAGGAGAGCTATTTATGTGAAGGATAAATTGGCCAATTGCATTTCGGATCCACTTGGTTTTCTGAAAACAAATATTTCAAAGCTAGGGAGTGATAACAGAAATGGAAGAGCTAAACACGGCAGAAAAAGAATCAAGTTGACGTCATATGTTTATTACAAGTTACAACAGGCTTACTTTGAAGTATTTCGGTCTGTGGATCCACAGGCCACAAATGATGTCATTTAGAGTTGGCACTTGGCACCTTCAGACGAGTATGTTAAGGTATATGCAAGACAAGTCTCCCCTATATTGAGTATTTTGGGAGTAATGTTCAGTCAAATTCAATTTTGTATAGTAGACTAGTAGTGTTGGACGAAGAGGACAAGTTTTTGGGTCATATCCTCACAGTCAAAGCAAGTAATTTTTTTTCTCTTCTGGCATCCTGATATTTTGTTTATGCATACTTGAAGAAGGAACGTTTTGGCAAGTTCCAATAGACATCGGCAGGTATATTGTCATAGGTTGACTTGTCCAAGGTTTAAGGTGCTGGTTTCGAGGCCGGTTTCGACCAGCCTCGTAACCAAGTTGTCTCAGGTTTCGACTGAAACTTGGGATTTTTCCGGGAAAACCTTGAAACCATGATTTCAAGAGACCCATAACTGGTTTTTTTTTTTTTTCTGATTTTTTATGTATAACCTATTTCAACCTTTTTACCCCTATTTCACATGTTAGTTTGAAAAAAAGACAAAATAATAACATTTGGTGTGGACCCAAGTTTGCTAGTGTACGCTGAAGGCTGAATGTCATTGTACACTAACAAACTAAACCACATTGCCCTAACTATTAAGCATTAAAATCATCTAACAACAATATAAGTATTGAACATGAAATTATGGAATTAAATCAGTAAAAGCATTCGTTTAATACATTTAACTTTTAAGTCTTACCAATCAATTCCACATTGAGCTCCGTGGTACATCTAAAACACGAGCAACGTACCACTGATGATGGCGATAACGCTCCTCTGACTGCAGCACATATATGTCCCACGACATAGCTTGGGCCTAGTTCCTCTAATAGTCACTGACAACCCACATATATACATTATCATCAACATAATGTAGGTATCCTAGTCGAGGGAAAGGCTGATAGGGTGAGATAGTGGGTGGAGCCAGAGTAGGCATCGACATAGGAGGAAATGAGAAGATGGGGTCGATAAATGATGACCCAACACCTGAGTCATCTCTATGTTGACCACTGGGGTATGAAGTAGAAGAGCCTCCATACCAAACTACATACTCACCTCAATACCCAAATCCATACCCACTAGTGCCACTATCATACCCTCCATATCCATCATGTGCTGTCGAACAGATACTCTCGATGCCACTTTCTTCAGGAATTGTCGGACTCAGGTTCCGTGTAATGAAATCGGGTGCACACCAATGCCCAGTAACTCTACTCTGAGAACTCTCCCCTAAATGCAATCCTTCCATGGTATCAGACATGCTTGATATATCTATGGGATCTGTCTCATCTACCTCCTCCTCGGGACTAAACCGTTGGTGTGATCCTCGACCGTAGTCTCTACTAGCACTAGGCCGTGATGCATGGTCGATATATTGCATGCCATGATCAAACTAGACTCCCCCGTGGCAGTGGCTCCTTTACTAACTCTGGCTCCTCAAACTGATGGGGCTCCTAGAGTAAGGCTGCATATCATGACTACCAGTACCACCGTGGGTGGCTGAAGGTGAATCACCTATAGAACCCGACCAATCACTCGAGCTATCATTGTCGCCAGTTTGAAATGGACGTCAGGGCTCCACGTGGACTTTACCCTCTGTAGCCATAAAATCATCCAACACTTGAAGGAAAAAATGAGGTTTGGAATGAAAAAGTTCAAAACAATCGAAACATTTGCCTTTGTAAAGGAGGTTGAACAAAAAAATGGGCCTAAACCTGGTCAAGTCAGACCAGGTTCCGATCGAAACCTGATACTTATTGGGATTGACCTATTAACTCGTTTCGATCTTGATTGAAACCGAATTGTGCCGGTCTAAACCACAGGTTTCGATCGGCACCTTGAACCATGGACTTGTCTGGTTATGATTACTAGCATTGGAAGAGTGTACATAAAAGACACCAAGGTTTAAAATCTCGTGTCTCGGAGGAGTCTCGGCCTCCACCTAAACCGAGATAGAGATCTCGCGGAGAGCTGCCAGATCTCTCCGAGACAGTGTAAAAAGGCTGTCTCATGGCCAAAACTCATTTTTTAGGCATTAAATTTCAGGGGAACCTCATTTTTGCATACATGAACATATTTAGCGCCAAAAATTGTAAAAATAATGACTTTTTGTGGTTGTCTGGGTTTACACCCATGTTTTGGCAGTAAACGCTGAAGTCTATTGTAAACTTAGACTAATATTGACTATTATACTCAATCAAATATGGCAAATGAGACAATAACATAGTGCATTAGGGGAATGAGAAACAAAATAACACTTCATTATAAATCATTACATCATAGTTCAAATCATAGTTGTCAAGGCGCTAAGGCGAACCAAGGCGATGGAGGTCTGACTGGGCGCCTAGGCGACCAAGGCGACCGCCTAGGCGACCAAGGCGCCCAATTTTCCAAGGCGACCCAAGGCAGTCTCTATGGTTCAAATGTTCAATACTGGATGATCCCAAAGTCGCCATGAGCCCATAGTCCACAACTCCACAATGCACATAAAATGTCTAATAGTAAAAGCACTCCGAAGCACCACCGGCAGCAAGTTAAAAGACCAAACCAAGAAAAAATGAGGAAGAAATCAAGTTTTCTTCAAAAAAAGTAAAGAAAACACCAACTTACCTGTTCTCGGTCGAGTTCTCGACCGAGAACAAGGCATAGGCCCATGTTATCTCGCAAGAAATTGACGAAAATAGTCGAAAACACTGAGATCTCAGTCGAAAACATGTAAGGCGATAACGAAATGAGTTATCGACCTCAATTTCGTCTCGGCTAGTGTCGAGACTAGCGAGATTACCGAGATCTCGCGAGATTTTAAACCATGAAAGACACTCAAAGGAGTATTTATTGGAAGAGTCAAGATTAAGACATTTAAAGCATACTTTAGGTGGTGGCATGTACAGCGACTGTCAATGAGAAGGAATCTAATATTGTTCAACTGGTTGGTCTTCATGGGTCACATGTATTTAGCTAAAGGTAGAGCCATACGAATCACATGCAGATTTTATCAAGTTGTTGATTTGTGGAGCCCATGAAAAGAGGCTTTCATCATTAGTCTTTGCATCCTTAGATAAGGTTGATCATTTTGGTTGAGTAATTTGAAATTTTTGGTCAATTAAATTCAGATTCTTATAGTACCCCCCCCCCCCCTCTTTTCTTTTTGTAGCAGTGGCAGTATAATAATTTATTGATGTATGCTCCTTGTGCTGTTGTGCAAAATTTGATGTTGGTTTTATTAATCTGATATGTTATGCACATTTAGTGGGAAAACAAGTTTGTCTTGCAGCTCTTAGACCCTGTACAAGTACCTTGAGTATTAAGTAAAAGTTGGGATTTTTTTTAGCAAATGCCTTCTATTTCCAATCTTATTATAAAAACTAAATCTCGTCAATATTTCGACTCGAAGATCTCAACCTGGTCAAGACGAGATTTGATACAATATAGGAAAAGAGCAATATCTCGACTGCGATCTTGAGATTTCACTCCAACTCGAAGATTCAGTTAGACCATGGACCAAAATCAAGTATAAAAAAGTGCATTTTTCGAGGTTTCTCAACCTTCTTGGTTGACCTACAAAGAATAGATCAGGGAACGTCACAGTGTCACACATGAATGAAACTTATTTACGTCTAATATACTTAAATAAATGATTCGTTACAACTAGCTTTACAACAAATCTGGGATTACATGAAATCCAAGTTAAATATTGAATGAGTTACGGTCCGATCAAACCTTGTTTAGAGTACACAAACGTTGTTTAAAGTCGAATGGAAATAAAATTTTGGCCACCAAAACAAAAGTTTATTTTGGTGCACTTTAAGTTTTTAGTGATGTTTTATTAAAGTTTTATGAAATTTTTAGATTGGAAAAAAAAATCCTAGCATTTAAAAGTTAAAAATCACCGTCGCAACCGGAATTGCAGTTTCTGTTCTTGAATTGAAAAGTTGACTTGCTATTCTTTTGGAATCAGAATTTTATACTATTTTTATTAGATTCAAATGGGGGTGTTTGCTTATTTATGAATAATATCTTTAAGTAAATGGGATGAGGACATCCCAGCAATCTTACAGTAGAACAGCAGATCAGCAATTTTATTTTTATTTTATCTTTTTTTTTTTCTGTTTTCTGTTATGACAGTTATTTATGTTATTTCTGTTATTTTAGTTATGTTAGTTTTTTTTTTTTTTTCCAGTTTCAGTTATGTCTTTATTTTTAAATGTAATGTATACACCTACACCCCACCATAGTTCGAAATCTCGGTTCTCGAGGGTGTCTCGACCCTTGAGAAAACCGAGATTACCGAGATCTCGATCTCGGCGAGAACCTGCCGAAACTCCCAAAGGGTAAAAATGGGAGTTTCGACGGGTTTTTTTTATGGTTTAAGCCATTTTTTGCTGTTTAAGTCCATTTTAGAGCCATTTTAAGGCTATATATTGCAGGAAAATACTTATTCAACATATATAAACACATTTGAAGCATAAAAAGTAATCACATTATCGAAAAATCATACATTCATAAATCATAAATCCCACAAAATAACATAATTTACAAGTACTCATTATATGAAAGACTTAAATACTCAAAATGAAATAATACATTCTCATTAGTCCATCTCAATGTCTAATCATATGTAGAGTGGCGTGCAGGTTCCATCTGATCAGATTGACTTTGTTGAAGAAAATATATCTCGGTCTGATAAACAAAATCCTGCCACAACATCCTTCGGCTATAGAAGGTCTGGTAGTCTTCCACATATTTCTCATACATATGATCTGGGAAGTTTCTAAAAATACCCAACCTTGGATACGATTCACTATAATGTGGAGTAAAGTGAGCATAAATTGGTTGGTGTGGGGGCGTGGTTCTTTGCAAATTTGGGGCTGAAAATAGACTGTCCACAAAGTTTGAGCCAGTCTGTGATGTAGCATTACTAGTATCAGCGGAATAATCATATGCACTTCCCATCATGCGGTCATCATCACCAGAATAAGAACCGTGCGCCCGAGTGGTGCCAAATCCATGAGCACTCCACTGCCCCGCTCCCGTCCACTGCTACCCTCAATGCTCAATCCTCCAAAACTTGTAGACATGCTATCAATTTCAACATCAGGCATAATATCAGGATCTGGAACGATGTCAAAGAAACGATCTTCTTCTTCTTCCACTGGTTGCAAAGGGCGTTCCCGTTGACAAGACCTACGTGTATACCCAGTCATAGGCCATGATGAAGATGCGCGTCCACCATGATCTGGATCCTGTGTAGTGTGTGTATACTGACTCTCACCGGTCCATCTAATAATGGGTACAGTCGGTCTAGGATCACCACCACCACCCTCATCACCACCACCACCCACATCACCACCACCACTACCATCATCACCACTATTATCAGAAGTTGACCAGCCAGTTTGTTCCATTGTATCATCATCGCCTTCTGAGTTACTACCAGTACCAGCTGGGGGGTCAAACGGTCTAGGCGATCGCGTGTACACAACCCTCATCCGAGGACATAAACCGCTCGAGATTAGAACCCATCGGAGCGGACCACGGTGGGGTCGGGCATCCCACTAGGCTCATCCATCACCTGAACCGCTCTGTCTCTCACCCATTCCACATAAGGATCCTCTTCATCTGAAGATAGTTGGAAGACGTCGGCTAGCTCGATCAGCTCTTGTTCATTTCTTTGTTCAAATTTCAAGCATTGTACCCTCAGTCTCATGTTGTAATGGGCGTAGACCAAGTGATTTAGCCGTTGAGAACCCAATTTATTCCGCCTCTTTGAATGGATAAGGGAGAAAGTACTCCAATTTCGCTCACACCCAGATGCGGAACATGTCTGAGATAGGACTTTGATTGCAATTCTCCTCAACTCAGATGTTACTTGAAAATTTCAATTTCCATAATTTCATACCAGGATCGGTCTTATCTCGTCCAGCCACTGCAGCGGGAGTTCCAAAACTCCCAAGAGCATCTCTGAACGTTTTCATCTACACCCATTTCAAAATTTATAACCATTAACCATTGTAATATGTGGATATTCAAATAATTCAACACTTAAACCATACAACTCACCTCCGATTGACCCGATTAGCATGCAAGTATAATCCGGCACCAATTTTGCCACAACATCTTTTATCGCACCGATAAGGTCAGAATTGAGCCCAAGCACATGTGAATATTGGTACTTGGGGTTCAAATAGTATGCTGCAAAATATGAGTCGCCAGATTAAAATAGAGTACCAACTATTAAGTGGAACTAAATTAAAGACATTATTAAATATACTCACCAAAGATTATGCAATGGGTGCATCACCGACTCTCCCATCGATCTTTGATAATCTTCACAAAATGTTTGTTTCCACGTGGAAGCACAATTTTTATACGATCCTTCAACATATCCATGGCAAAGATATAAATGTGGCATGGTGGGCTGGAATGTTGTATCCACTAATCTCAGCACCTTCACCACTGGCTCCAGAATTTTGACTACATCCTTCAGTGTTCTCCAAAATTCCTCTGAAGCTATAGTAGTCTGTGCTTGAACCCCTCCAGGAGAGCTGGACTCCCTCCACCCAAACCAGTCCTCAGAAGCAAACATCGATCTGAGGCCTACCATCTTTGCCTGAAAGCTCTTTAGGGCTATGTAGTTGGAAGCAAATCTAGTAATGCCGGGTCTTACCAAGTCCCCTCCACATTTCTCCCTCGAGAAGTTTAAAGAATAGCTATGGTTGTATACAAATGTTGTCACCTGGCGTGCTTGTTCAACCACTTGCTTTACTTTTTGAATCTTGCCCATGTCCTTCAACATCAAGTCAATGCAATGGGCAGCACATGGAGTCCAAAAAAGGTTATAGTTAGCCATCATCATCTCTCCTGCCTTCTTGTAGTTCTTTGCCATTATCCGTCACAATTTGCACCACATTTGATGCACCAACTTCATCCACCACCGTCCGTAGCAATCCATAGATGTAGTTAGCATCTTTTGTGTATGCAGATGCATCCACGAACTTCAAGAATGATGTCTTCCCATCATCGTAGACCATGAAGTTGATGATGGACTTTCTAGTAGGACCGGTCCAACCATTACACATTATAGTGACCCCATATGCACCCCAATTATTCTTTAACCCTTCTATCCATACTTCTAACTCTTTTTTAATTCTTGGGAGATAGACATTCATCACTTCATATGGAGTGGGGGCTTTAACACCAGGACCAGCCTAAGCAACTTTATCAAAGAAAGGCTGATAGTATGGGCCACTACTGGCATTTGCTGGGATACTATTATAGATAGAGCACCTAGCAAAGGCATCCCCAATAAATTCTTTTGTACCTTTTCAATTCCACATACTCTTCAATCTCTTCTGTTTGGCGCCAGTCTTTCTAAAAACTGCTGGATCCCGCCGTAGAATCTCTACATAATCCTCATCCCTAGTAGTAGGTGGTGGTGTCCGGGGTTGTGCCCTAGTACTTTTTGATCTTCTAAACATAGAAGCCAACCTTCCCTTACTCTACGTATTTGTGGTTCTTCGGGGTGGAGCGGCCGAATGATCATGATGCGTCAAGTCCAAGGCCGCGAGGGTCCCACGTATGGGTCCATTGGACCAACCCAAAGACCAACCCACACCGCTCACGTGAACAGTGGGTATGTTCACGTGAACAGTGTGGGTTGGTCTTTGGGTTGGTCCAATGGACCAATACCGACTGGTTCTTTGGGCTGACCCATTATCGACTTGAGCTTGGGCCTTGGGCCTTCTTGGACTGCATCAATCTACTACCACCTGCCCCTAAGGCTTTTTGCCTCAACCTTTCCATTTCCATGTCATGGCTGACTTTACTAGCCATTGTTGTCCGTCTCAGATCTCTTGCTTCTTCCTCAGTCAAACCCCTAGTATCTAGACCATCATCATCTGAACTATCATCATCCAAACCACGCACTGTACCTCGTATTGCTTCCTCAAATTGTTGTTTATTTTTTCTTTCTCCGCCCTTCTCTGGGCCTCCCTTCAATCCGTGCAGCTATGGCCCCGGTAATCTCCACGGGAACTATAGGACACTTTGCCACATCTGTAGAAGTCTCACTCAAGTGTTGCTTAAGTCTGGTAATCCCACCAGACATGAGCTTCTTCCCACAGAATTTGCATTGGGTCTTCTTTCTATCACCGTCAATGGCGGTACAATACTGCCAAGCCATGTCAGTACGACCAACATCACTACCTCCTTCACGAGAACCCGAAGCAGCCATAATATTTAGAACGAGACACTGTTACAAGAGATGATAAATAGAGAAATTTAAATCAATAGATTTACATTAATAAAACTTAAAATTGAAAAACATAAAAGCATGAAATATGCGAATACAACTCAAAATACATTGAAATTACTTTTCAAAATTTTAAAACTATGTTACAAGAAAACAAAATATTTTTCCTAATTTTTCATAATTATTTAGATATTATTAATAATTTTGGATATTAAACAAAAAATAATTTATTTTTTGAAAAATATAATCCGACAACATGAAACCGTAGATTGGTCAATGATGTTCAACATATGTTATTTTGAACACCAATAGATAAGTATTAATATTTTTTTTACTAATTTTTTATTGCTGGAAAATAGGATTTATTAATAAAAAATTCATAAAAATAAAAATATGTACAGAAAAAAAAAACCGAAACCGTGACCGCTAGATCGGCCAACAATGTTCAACATATATTATTTTGAACACCAGTAGATAAGTATTAATATTTTTTTTATTAATTTTTTATTGCTGGAAAATAGGATTTATTAATAAAAAAATTCATAAAAATAAAAATATGTACAGAAAAAAAAAACTGAAACCGTGACCGCGTAGATCGGCCAACGGTGTTCAACATATATTATTTTGAAAGTAAACTGATTAATATTTAAGAAATGTATTTTTTAATTTTTTTAAACAAAAAATAAATATATATATATATACAGGAAAAAAAAAATGAAACCGTGGCCGCGTAGATCGGCCAACGGTGTTCATCATATAATATTTTCAATACCATCTAATTAATATTTATCATATTTTTTTTAATTTTTAATTGCTGAAAAATACATTTTTTTTAACAGAAAATCAAAATAAAAAATATATATGCAAGAAAATAATTTCGAAAGGATAAGGTTGTAGATCGGCCTAATGACTCTCACATATATAAATTTCATGATGAACCAACATGTATTGAACATATTCATGTAAAAAAGTAAGTTTTAGGGGAAAAAAACCATACCTCAAACCTTAGATTTGCAAAGAATATGTCAAAATGAGCCTCCAACAAAAGTTTGATGGAGAGATTTGCAAAGAACAGAGGTTTTCGAACCTTAGATGCAAGGTTGGAGAAGAAGGAATGGAGGAGGAGAAGAAAACAGAATGGAATTTAGAAGAAAAATGAGTCTCGGTCGAGATCTCGACTGAAACTCTTATATAAGCTTTGGACCAGTTAGAAACTGGTCGAAACCAGTCGAGAACTGGTCGAGACTGGTCGAGACCCAGTTTCGACCAGTAATCTCGTCTCGACCCTGTCGAGACCACCGAGAAGGTCGAGATCTCGAGATCTCGACCCTTCTCGGTCGAGTTTTAAAACCATGCACCCCACCCCCAGTTCACTGTACACGTGAACAGTTCCCCCCACTCCCTTTTACAGTTTTTCTTTTCTTTTTTCTTTTTTTTTTTTTTTGGGAACTCTGTAACTACCTTAGGCAGTTCCCCAGCACCCCCCCCAAAAAAAACCCCCCACTTCCTTTTACAGTTTTTCTTTTCTTTTTTCTTTTTTTTTTTTTGGGAACTCTGTACCTTAGGCAGTTCCCCAGCACCCCACCCCCCACAGTTTTTCCTGTAGGCCTTTTAAGGCCCTTTTTTTGCTGAAAACGAATTATGCAACATGCAATGAAATGAATGAATGAAGAAAAGCTTCTCTCTCTCTGCTGTAAGTGCTTCTTCTCTCTCACTATCTTTGTCCCCCTCTCAATTTCTCTCTTCTTCTTTCTCTCCCGTATATCAATTTTATGATTTCCCCTCCCCTTCTTCTTTCCTTTTCTTACTTCTAATTGGAAATTTTCTGACATCAAATCCTATCCCCCTGACCACAAAATTCAACTTCCTGTTCATGATATGCTTATTGTAAAGCATGATTAATAGTCCATTATCAACCCCTCCCTATAATATCTAGTCTCCATCCACCCATTGTCAAATTCTGCCATTATTAGACAATTTATTTAAGTCTCAGTTTCTGTTTAGTTTCAGCCCATTTATGTTTAGTTTTTGAACTCTGTTAACAGCACTTCATTATCCTATACCGACATGTATTGATGCTTATATTTCAGCATTGGTTCTGTAGGTAATCTAACTCCTTTATATTGAACTGTTGCTATATTTACATGAAATTAGTTTACCTAAGCACTGAATATTGCTGTTATTATTTTATGAGTGCTGAAACGTTCTGCATAACAACTTGTCGAATGCTACCTTATTAATGCTGAAACCTATGTCACCCTATTTGATCATCGTTGAGTTAGAAATCACTGCTAGGATTATATTGCTTCTCTTTTTCTCCTACTTTCTATTTCTATGCACACAAAATATGCAAGACTCAAATGAACCAAGAAGAGTCTAAGACTCAGCGGAATCCAACTGACGCAGTAGCATTGGATCGGCTGAAATATGACAGGCTTTGGAAGCCAAAGTCTAAGAATTACAGGCCATCAAAATCTGGTTGATGGTAGAAGAAGCGGTTTTTTGTGATTCTTTTAACTCTTCTCAAGGGTTTTATGTTAATCTTTATTTTTTTTCAGGGTGGTCTTTATGTAATTTTCTCTTTTAATTATATTAAAGATCAATGTTAAAGCTGTGAGCGCCTTGGTCGCTTAGGCAGGCGTCTTAGTCGCCTTGGGCGTCCATCAAACCTCCAATGCCTTGGTTCGCCTTGACAACTATAGCCAGAGTCTGGTTACAGGTTCAATTCAGGCTAGTATTTTATTATTTTAAAAGTCTTATTTCAGTTTTTAAATGGTATTGCTTGTTAGGAAGTTAAAGTCAGCAGGGAGCCTAGTTTCTTTTTTATTTAAGAGTTGTAAAACCTCCCCAATCAAGCAAATGAAAACAGAAATTTTTTATTGGGAAACTGAGTTGTAGACTCCTCCTCTCTTCCCCTTTCTCCCTGTTATGATATTGAGGCTAGCGCTAGCTCTAGCTTGATATCGCAGCGCTACCAGTGATATCTCTTTTTCTTCTTTAGTTTTTTCCTTTTATGACTTTATTTTGTTTCCTTAAGTCTTTTAGCTTTGTTTCTTTATTTAGCTCTTCTATTTTCAGAGCTTCCTTGTAATAGTGGTATTCTACATCTATAAATAAAGGCTTGAGGAGAGAATAGGATACACCTTCGGTTACAGTTCTCTGTTGTAACCGAAACTTCTCTTCTTCTTCTTCTTCTTCTTCCATCTCTTGTTTCTAGTTTGCAGGTTCTCCATATTTTGTTATTCTTACATGGGATCAGAGCTCTAACATCCTTGGTCTTCATTCATCAAAACATTGGTTTGATAGGCCCTTGATTTTTCTGCACCTTCTATGTAACTAAATATTTTTGTTCTACTACTACTGCTACTGGTGATAGAGATTTACTGCTGCTGGTGAGTAACTCAACTACTTCTCGATCATCTTGCTACTACCGAGGTCAGCTTTAGATCTTCCCACTGCAGTACATTTGATCTCGAGATCTATTCTTGCTGGTTTATTGCTGCTGATCGTGATTCTCTCAAGTTTTTTACTGCCCCTGCTGCTGCTGCCAAGCCCAACTGCTGTCTTTGTGGTAATATCTCTCCTCTCCATATACAGGATGACTGATTCTAAAAATAATGAGGTTCAGATCACCACCATTAAATTGAAAAGGGTGTCCAATTACCTCCTTTGGGCTTAGACAATTAAAGCCTATATCCATTCCAAGGACAAATTGACACTGCTATATGATGATCCTCCTGATAGAGATTTTAAAGAGCCTGATGAACTGAAGAACTATAATACCTGGATGCGTGATAATTCTACTATTCAAACCTGGTTGTGGAACAGTATTGAGCCGTCAATTTTACGCACAGTTAGGTTCCACAACAGTGCTAATGTTATTTGGTCTGACTTACAAGAGACATATGGGCAAGATAAAAATGTCTCTCGTATCTATGATCTTTATGAGAGAATGTTTACATACTCTATTGGTGATAAATCATTAACTGAATACTATGGAGGGTTCAAAGGCATTATTGAAGAAATACAGGCTGTTCAGCCACTCACTTCTGATATAGACAAATTAAAAGCACAACAGACTGAGTTTTACGTTGCTAAGTTCATGGCTGGTCTCTCACCTGATTATCAAGTTGTAAAGAGTAAGCTAGTTACAGGTGCATCTATTCCGTCTCTGAGTGAGACATTCTTTCGCCTTCAACGGTTGGTACCAGACTCACTTCCCAAAGACAATTATGCTCTTTTTGCTGGTCATGGCCGAGGCTCCCCCTCTAGAGGCAGTGGCTCTACTCGAGGTCGTGGACGTGGTCCCCCTGGTCGAGGTAACAGTAGGACCACCTATGATAAATCAAGAAGATATTGTACTCATTGTCACAAGACCAATCATAATGTTGACACTTGTTGAGAGAAATTTGGTTATCCTTAATGGACTGATACTCTAGTCAACTCTGCTACAACAGAGGATTTATCTACCCCAACACAGATTTCTTCGCCATCGGCATCTGCACCAACTTCTGCTCAGTATGAAGCATTACTACGGAGGATTCAACAACTTGAGGCCACTGGTTCATCATCCGCTGCCACCCTGGCTCATACAGGTACATCTGCTTTTTTTCTACAGCATCTCCTACTCCTTGGATCCTTGATTCTGGAGCTACCTGCCACATGTCTGGTATGTCAGTTGCTTTTTCCTCCATAACTGACACCCCCAAACCTGTAACTATTTACCTTGTTGATGGATCCTCTACCACTGCCTCACAACATGGGCAAGTCTCTTACCCCATCCTTTTCATTGTCTTATGTACTACATGTTCCTAAATTACCTATTAATCTTATGTCTATTAGCTAACTTATACCAAATCACGAAACTATTCTGCTACCTTTTTCCCTTCTTATTTGTACTTTTCAGGATCTCGGGATCAGGGTAACGATTGGTGGCGAACATGAACATGCTGGGCTGTACTACTTGGAGCAGATTAAACCATTTACTACCACTACTACTACATCCACTACCACCCCTCTTCAATGGCATCACCAAGTTGGTCACCAGTCTCTCTCCAAGATGAAGACTCTAATCCCTGGTCGCAAGTCTCTCTCTACTCTACAGTGTGAGGCTTACGAATTAGTGAAAAATCACCATTCTTTGTTTCCTACTAGTTCTACACCTAGGCATCCTTCTCCATTTTCTTTAGTGCATTCTGATATTTGGGGTCCTTGTCGTATCCCCAATAAACTTAGTTATCGTTATTTTGTCACCTTCGTGGATGATTATTCTAGGATAACCTGGCTTTATTTACTTAAGGATCGTTCTGAGTTTCTTAATATTTTTAAGGGCTTTTATAAAGAAATTTCTATTCAATTTGGTGTATCAAAATTCTGTGTACTGATAATGCTCTTGAATACATTCGGAATGTTGTCTCTGATTTTTGCTTTGTTAATGGTATACTTTATATACTAGTTGTGCTTATACTCCCCAACAAAATGGACTACTGAACATAAAAATAGACATCTTCTGGATATTGCTAGGTCTCTCATGTTTCATATGTTTAAGTATTATTGGTGTGCTGCTATTTTAACTGCTTGTTATTTTATTAATCGGATGCCTTCTTCTGTAGTACAAGATAAAATTCCATTTAAGCTATTTTATCCAAATACATATTTATTCCATGTTTCCCCTCAGGTATTTGGTAGTACTTGCTTTGTTTACATAATGCATCCAAAATTGGATAAACTCTCCCCTCGTTTTATTTAATGTATCTTTCTTGGTTATTCTCGTACTCAGAAAGGGTACAGATACTTTGACTTTATTACTAAGCATCATTTTGTGATTGATGTTATTACCTTCTTTGATGACAAACCATACTATCCGGTTACGGTATCTGATGTTGTTTTACCCCTCTTCTAAACCTCCACTACCTCTCATCCCCTCTCAAGATGATGTTTTTGATACCACCGAACCTACACCACCACTACCGCCATCTCCTCCATCACCACCTCTACAGATCTATAAATGTCAAACTCCGGTGGCTCCAACCACTACTGTGTCACATGCTCCACCTGCCACTACATCTCCACCCAGTATTGAAGTCACCCTAGACCTCCCTATTGCTCTTCGTAAAGATACTCGTACCCACACTTAGCCTGACAAGTACTCCTTACTTACATTTCCTATTGAGCATTTTGTTACTACTGACCATCTTCCCACTTGTCATCGGAATCTTGTTTACTCCTTATCTGCTACCTTTGTCCCTACTACTTTTTCCCAAGCCTTGTCCCATCCAGGGTAGAAAGTGGCTATAGATGCTGAAATTGATGCTCTAACATCTCTTCTGACTTGGACTCTTGTTGATGTTCCGCCTGGTCAATCTGTGATTCGTTGTCGGCGGGTATATACTGTAAAGCATAATTCCGACGGCTCTGTTGAACGCTTGAAAGCTCGTCTTGTAGCCAAAGGGTTCACTCAGACCTATTTGACTATTTTGAGACCTTCTCTCCTATGGCTCGTCTCAACTCTGTTAGAGTTCTTATCTTTATGGCCGTAAATTTTGATTGGCCCCTTTATCAGATGGATGTTAAGAATGTCTTTTTGTATGGAAATCTTCAGGAGGAAGTATATATGGACCAACCTCCAGGGTATGTTGCTCAAGGAGGGAACTTTACCAAAGTCTACAAATTACTCAAGGTTATTTATGGACTTAAACAGTCTCCTCGTGCTTGGTTTGATAAATTCAGCACAGTTATTACTAGCTTTGGTTTCACTACTTACTTGTTATAAGGTTATTTAGATCACTCTACTTTTGTACAACGTCATTGGTCTACTGTCACCATAATAGCAATATATGTTGATGATATTATTGTTATAGGGAATAACAAGTCAGGAATTGTAGAAATTAAATCTCATCTAAACAAACATTTTTAGACGAAAGATTAAGGACTTCTTCATTATTTCCTTGGTATTGAAGTTGTTTAAAGTAGCAAAAGTCAGTCTCTCCCAACGTAAATATGTATTTGATCTTCTTACTGAAACTGGTCTACTTGGTACTAAGCCAGCTGAAACTCCCATGGACCCTCATCAAAAATTTGAAACTAGTGACAGTCCTGAATATTTTGATATTCATCAGTATAGACGGATGGTTGGGAAACTCAATTATCTTACTGTTACTCGGCCTGATATTTCCTTTGCAGTTAGCATGGTCAGTCAGTTTATGCAAGTTCCTAAAATTTTCACTGGGAAGCTGTCTGCCGTATATTGTGCTATCTCAAGAAGTCTCCTGGCACAGGTCTTATTTATTCCCGCCATCGTCATCTTAACGTTGTTGGGTTTTCTGATACTAATTGGGCTGGGACAGATGTTGATAGACGTTTTACTATTGGTTACTGTACCTTTGTTGGTGGCAATCTTGTCACCTGGCGAAATAAAAAGCAGACTACTGTCTCAAAATCTAGTGTTGAATCTGAATATCATGCTATGGCACAAACTACAGCTGAACTACTATGGTTGAAAACTCTTCTTCAGGAATTGGGATTCCCTATCTCTCGCCCTATGGTTTTGACGTGTGACAATCAAGCTGCAATCTACATTGCCAGCAATCTAGTGTTCCATGAATATACCAAATACATAGATTGGATTGTCATTTTGTTCGTGATGCTGTTATGAAGAAGCTTGTTGTCACTCCATTTATTTCTTCTTCAAATTAGCTCGCTGATATACTTATGAAGCCCTTGTTTGAACCGGCATATTGAGGCTCGTGCTAGCGCTAGCTTTTTTTCTTCTTTAGTTATTTCCTTTTATGACTTTATTTTGTTTCCTCAAGTCTTTTAGTTTTGTTTCTTTATTTAGCTCTTCTATTTTCAAAGCCTCCTTGTAATAGTGGTATTCTACATCTATAAATAAAGGCTTGAGGAGAGAATAGGATACACCTTCGATTACAGTTTTCTGCTATAACCGAAACTCCTCCTCCTCTTCTTCTTCTTCTTCTTCCATCTCTTGTTTCTGGTTTGCAAGTTCTCCTTATTTTGTTATTGTTACACTCCTTAATCGATTCTGTTAAGTTCTCGCTTCTCCCTCTTTTATTTCTCTCCCATCGAAACTTTTCTTCTCCTCTTACTATTTCTTCTTTCTACTATATTCCTCTTTCAGTTTCAACAGGTATTTCTCTGCAGAACCAGCAGAAGATGCCCTTAATTCGTTTCATATTCTCTGTTGCAACCATTGCAAGATTTCACCCAGGATTTTCCTCTGAACAATCTGAAACAGGCCAGTTTGAATCAAATAAATACCTAATCTATACCTGTTTCTTCTATTCTTCCAGTAGCTTACTCTCTTATGTGTATCCTGTTCTGTTAGTATTTTTCTTTCTGAATATAGAAATCCACATACTCTGTTGACAGTCCTTTATATATTATTTATCAGATTTCAGATCCATTAACTAGTTCAGATTCTCATTTTATTGATATTCAGAATTGCTGTCTGCCTTTTCTCCTATTCTGACTTCCTTCATTATTGTCTCACGATTTCTGAATCTGTTATCTGATATAATCAGTTAAATCCCTGCATATCATTTTGTGTCTTGATCTATCAATTGCTAAGTCTAAAACCTACTTAGACAGCCCAAGTTTCATAATCATAAAGTGTTATACCTAGGCCTGTCAACAGCCTAGTAAACCATAAATTTTGAATTAGGATTTAAAAAGGTGTGCATTACAAACCCTTCTAACACCATAGTTGTCAAGTCATTGCCTAGGGCCCAGGAGGCCTTGTGACGCCTTGGAAAATCGAGCGCCTTGGTCGCCTAGGCGGGCGCCCTGGTCGCCTAGGCGGGCGCCCTGGTCGCCTAGGCGGGCGCCCTGGTCGCCTAGGCGGGCGCCCTGGTCGCCTAGGCGGGCACCCTGGTCACCTAGGCGGGCGCCCTGTCAGGCCTCCAACGCCTTGGTTCTCCCCAATCAACAAATCTAAGCATCCAAAGTTATCACTATGAGTAAATTCCATAGTTGTCAAGGCGTCGCCTAGGTGCCGCCTAAGCACCCAGGCTGCCTTGGGTCCCCTTGGAAAATCGGGCACCTTGGTCACCTAGGCGGTCGCCTTGGTCACCTAGGCAAGCGTCTTTGTCGCCTAGGCGCCCAGTCAGGCCTCCATCACCATGGTTCGCCTTGGCACCTTGACAACTATGGTAAATTCCTTGTTCTTGGAAGTGGAGTCAAAAGTGGCAAGCTATAAAGGTGTATCCATGAACATGACACAGCAAATTATCAATAGCATGAAGGCCACATTTTAACAGAGCTAAAAGCTTCTTAATTGAAGAAAATTGTCATCCAGATACCTCTGAAAGACCTAATGGCATAAAAAAGTGGAAGAAGTTTACAAATTTTCCCACTGGAAAGCTGGGGAATGAATAAGGTAGCTGCAAACCTGAAAATACAATCTGGCTGATAAAGTTTCACTTTCATTGTCCAGGTACTCAATGCTAGAAATGTGAAATGTTCCAACACTATATTCCAGCATTGAAGATTGCTCCAGAAAGCGATCCAGCTGAGGGCTCCTCATGTAATCAACGGTTGAAGGTGCAATCATAGGGAGGGATGAAAGTTCCAAGAGCGCCGAAGAACGTTCTCGGTATGCATCCACTAAAGCTGGAGGAGGTGTGGGTGGAAACTGTGCTAGTGTTTCATCACAGGCATTGTCGATCCACGGGCAAAGTTGCTTGTGTCCGTTATCCAACTTCAAGCTGAACACTGCTGCTGCCTTTTCAACTGAGACGTAACATAATAAAGTTTCAGTTTAATTTCAACATATCAGAATATTTTCAATAACTCGCATGACTTTGTATCAGACTGACAACCATAGCATCATGAATACCTTGCTGCTGTCCCCATGATGAGGGAGTGGAAAAGAGGAGACGTGCTCCACATGACTCACAAGCTATGATGTCCATCTCTACACTAACCCAACCTCTCCTGGCACAATTTACAGCATTTACAACCTGCATAAAATAATATCATCTTTAACAAAAGCAGTTTTCTTGAAGAAAACTTTGAAGTAAGAAAATATTTAGCATCCAATGCTCCTGCAGTGAAAGGCGTCAAGCATAATAATCAGACGGATGGGACATTACTCAAAAAAAGCATACAAATTTCTGACGCCAATTATCCCATTAATAAAATATGAAAGTATGCCTGAGAGAATAATGGCCACCTCTCACTTAGAGAGTTAAGATTAAAAACACAATGCTTTGACCCTGACACCCAACTCCCATGACTCAAAACAATGCTTATAAAGAAGAATACAAACAAGAAAAGGCTCTATCCCAAATCGATGCTGAGTAGCCAGTTAAACAAACAAATGAAGATATGAAGTTGAGATGCCTTCACATTTCCAGAAATTCTGATACTTATTCATGCGTAAGATGCACTTAGAATGAAATGTCTTTCACCGCTTGTGATTTAAGATAACACCTCTAATATGTCAAGCAATCTAATTGAACTAATCAACAGGACTCCGACCAAAAGCCATCTATAGAGAATTCTTTTGTCAATTAAAATTTGCACCATTTTTGGGTTCCAAAAAGTGGTTCCAGTTAAACAAACAAATCAAGTTATGAAGTTGAGATGCCTTCACATTTCCAGAAATTCTGTTACTTATTCATGCGTACGATGCACTTAGAATGAAATGTCTTTCACTGCTTGTGATTTAAGATAACACCTCTAGATATGTCAAGCAATCTAATTGAACTAATCAACAGGACTCCTACCGAAAGCCATCTATAGAGAAGCCTTTTGTCAATTAAGATTTGCACCATTTTTGGGTTTCACAAAAGTGGTTCAAAAATCTACTTAAATTATCAATCGAGTACCATAGATTCATAGGAGCTCATCAATCAATACTTTAAAATAATCCCCACAAACAAAAAAATTGATCTATTTAGAGATGTATCCAGACAAGTTGATTTATGTGCTTAACAAACAAGGAGATATTAAGAGCAGAAGATGAAGAGAATGAACCTTGGGTTTTCCGAACCATGTCATCGACTTGAATGTACCTAACCTCCTCATGAGATCCCCTCGAACCCATGGTCTGCACAGCGGAGTTTGCTTTGACCCAACGGGGACCACCTGTCGCTTCAAACCTACGACAACATCCCCTTTCGAGTTAGATTCCACAATTAACGCAGTAGACATCGAATTCCCGAGTTTTTTACCTCTCGAAGTTTGTTGGGTTCCAGGTGAACTATCGACACTGAAATTTCAAGAACATCAAATTAGATAATGAGCATCAAGCCGTTGAAATTGATCAAAATTTCAAACGGCGATAAGAGAGATGCATGCAAAGATAAATGGAATTTGAAGAAGGATACAACAAACCTGGTGAGATTTCTTGATCTCGGAGAATGGAAGAGCTTGTCCATTATCGAGTGGAACCTCTTCTCCGATTCTTCCGCCATCGCTTTTGATTGTATCTAAGCGACTGTTTCAGTGCAGCTCCACGTTATTTTTTTCTCAGTAACCTTGGACCGGCATGGAAATTGGAAATCAAGCTGTCTGCAACCTCTACGCCTCGCCAACAGGGCAGGAGTGAGATAGAGACGACTATCTTTTATTAAATGGACTGTCCCGAACATGGGGGATTGGGCCTTCGGCCAACTGGGCTAGGGGGTACTTGAGGCTTGAACAGTTGAACCCTTCATATAAAACTGTACTAGCGACAACTCGTCCATGCCAAAGCTGCCCCTTTTTTTTTTTTTTTTTTTTTTTTTTTTGGATTGAACGCCAAAACTGCCGCTGGTGGGACAACCTTGTTGTAACCCCACGGTCAAAATCGAAGGTTCAAAGAGACCACTTAACTCGAATCTTTCAAGGAAGATATAACTAGGGAATTATTCTATTGTAAAGTAAAAGAACAATTACAAGATAAGAAGGGTCATAAGGGACTACTTACCTAATGGTTAGAGGGAACCACTTAACTCAGATCTCTTAAGGAATCACTTAACCTAGGTATGGGATTCATTCATCATTAGAGGGCCTCCACTCATCAAGAGGGCTCACATTGGTAAATATCAATTCCAAAAATACTGATCTCTAATTTGTTCTTAAACCAAATGCAAATATATATAGGGGAAGATAAAAATTAAAAAAAATTAAAAAAAAAAAAAAAAAAAAAAACTGTTGTTAGAAAAGAGGCGTTAGAAAATGCTTTAGAAGTTGAAGTTCATTGAATACCTTAATTACATCATATTCTTTCACATTGAAAAAAAAAAAAAAAGACAGACTCATCCTCAAGTTTGAATAGAGAATTCTCATTTGTTGTAGTGCTAGGGACCTTGTTTCAAGATCCAAACATGCATGTTTACCTTATGATAGAGATGTAATGGTTGCCAATATTGATGTACATGTAGGGGTGTCCATTTGAAACCGAAAGCGGTATCGTGCCATTTATGTCGATTCTGATATACCATTTTCTATCCAGTATAGTAATGGTTCAAGTTTTGGTATCGTTTTCTATCCAGTACAATAATGGTTCATACCGATATACCAACGCTATATACCATTTAGACACTGATTTGTATATTATTTCTATACCATATACGGTTTGTATACCAGGTTACACACTCACACTGACACACACATTCCATTGGTCCACATTGCACTAGAATTGTATTTCGTATCAAATTCAAATAATATTTGTTTGGTATAAAAATTATATTTTGTACCGAATTAGAAACTGAAGCCCCGTACCAGATAAAAAAAAACTGTATTCGTATCTTATAAAAATGGTATACCATATCTTCTAAAAATCGTACAGAGCCGATACGATAATGGTAAGGGAAAATCATATTTCTCCCACCGAACAATAGTGGTGAGGGCTTTTATTTCTTGTGCTATACCGGACTATCGATACCAACACCCTTATATACGTGTTTTTTTTCGGTAGGTAGATATTTTATTAACCCAACAAGCAGTCCCACAAGACAGGCACACAACCCAACCAAAGAAGGCTAGAAGCCCAAGGAACCTATCACCCCGGGAAAACATCCACAAAGACAACCCACATCCAAAAACAAAAGACAACAGAATCCAAGCACAACCCAAATAACCAAAATTGGAGCTCAACCCAATGAAGACCCAAACCAGACCCTATCCACCATGGGAAGGGCTGAGGGTAACAACAAGACCACAAGAGCCAAACCCAACCCTCAACAGAACCAATACATGAACTGCATAAACAAAGTGGCCCTTCAGGCCCCTTCCGAGGCAACCAAAGATTCCTTAACCTTCTCCATCCAACGGTTGATAGTAGATGGCAGCCAAAGCTCTACCGTACAAAGGATATTCGCTTTGGGCATCCTCGTCATCCACCAATAATGTGAGGGAGGGTTGCAAGAGGAACTAGGTCAATAGAAGACAGGGATAGGCTCTGGTCTAGATCAACATCAGGCTAAAGAACCCATGATCATCTGCATTAAAAACAAACTACAATGAGAGATTCTGCTCGGGGCCCTATCAAAGATTGACAATGCCTTACCTCGGCTGCACAAATTGTAAGAGACAGATGGTTGAAAGGATATTACAAGATTAAAGGAGCTGTAAAAAGGAGGGGATTGGGTAGAGGATTGCGTGCATAGAGAGGATACGACAGCTGGTTCAGAGGGAGGGGATAGAGGGTGGTTGGGGTTAGCAGTGTCGATATGAGAACTTGGGTCCTGTGCCTGAAAAAGGTAATGCCCCAGAGTGAACCAAAAGGAGGATGTAAAACCTGCACCCAGAAAATCCAGTCTAACTCGGATTTTCTTTCGTGCTAGGGTTTTCCACTGAAGCCGAACCCTACACAATGCCCAATTGAGGACCGACACGACAAGTACCACTTTTAGAATCATTATATTCTGTCCTAATTATTTGTGATATAATCTGTATTCTTTAAGGGGGGCCGGTTGATACTAGCCAGTCGGGAATCCTGATAGTCCATGGACCGGTACCATCGACCAGTAAGGGCAAAACTGGCCTAATTTTGAAACTCGCAATTGATTTCGAAGGAGGAAACTCTTTAGAATATTCCTAGGATCCAAGAACGAACCTAGGAGGGACCCACACCACTCTAACTACTTGGAGTTGGAAAAGGAAAGGAGATCCTATCTAGATTCCAAGCTCTTGCCACTTGGCAACCCCCTAGGCTTCCCAATTCAAATTGAAAGTTTTACTCTAACTAAGAAACCTGAAACAAATAAAAACCCTACCTTCTATCCTCCTTCAGAAAGTTCTGACGCATTCTCAGAAGGAAGGGAGAAAGGAAAAGGAAGGAAAAGGAGTAGGTGAAGCCCTGCAGCACACGTGTGGGGGGGAATCGCCAGCAAAGAAGCACCTCTGATCAGTAGTGATCAAACCATTATCGGTAAAACCCTAACAACTCCTGCAAATCTTAACGAGAAACTTGATGTTCTAGTAGAGGATGTAGGCCTGACACTCATCCTTCTTCGATAAGGAAGCGACTATATGTTGTTAGAAGAGAATAACTCTTCCTAACAAGTGGCTTAGGCCAAGTAATTGAGTTCACAATTGATAGGATGAAATATAGGTCTAAGAGACACCCAATCATTGGACTGCCCTATACTAGAAAAGGAAAAGATAAACCAAAAAAAGGAATCTTAACTCACAAAGCAGAAAAGATGCCATTGGGAGAAGGTGGTCTGTACAACAGACTGTATGGTATAGACCGGTATATCGACCGACAAACTCCAGAAGGGGTTTTGGTGTTTAGCCGGATAGTGTCACGGTCGATACTCTACACCAACCGTGATATCGACCGACAAATGGTAGAAGGTCTGGATTTTCTTCTGGACCTTAAGCCGGTTGATAGTGTACCGACTGATACATTGACCGGTAAAGCCCAGACTTGTATAGATCAAAAGTAACTCAGGTAAGACTTCAAATTAATGATCATACACCTTGTGTTGGTATAGAACACCTTGTAAACACGGACCTTGCTAGTGGGAACAACCTCAAACAAGCGGTATCAGGTAAAGAACAGATGCCCTGACTAATTTTGGAGTGTTTGAATATATAATTGTTGTGCCACATGCTTGCTATGATAACATGTCATCCAATAACTGCTTGTGCATGCATTCGCATTTTGTATTATGAACTGTTGTGTAAATTATGTGACTGAAATTGTTAATTATAATGGTGAAATGATTAAGGACTGCTGGATCTACTCTTTATTATAATGGTTGATGAGTATGTCACTCACCCTTTGTCACACCCCAATTCTAAACCAACCAAAATGGTGTGATGAACGGTCTATGATCCAATGGTTCAACCAGGATCTCAAATAGGTCATGTCCATTTGATTAAACCAGATACAACCACAACCATAATCAGAGTAAATAAACAATAGCGGAAGTCTTTAATATTAATGAACTGAGTATCTAACAGTGATAACATAATTAATTATCCAATTATCTCCAAATGACTAAAGACATAAAATAAAATAAATTAATCAATTACATGTTCTGATAACCCAACAATTAAATCTAATCGAAAACATATGAGTTGCACTCGCACGACGAATCATGCGACTCCACCATAGCTTCCATATCCATCGCAGTAACATGTCCATACATTGGTGCATTCATATAATCTTCCACAGTAGGACCTGCATCATCAACTAAAAATATTTGACGTTGAAAGGGTGAGCACACATCATGGCTCAGTGAGCAAACAAAACAATGCAACAAACATATGCATGCATTCAATTCATATCTTTGGTCTGGTTCATAAGTTTGCAATGTGCAATAGAAAGGATTGGTGGCCGCCGTACCTCTATACACGAGTGTGTGAAGCTGTCCAATGGATCAAACACCATTGTCGTCCCATATGCACCCATCATGGAATAGAGATAGAGTTAATGTGCCCAGATCAAACACCGCATAACACTTCCCCTGATGCCCTACCCATACCAACACGTAAGTCCCTATTGGCGAGGGCTTGCAAACTGGGCTCGCAACTAACCAATTCTAATGCCAAATAGTGTATCCAAGGCCTCACCTTAACATCCCTCAATACGTCCATAGAGATAGAGCCAAGGCCCCCTGGCAGAGTCAGAGACTACACGGTCCGAGACCACCTTTGTAAGAACCGTGTTCTAAAACTGGGTCTAAATTGTGGAATTATATGATGACAGGTGTCCCAATCATAGCCGGATCGGAAGCCAAAGTCGGGTGACGAACCACGCAAAATTTCAGGTACAAGAACCATTCAAAATTGATTAAACTCATACCGGTCTGACTATAAGTCTAGTCAGACCGGTATAGTGCAACCGGTATGGTATACCGGTCTAAGTATACCGGTCTGAGTGGTATGTACGACCGGTATACTTATTTTCTATGGGAGACGGACTCCAGCGGGTCCCTCACTCCGAATGGAAACTTGGAAAGTTTCCAATCATGGAAAACCTTCCCAAGAACGGCCCTCTTCTATTTATAGGGATGATCCCACTCCATTGATTCTTCTCAAACCCTAGCCATCTGGAGAAGAGTTGAGAAGGAGCAAGGAGGAAGAGGCCGCCCAGGAAGGAGACTTCAGTGGAGGAGCACGCCACCAACCGACGAACACCGCCGGTAAGTGCTCTATACTATTAGTAATATTAGGATGTCGGATCGGAGCCGCAAAGAGACGCAACGATCCAAAAAGCCTTGGATTTCCATTAGTTTTCTCATTCGGATCTAACCTAGACTTGATACGACATTCTAGTCGAAATCAAAAGACTAACATAGTATTTGAACCTTAGAATGGGTTAGGAGAAACCCTAGAAAACTTAGCCGATACCAACAAGGAAGGGAGATCCGAGACCTTGCTCTCGGATCCAAACCACGGACTATACCGGTGGGACACAAGGTCCGGCGGTATGGGCCTGCGGTGTATACCGGAGGCACATACCGGTCTCACCTATGTGCAACCGGTATATACCACAACCGGTATACATACCGGTGGCACTATACCGGTCTCATTATACTGAGACCGGTACTTGCGATCGGTATGCCTCCCGAGCCTGGTTTGCTTGGCCAAACCTGGTTCTGACCTCTGTAACCTTAATAAATGGATTTTAACATTTGAATATGATTATGTAGGACCTGTAGACAATGTGAGTGAACCCTGTGACACAGAGCGGGATTGTTATCATGTGTCAGGTAAGGGACAAGACCCCAAACTCTAATTAATTAAAGGACAGTAAACCTTGTGAATAATTTATGTTTATTTGATTGCTTGATGTTTGCGCATCTCACATGTCATGTAGTTGTCTCTTTTATTATTATCTACTCATGCATTTCATATGCTAGGATTGTTGGATGTTAGGCATGTGTATGTTTTAGTTAGTGTGTGGACTGTGAAGGGGGGTGTGCCCTGGATATATCCACAGCCAACACTTTTCTTGTATCGCCTTCTACCTTAGCAAACTCAGTGCGAATAAGGTATCAGGGGGAGGACGTGGGATTATGGTTCTTCCTGTCCCCCAGACTCGAGTCCTATCCCTATGTCGTAGGGAGTTGTGCTGGGTTAGGGTCATATAGCCTTTTACTTTAGCAGACTTGGTGCGAATAGGGTATCAGGGGGAGGACATGGGATTGTGGTTCTTCCTGTCCGCCAGACTCGAGCCCTATCTCTATGTCGTAGGGAGCCGTGCTGGGGTAAGGCCATTGATACTGTATTGACATTTAGGACTGGTTAGAAATGGAACCCACTTGCAAACCCTTGCCAGTAGGGGTTTAGGTACTGGTACGGTGTGGGGTATCAGGGGGAGGACGTGGGATTGTGGTTCTTCCTGCCCGCCATACTCGAGTCCTATCTCCATACCAGAGTAAGTGATGTGGGGCAACAACAGTAGTGTGGTAGGTGCCTGACTGTTGGGTGTGCTCACACTCTCGTGCATGGAGGTGCGGTGGCCGCCAAACCTTACCATAGCATATTTGTAAGTTATACCTGACCCAATTTGTAATGTTGTTTCATGCATTTTGTATGTTGCATTGGTCTTGTACTTTACTGAGCTAAGTTGTGAACTCACCCGAATATATTCTATTTCTTTTTTAGATCTTGATGCAGGGTATACTGTGGAAGACTTTATGACTGTCCCAGCTTACAATACGATGGCTGCCCTGGATACACAGACTGTAGAGGACGAGCATGATGCATCATGCGAGTGCTCATTCTGTGTTTTCCTTCAGTGATGATATATTTTCTTTTCATACAATGTAATAATTATTATTTAAATTTTGTGAGTGGTGGAATAATTTGAATATTTTTTTTAATTATAACATAGTACTCAGTTCATTTATCTTTTATTTCCGCTGCTATGTATTATTCTCTGATTAAGTTAGACTGCTTGGGAATGATTGATTGACACGGTCTATTGAGATTCTGGTGTGAACCGTGGTTTAGAGCCGGTTCACTCACACTTCTGGTTCAGCCGGAATTGGGGTGTAACAACCTCCCCTGATGCCCTACGACGTAATAGTTCGCCTAAGGTAATGGAGATACGACGATGTTAGTGGACAAGACTTGAGTAGAGATAGAGCTAGAGTCTGATGACCAGGATGAACCACAATGTCACGTCCTCCCCCTGATGCTTCACTAGCATCAAGTACACCAACCATACACATACATTCACATGCCTATTCCTAGCATCATCATCATCATCATGTTATAAATATACGAAATTAAATATGCATGAACAGTAATAACAGAAATATTGAATGACACGTGAAATGCACATTACAAGCATACAAGCATAGAATCATTCATGGCATTGGACTCAATAAGTAAAACAGTTTATTATTAGCCAATTAATTTAGGTCTTGTTCCCTCATCTTTGGTCGATGATAGTTCCTCATTCAAGCTTTGTAAATCACTTTTAGACCACTTGGAAACCTAACAAATTTATAAATTTTAAATTAAAATTTATTTCCAGTAATT
Organism: Protea cynaroides; assembly: GCA_028583415.1. Taxonomy (NCBI): domain Eukaryota; kingdom Viridiplantae; phylum Streptophyta; class Magnoliopsida; order Proteales; family Proteaceae; genus Protea; species Protea cynaroides. Next base: position 88,459,502 of record CM053268.1, read on the forward strand.
CAGACTTCCAGAAACTGAGTGGTCGTAGGTGTGGCTACACATGTGGTCTCAGTTTCTGCGACCACAGGGTGTGTGGTCCCAAGGTGTGGTCGCATACCATGCGACCACACATGCAACCACACCCTCCCTGGAACTTCCTGAGGGCATGTGGTCGATCATGTATCTCTCGTGTGGTCTCATATCGTGCGACCACACATGCGACCACACCCTCCTTGGACTTCCCGAGGGTGTGTGGTTGGATATGTGTGTCTCGTGTGGTCGCATATCATGCGACCACACATGCGACCACACATGTGATGGTCGACTTTCACTCCCAACTCAATTCCTTCATGTTTTGATTCCTTGGCTTATCATCATGATCCTTCTTATGATTGTTCTATGGCTTAAAATTAGTATTTTTATACAATCCATCATCCTAATAGATTCCTTCCATGGATCTCTTAGAATTTGTCCATGGATTGATGATTGGGGTCTCACTTTGAATCCCTATCTCCTTCATGATCTATTCTAGGCATTCAATTGATATGGAGAATGTTTTCATACCTTAAACTTGTTGAAGATTCAGAGTTCTCTCTGAATTTCCTCCTCTTAGTCTTCCTCTTCAATTCTCCTTCTCTTCCTCCTCTTCTCTTTCTCTCTCTTTCAGTTTGATTTCTAAAAGGATGAAAGAGGCTAAGGGACGTCCTATATATAGAGAAAAACCCTCCATATAAAGTCCTACTTAGATTAGGAAAGAACCCCCTTCGGATTAGGAAGGTTTCCTAATCACGGAGTCTGACTGGGTTCGTGTGGCCGCAGGTGTGGTCGCAGAACCCGTCGACCACACAGTCAAAAACTTGCGACCACACGACCCAGATTTCTGTGGTCGCTTTAATCTGAGGTGTGGTCGACCACACCTGTTTAGGTATGCGACCATACACTCCTAATTAACTGTTTTTGGGTTCAATTTCATACCGGGTCTTGTAGTTTCTTCACGCACTTGGTCCGCTTGGCCCGACCATGATAGGAAGACCTGATACAAGGTGGTAAGACCGATTAGTATGATACGGGTCTTACACCCTTAGCTGGATGACAACATGTTGGGGGGGGGGCAAAATGAATAGCCTAGGATTCCTATTGAGTTTGGTGAGAGGGACACATCGAATGACATGTAGATTTTTGGTTAGTGGCACTACCCCTGTATGCAACCCTAGCCAGTAGAGGGTCAGGTACTGGTAAAATGGAGTGATGAGGGGGAAGGATCAGCAATATTCGTTGTAGCGTCATTGGCTGGACTTGCTACCCAATCATCATTCTGATTGGGACGTCGTATGGAAGCACCAGGGCTACTGGGTAAGCTAGTGAGTACCCAGCACTCTCGTACATGGAGGTCTTAGGCAGCCTCTAGGAGGTGTGGTTAGGCCTTACCATAGCACAGGGCATACATGATACCTGACTACTGCATTTGTGTGTGTAATAAACTGATCATGCATATTTGATTGTTTGCCTATCTGTTTCTCACTGAACTCATGTTGGGGAGCTGACCCTCCCGTACGCCAATCTTTTAGATGGTATTGTAGGTACTATCGTTGCAGACTACTTAAATGCACCAACAGTTACTCACCTAGCCTAGCTAGGAGGAGTACAGTACAAAGATAAAGCACACGACGTAGATTACAAGTGCGATGCATGCGTGTTTGATGAATAGTTGTTTAGGAGAAGAGATCTTGCACAATGAACCATTTTTCTATTTTAAGTATACCTTAGATTTTTTTATTATGTTTTGATAGCCTGTGATTTATAGGGTAGAGTTACTTTAACTTTGATTTATTTGGTTAATGATGAACCTCTTTTGAGGAGGTAAACAATGGTAATACTAGATTTAATTATCATTAGCATGCTCATGGTTATTTATTCCCTTCCGCTATTTATTACTCTGGATTATAATTGTGGCATTGTGCTGGTGGTGGTCGGTATGTGTGTGCACTACTTATGAGGTCCTGGTGGGATCACATCCAAACTAAGGTGTTGATTCCAGTAAAATCCCAAAAGAAAAAAAAATTTAGACCGGTATTTTGGGATGTGACAGAGGACCTGTACCCGGTACCTCAAACTGGCACTGCATAGGCAGGCCCAATGGGGGGCAACTGCACAGACTACGGCTAGGGGGGAAAGGAGATGGGATAGCTGGGATAGATGGAGACAACAGGGAGAGATTGTGTAGGCTGGGGTTTTCCTGCAAAAGAATAGAGGGGTGAGGGTTTCAAGACTGACAGGTAAGCTGTAGGTTAAAGGTGACACCACATCGAACTCACTGACCCTTCCCTCAGGCGATTGGTCATAACCTTGAGTGCCATCCATGGGATCAAAGCACAGCTCTTTATTAATCTGAGGAGCATCCATCGAAGGAATCCCAAGTGGTAGAGGGTGCACCAAAGGATCATCGAGGCTGTGGACAGTTGGAGGCTAGGGATGATGTATCCATGACATCTGTGTAGTACTGCAACAACTCAGGGCCACCAGGCAAACCAACCGTTAGGCAGCTCAAGGTTTAAAAAGCGTTCGACAAGTGTAGGGGAGCAGATGGAACATCCTGTTTCGAGATGGGGATTGTCAAGTTCGGATGGATAGAGGGTTAAGGATGGAAAAAAGCAATAGGAGCTGCCGTAGGGTCAATGCAAGAGGAAATTTTTTTATTTAAAATAGGGTCCTTAGCCCTGCCTGACAACTGAGTAACACAGGAGTAGGGTCGGATTATATCCAGACCCGTCATCTTCTTTGCCCGTTTTTTCTAAACTCAACCAAATCAACTCGATGACCTTCATCACGAACCAGATTGGACTCAGAAAATTTCCCACCTTCTCCGACCACTTCTAGCAGTATTTCTCCCATACCTCCTTCCTGATATTGGCCTACTCTTTCTTGAGTGTTAGAGCTCTCCTTGAAATCAGGGTTTGCCCTGCAATGTGTTCTCTCAAGCCCAAACATGTTACAGAACAGGCACTGGGGAGGTGTAACACCCCCTTCCCAATTGAGGGAAATGAATCACTGGTCAAACTAACTACAATAGAGAGCTTTAATAAACCTATAAGAATTTTTTTTATCCAAACATATATCATATCATCTCATCTTGTAATACTTTCTATAACATCATCATCTCATAAACATAATCAATTATTTATACATATAGTAAATGTCAGACCAGCACTCCACTAACCCGGTTTAACCTAGTTAACGTGTCGTGATAGGTCTTTCCATCATAACCAGGTTAGATGAACCAACCAGATGACAGACCACAAAGCCAGATATGAAAAACTGTCCATTTGAAGCTTGTCTAGTTTGACAGCTCAAGTTGTCCAGTCTACGTATTAGGCGATCGGTCAAGCAATCGATTAATCCCAGATTAGACTCCGAACTTAGGAAAGTTTTCTAGTTTAGCTAGGAGACTCTCCTAATTGGGAGACCACTCCCAATGGGAGATTTCTCTTTATAAAGAACGATCCTTCACCTTCTCTCACTCTTTTGATCATTCACAAACCCTAGATCTGAGAGAGAGAGAGAGAGAGAGAGAGAGAGAGAGAGAGAGAGAGAGAGAGAGGGAGAGAGAGAGAGAGAGAGAGAGAGAGAGAGAGAGAGAGAGAGAGAAAGAGTTGAGAAGAAGGCTTGGAGGAGAAGAGGGCTCTGGAGAAAGAAGAAGAGGAAGAACTCACCGTCGATTTCCAGCAATCTTCTTTGAAGAACCAATGGTAAGTCCTTTCATTACTGTAAATAAGTTAAGGTGTGCGTGAGGTTAGACTCACAACCATTAGAGGCAGTGATTTGATTTCATTACCAATAGGGTTATAGATTTAGGGTTATAATGTTATGTGTTCTTGAAACCCTAATGGTAAGGCATTCTTAACCTTATAACAGTGTAGGATCAATCCTAAATTTAGGGTGTGCGTGAGGTTGGACTTACAGCCATTAAAGGCAATGATATGATTTCATTACCAATAGGGTTGTAGATATAGGGTTATAATGTTATGTGTTCTTCAAACCCTAATGGTAAGGTATTCTTGACCTAGAACAGTGTAGGATGAATCCTAAAGAAAGTCTAAGAATTACTCTGAAGAGCAAATCAGACTAGAAGATAGCCTGGAGAATGCTCTTAGGTTGTCCAGTCCCTGTTGTTCAGAAGCACCCAGAGAGGGACCAGACAGACTACCGGATGCTCTCGAGAAGCATCTCAGGGTTGTCTGGTCTATTGTCTGGTCACACATATATAGTGCTGAATAGTCTATCGGACAATGTTCGGAAGGCTAAAATGCCAGACCGGATAGTCAGTCTAAACTTTGGATTTTTGGACATAGTGTAACCTAACTTAATTATATTTGATTCTAGGGCTAGTACTTAACTCAAGTTACTTCCAAGGTCTATAAGAGATTCAACAACACTCAATAAGTGAGGGACAAGACCTAAACTAATTGGTTAATAGCAAACTACCCTGTCTATTATATGTTGTTGTATGTTGTGTTTGTACATATAACATGTCATCCACAATCTACTATAACTGTTCATGCATATTATATTATTGTTTCTTTGTGCTGATGATGATTAGGGCAGGTATGTGTTTGTGTGTGGTTGGTGCATTGAGTGGGGAGAGGTGGTAGCCTCAAGCCAATCATCATACTGACATCATTGTACCATCGTTACCTTAGCGTGCTTAGTACGTAGCTAGGTATCAGGGGGTGCTAGCGGTGTTGGCCATAGCCTTACCGTTGGACTTTAGCTCTATCTCTGTTACGTATTGAAGGATGCTGGGGTATGGCCATAGGTACACTTACTATGACATCTAGGATTGGTTAGTGACGAACCCAGTTTGCAAGCCCTTGCCAATAGGGGCATACATACTGGTATGGGGTAGAGTATCATCGGGGGGTATTGACAGTGTGTGATTCGTTAGGCTCTAGCTCTATCTCTATCTTGTAATGAGTATTGTGGGGTGACATCAATTTTGGTGGCTGCCCTACCGGGGGATGTGCTCACACTCTTGTGTATGGAAGTTGGGATTAGTTGTGTGATACGAAGCCTAACTTTACCATAGCACATTGCAAACTTAAACCAGACCAAAGTATTAAATGCCACATCATGATTTTGTTTATTGCATTGTTTTGTTTTTCACTGAGCTAAGTTGTGAGCTCACCTTATGATATCATTTTTTTTTGTTGATGATGCAGGTACGACAGTAGAAAACTATGTTAGTGCGTCATCCTTTGGACACATGATGGCTATGGATACACAAGCTATGGAGAACGAGCATGACTCGTCATGCGAGTGCTTCTATTGCTTTTACTCTTAGTTTGAGTTCTAGGACTTGTAAACTTGTTTTAATAGTTTATGTTTTGGTTTTGGAGATTACTAGATAATTATTATTTATCCCTATTGACGCTCAGTTCATTATTAATATCAATTTCCATTATTTATTATTTACTTTGATTGTGGTTTGATGTATTGGTATGATTGTTGGCACGGTCCTATGTGATTCTGGCTTGAGCTATAGTTTGATAACAGTTTATTCATACTTCTGGTTCAACCAAAATTAGGGTGTGACAACTTGGTGTCAGAATGCTCGGGCTTTGCCAATCAAACCTATAAACATCAACCTATGTCTGTGAATTGAGCTAGGTTAAGTAAAAGCTGTAATACTAACACACCAATTAAGCCCATATGTTGGTTAAGACAGAAACTTAAATAAGATCATAATGTATGCTATGAAAAGAAAGAACTATGTATAAGCAATCAAATGTGTCCAAACATAAAACATGGTATAATCCACAAGCCGGATAGTTACCCTAGTATAAAGCAGAAATGTAATAATGTCCTTAAACAAAAGAAAGTGAAACTCTATCACAAAAGAAAGTGAAACTCTATCCCTGGGCTGGTGGGGGAGGTGATGTAGCCCGATCTCTCTTGTAATCTTCCTCATATGTCCTTTGGAGTCAATCCACTTACTCCTGAGTAGTATGGAGGCTCTCAACATGATCCGCCACCCATCGATCCATCGCCTGCTGGGCCTTAAGCAACGTCTATGGGTATGCCAAAATGGCTAGAAGATGGTATAGGATCTAATCAGACACCGACTGAGAGGGTCCAGCAACAGGAGGGGGCTATGACGGACCAGCTTCAGAGGTGTGTTGAGGATTAGGGGGGAAAGTCTTATAAGTCCATGTACATGTGGTCCCCTCCACCACCCTCAGCTGCTACTGCTATTGTCGCTACGGCTGCTGTTGCTGCCTCCACTACCGCTACTGCTGTTGTCGCTGCCCATTTCGGAGGCCACTCTAGTGCCTCCCTACGCAGTGCTACTAATGATGACCTCATTTAGGCCCATCTTGCAGATGGTCTCCCAGTCCAATTCAGCCATGACGGTCTCCTCGTACATCCGCTCTCCCTCCATATCCACACCGAGATTATCTAAGAGCATGGTGATCAGGTGACCATAGGGCAGGTTGCCCTTTAGATTGGGCGTCTTTGCCCGGTGCATAGTGTGGATGAGAATGTATGGCAGGCACACCTCCTGTCTAGTGCACACACATTAAATGACGTACTGGGTCAACTGGGATACCTCATTGTAGTAACTGCTCTGTGGTACGATGTTGTGCTAGATGATACAACAATAAACCCAGGGAAGATGATGTAGGTTGACTGCCTTCATCATGCGGTGGCCATAGTGCGTAATCTGGCTCCAGATCTCAGCAAGAAGCCCCTCAAATAAGTTCTTGTGCCCTTTTGGCATGCAATAAACCAACTCCCCAGTGTTTGAGATGCTCAACAGGTCTACTAGTTCTTGGGTGTTGAACAAAATGTTCACACCCTTCACCTAGCTGGTGTGTCACACCCAATTCCGCACTATTCAGAATGGTGTGATGAACCGCTAATAAACCAACGGTTCAACCAGGATCTCAAATAGGCTATCCCCACGTTATCCAAACTTACACGCATCCACAATCATAATCAGAGTAAATACACAATAGCGGAAATTTTATAAATAAATGAACTGAGAACTAAGATGATATCAATAATTTAATAGCAAATTATTCTGTTTCCAACTGAGACATAAATATTTAAATATCAAATACAAGTCTTTATTAAACGCAATAAAAGAAACTTATAAAATATCTAATCAAATACACACGAGTTGCACTCGCAAGAGGAGTCGTGTGTATCATCTTCAGCTCCAACTTCCATAGCTGCCACGTTCCCGTATGCAGACGCACTCATATAGTCTTCAACTGTATAACCTGTATCATCAACTAAAAATATTCGACGTCGAGGGGTGAGCACACAACACGGCTCAGTGAGTAGCCAAAACAATGCAACAATACATATGCATGCAAAGAAAAATCAATTTATATCTTTGGTATGGTTTAAAGTTTGCAGTATGCTATAGAAAGGTTGAGGTAGCCAAAGGTCGCGTTTATTGTCTCCGCCTCTATACACGAGTGTGTGACGTTACCCGAAGATCACGTTTATCGTCAACTCACATGCACCCAATCATGAACAATATATAACAAAGGTTACGTGTATTGCTATATAGTGTCATACTAACACGTAAGCCCCTGTTGGCGAGGGTTGCAAACTGGGCTCGCAACTAACCAATCCTAATGCCAAACAGGGTATCCAAGGCCTCACCCCAGCATCCCTCAGAATGTCCATAGAGATAGAGCTAAGGCCCCCCGGTAGAGTCAGAGACTACAAGGACCGAGACCACCTCCCCTGATACTTTACGACATAATGTTCTGCTAAAGTAATGGCGATACGACGATGCCAATGCACAAGACTTGAGTTAGAGATAGAGCTAAAGTGCTGAGACCCGCCAAAGGTTAACGTTTATTGATGTTCTCATCACACCTCCCCTGATACTCGCTCGCATCAAGCACATCAACCACACACATACAAACACATGCTTATTCCTATCATCATCACCATCATCATGTTATAAACAGTAAAGTAAATATGCATGAACAAGTAAAAGAAATATTGGATGGCATGCTGTATGCACATTACAAACATATTCGCATAGAATCAAGCATGGCATAGGACTCAAGAAATAGAAAATAGTTTATTATTAACCAATTTAGTTTGGGGTTAAGGTTCCTCACCTTAGCTTGCTAAAAGATACTTTTCCAAGCTTTAAAATCACCTTTATACTGTTATTATATTGCTAGAAGACCTAACAAAGTCGATAGAATTTAATTAGAATTAATTCGGAATTTAAAAACCATTCTGTCAACTGAGGGTCGATGCTAGGGTCGATGGGTCTATCGACCCTCCCTCCATTCTGAACTTCCCGAATGCTGAGGGTCGATGGTCAGAAACACCTAGGGTCGGATGGTCTATCGACCCTCGGTGCGACCCTCGGTGCACTCTGGTCCAATTTTCACTTTTAATCCATTCTTCGTGTTTGGGGTCCTATGGCTTGCTTCCTACATTCACTCAACATTCATTCCATGGTCTAGAACCATGTATAAACCATCTAAATAGTTTTCGTGCATTCTCCTATGGTTTTCCATGAAAACCTAACCATGGATGGATGGTTTGGGTTTTTCCGAGATCACTCTCTCTCCAATAACTATCCTAAGGTCTGTAGAAACTTATGGAATTAATATCCATACCTGAGAAGATTAATCTTTCTCTGCAACTCTTCTCCTTTTTGCTAAGTTCTCTTGCTTGCCTCTCTTCTTCCTCTTTTCCTTCTCCTCTCTTTCTCTCAATTCAATTAGGGTTGTGAAAGGAGTGAAAGTGGCTTAGGGACGTCCTTTAAATAGACTAGGAACTTCCTAAATAAGTCCCATTGGGATTTGGAAAGAATCCCAATCAAAAAATATAGAAATTTCCTAATTTCTATATTCGACAGAAACCGAGGGTCGATGGGAGGGTCGATGATCCCGTCGACCCTAGGGTCTTAAGCTGTCCGACCCTCCCTTCAAAACCGAGGGTCTGACTTTCTGTTTTGGGAGGTCCGACCCTGCTTAGCTGGGTGTGCGACCCTCCCCTAATTTTAAATGTTTTTGGGTCGATTTTATACCTGAGATCTCGATCTCCTTCACTCCCTTGGTCCATTTGACTCAACCATGATGGGTAAACCTGGTTCAAGGTGGTAAGACCGGGTTAGATTGACACGGGTCTTACAACTCCCCCAAACTTTTAAAAATTTCATCCTCAAAATTGTACGTACCTTCTGAATCAAATAAGTGTGGGTATTGTTTCCGCATAGCATTTTCTTCTTCCCATGTAATTTCTTCCATGTCTCTACTTTTCCATATGACCTTAACATAGTAAATATCTCTGTTGCGTAGACGTTGAACCTTTCGACTGGTGATTTCTGTTGGTGTTACTTCGAATGTCAAATCATCAGTAAATTCCGGCAAATCTACTGTCAAGACATGCGTTGGGTCTTTGACATACTTCTTTAATAGTGAAATGTGAAATACGTCATGCACACTTGACATAGATGGTGGTATGGGCTTCTTTCATCAGTCGGTGTCTAATGTCTATACTTTCTGTTTCAGGTACACATATTATCCATTTATATTTCAGTACCTTCTCGACATCCAAGGTGAACTCAGGGTTGGTCCTACCTTTCTCAATATCTTCTTGTACTGTTCTCAGATAAGGATCTGATTTGATAACTGTCTTCACTTTGTCCACTATATCCGGTATAATCTTCAATGCCACGAACATATTCGAGAATCGATGAATAAATCCTTGGTTGGCTGATTCATCTGTTGTATCTATCACATACTACTCGTTGCCGTGATTGAACACCATTCTGTTGGTACACATTGTTGCAGTCGTGCTAACTTCTCCTTGAGATTTTATCATTGCTTTTCTGCTCAATGCATCCGCTACCACGTTCGCTTTTCCCGGATGATACCGGATATCACAATCATAGTCTTTCAATAGTTCCAGCCATCTCCTTTGTCTCATTTTCAACTCCTTCTGATTAAATAGATAAGTAAGACTTTTATGGTCTGACTTAATCTGAAATTTCTCCCCGTATAGGTAATGTTTCCATATCTTGACCGCATGTACTACTGCCGCTAGCTCCAGATCATGAGTGGATAATTTTTCTCATGTACCTTTAACTGTCTTAAAGCATAAGCAATCACTTGCTCTCCTTGCATGAGCACACATCCTAATCCCAATCCCGATGCATCAGTGTATAAGGTAAATGTCTGTCCTAGAACGGGAATGGTCAAAATCGGGGCGGATATCAATCTGGCCTTCAATGTCTGGAGGCTCTTCTCACATTTGTCGGTCCACACAAACTTCTCACCTTTCTTGGTCAAACTGGTAAGAGGTACGGCAATCCGAGAATAGTCTTCTACGAATCTCCGATAATAACCAGCTAGACCTAGAAAGCTTCTAATTTCTGAAACGCTCTTTGGTGCTTCCCACTTCACAATAGCCTCGATTTTGCTGGGGTCCACTTTGATTCCTTCTGCGGATACCATGTGGCCTAGGAATGCGACTTCACTTAGCCAAAACTCACACTTAAAAAATTTGGCATATAGTTTTCTTTCCTTAAACGCTGTAGGGCTGCGTTTAGGTTCTTGACATGGGTTTCTTTGTCCTTGGAGTATACCAATATATCATCGATAAATACTATAACCGACGTATCCAACATATCGTGGAAACCTCGGTTCATAAGTTCCATGAACGTTGCCGGTGCATTAGTTAATCCGAAAGACATCACCAAAAATTCATAATGTCCATATCTGGTCCTGAATGCTGTCTTCGGAATATCACCTTCTTTGATCTTCAGCTGATGATAGCCCGATCGAAGATCGATCTTAGAAAATACTTTTGCTCCTTGTAACTGATCGAACAAGTCATCGATCCTGGGTAGGGGGTATCGATTCTTGATGGTCAGTTTATTCAACTCTCGATAGTCGATACATAATCGAACGCTATCATCCTTCTTCTTTACGAACAACACCGGTGCTCCCCATGGAGATATACTGGGTCGAATATAACCCTTGTCTAGCAGTTCTTGTAGTTGCACTTTTAATTCCTTCAGTTCAGTAGGAGCCATTCTATAAGGTGCTTTTGATACGGGTGCGGCTCCAGGTATCAGGTCTATTACAAACTCTGTAGCACGGTCGGGTGGTAATCCGGGTAGTTCCTCCGGAAATACGTCAGGGTAATATCGAACAACGTCAATGTCTTCCATTCATGGTACTTCCTTGGCTAGGTCGACCACTGATACTAGATACCCGACTGCTCCCTTCTCAAGGCACTTCTTAGCCTTTAATGCTGAAAGTATGAGCTTGCGTCTCCGGGGAAGTTTGGTTCCCGAGAAACTGAATTCTGCCCCTTCTTTGTCTTTGAATGTTAGCTTCTTTTCGGCGCATAACAAATTTGCAGAATGCCGAGCTAACCAGTCCATTCCCAAGATGACATCAAAGTCTGCCATCTCAAGTTGTATCAAGGTTGCATCTAAGGTCTGCTCTCCAATGAGAACTGGACATGGTCCATAACCCTTTTCTAGTTCCACTTCTAACCCCATCGGTGACCGTACAAGTAATTTGTAGTCCAATGTTTTGATGGGTAATTTTGTCTTCTTTCCAAATGACACAGATATAAATGAATGAGTAGCTCCGGAATCGAAGAGTACTCTGGCGGGTACGCCATTTATAGGTACAATACCTGTGATTTATCTTTACTTAGTCTACATGCTCATTCAATGTAATTATAACTTTAAAAGTTTCAGTCATACCTATGACCACATCGGTTGATGCGGCCCCATCCTCGGATGTAACAACATATACCCGTCCCTGATGTAATCGGTTCTTGGGCTTTGGGCACTCCCTTGCCATATGTCCGGGTTGGTTGCGGTTAAAACACTTCAGAACTTCAGAATTTGACTTTGACTGAGGTTGCACTGCTGAAGTGGTCTTGGGTGCAGTAGTAAAGTTCTGAGGACGGAAAGGCTTATACGTCCTGGCATTTCCTCCGTTGTAGGGGTTTCCGGCTGATCTCTTGATGCCTTTGTTTTGAGTGAAATAACTCTCTTTCTGGCTCGATTCAATCACTCGAGCGATCTGGACAGCTTCATTATATATTGTCTTTTCTAATCCCAGAACATGTTCCCTGATGCTTCCTCTCAGTCCCGTGACAAACCTACGGGTTTTAGTTTCTTCTTCTTGCATACTCAGTGGTGCGAAGAAAAACAGCTCTTCATAATGCTGTTGGTACGCATCCACCGACATCTGTCCCTGATAAAGACTCAAGAACTCCTACTCCATCGAATGCCTGAAGCTTCGTGGAAAATATTTCTCGAAGAAAGCTTCTTTATATATAGCCCAAGTCAGTTGGGCGTGCTTAGTCAATAGATAGGCCCTGGTCGATTTCCACCAATGATGTGCGTCGCCTTTGAGCATGAAGGTGGCACACAATACTTTCTCCTCTTCAGGTAATAGTCATCATAAGAAAATTTCTTTCCATCTCGTCTATCCAAGGTGTTGGCCATAATGGATCAGACGGTTTGCCATTAAATTCCCTGGGCTTCATCTTCAAAAACCTCTCGACCAGTCGAGAGTGATCCATCTGGTTTTGATATGCCCCAAACATATGGGGTGGGTACTGATAGTTAGCCTGTGCTGCTTCCGGGACCTGCACTAGAATTGGTGCAGCCGGTTGTTGAGGTGTCTATTGAGCTGGGTGGTTACCCACCGGTGCTGCACTAGCTTGCCCAGTGTGCATGGTTGCAGCCTGAGTGGCTTGAAACATAACTCCCATTGCAACTTGCATTTGAGCTTGTGCGTGTTGCATCTGTTGCAGCTGCTGTGCTAGATTCATCACCACTGTTGCTAGCTCTGGTGGTGGAGGTGGCAAGTTTGTAGGGTTTACCGGTTCTGGATTTTCCGGTACATGGTTATTCTCTTGACTAGTCTCCTCCACGGGTGGTGGTGGTGGGACTATGTTTTGGGTCTGTCGGGTCACTCTACGTCCAGACATATTTCCTTCTGAGATGGGTGGTGCCTGAAAATCATCAAAATCAGTGAGAAATCATTTATACTTCATGTAGGCACGCTAACCGATATAAAATTCAAAATCCCCAATTCATTCTGTAAAAAAATACTGTCTTTTCTATGTAGGGTCGATGGTGAGGGTCGATGGTATGTCCGACCCTTGGTATCCGACCCTGGGAATGACCTGTTCTTCTCGAGAACTGAGGGTCGATGCGAGGGTCGATGGGTATCCAACCCTCAGTCCGACCCTTGATTTTCTGTCAGATTCCCGAGAGCCGAGGGTCGATTAGAGGGTCGATCCGAGGGTCGATGGTGTCAGTCGAATTGTCCGACCCTCGGACCAAAAATCAGATTTTTAAGATCCAATTTTGGGTCATTTCTCACTATTCTCCCACCGTTTCGACTCGTCTCTCCTCTCTGAGTTGCTATAGTGCTACTCTACCACTTTTGGTCGGTTTAACTCCAGGTTTCGACGTCCACGTCATCCCTACAGGTATGTCTTCCCGTTTTTACCTGTTTTTAGGTTTTCTTTTCTAGTTTTTTTGCCCGTTTAACTCCTATTTTTCAAATTAAACTTTTTCCAACCGTAAAAATTTGATTTTTGTTGGGGGCTTTTATTATTGGTGTCTTGAGGAACGAAAACCCTAAAAAATTTTTGAGTTTCATCGGTTGGTCATTGAGAAACTTGAAATTTTCTCTTTTTTGCCCTAATTTGTTGACATTTTTGATATTTCTTGAATTTCTTCAAATTGGACATCGTCAGTTAAAATTTCCTACTGCATGTGGGTTGTAGGATATGTTTTAACCTACGTAAGTTCTTATGCCCACTTGTATGGTGAGAAATGGGACTTTATGGTCAACTTACGTCGTTATTAAATCAAATTTTGGATTTTTATCCTGCTAACTCCTTGTTTCTTTTCTCTTTCTTATTTTGCAGATACTATGGCCCGTACCAAAGTGCCAAGATTGCGTGATCCACTTTGCTTCCGTTCGAATGAAGCCGAGGCACAATATGCTGACTATGCCCGTAAGAAGGTTGAAGGGGGTCGCATGGTGAACTTGGCTGAGCTAGCCTTGTTCAATGTAGAGGGAGCATTTGGTGATATGGGGTGGCTCCCTGTCATCACATACGACGCGTGCACATGTCCAGACTTGGTGCGCCGTTCTATTGTAATCTCCGGTGGTGGGGAATTACAACGACGTTGAGCACGGTCGGGGTTGCGCATCACCGGTTATGTCAAGGGGGTGCACATTTCTTTTGATTATCGGCAACCGGCCGATCTGTTGGGCATTCCCTATGATGGCCCTATGGTGTACTTGTGCGCCGGGAGAGCCACGGTTTGTTGAGATGGAGATGAGGGCGAGATCGACAACCGCTTGCTCCATCCCGATAGATGGCGGATGAGAGCTTGCTACTTGCGTCCAGCTCCACGGGTCTTCCGCAAGATTATCCAAGCATAATCTGATCCCGCAGAGTGGGCACTATGAGAGGGTCTCTCAACCGACACGCTTCTTGATCTACGAGTATATGCACTCGACAGCCGGTCTGCCTACCTTACATCATCATGCAGATGATGATTAGTGCTACATTGTCTGGTCATAGGGGAAATCTACCCTATGGATGCATGATTACGATGCTACTCGACCCGTCTGGGGGTGGATCTGGTAGATGAGAAGATCCAGGAGAAGACCTTCTCGTCGCCTCTAGATTAGGAGGCTATCTGTAAGCTGGGGCTGCGAGATGCTGAGGTTAGTGATGAGGAGAGAAACGCGATGGTCCGCCCTCACACACGTATCGAGATGGCTGATGCTGAGGCTGCTGCTGCTGCTGCTAGAGCTCGTGGGGATCCGGTCGACGATGACGATCGCATGTATATGGACGTCGACGCGATACCACCGCCATCACCCACACATGCGGCTGGAGTTGGTACATCTTTTACGGCGGCTCCTACACCTGAGGCTGGTCCCCGCCCATTCGGCTGATCCTTCACTTCCACCTTCAGCCATGATGGAGATGCTGCGGGAGATCAGGGATGCTCAGCGCAGATCTGATCTGAGGATGGATGAGCTGTTGGCTGCTCAGCACGCATCAGACGCGCGGATGGGAGAGCTCCTAGAGGTGCAGCGTGCGACTGATCAGAGGATAGCCGGTCTCACAGCTAGTCTCCAGACGACCCAGACCCAGGTGGCCTAGTTGACTAGGGTCTATGCTGAGGACTATGACAGAGATCGTGAGG
Organism: Protea cynaroides; assembly: GCA_028583415.1. Lineage (NCBI taxonomy): Eukaryota > Viridiplantae > Streptophyta > Magnoliopsida > Proteales > Proteaceae > Protea > Protea cynaroides. The sequence continues at coordinate 88,474,734 of CM053268.1, forward strand.
CACCGCCTCCTCCTTCGCCTCCCGCTTCCTGAGTGTACTTTAATTTTTTCCTTGTACTACAGAGTAACTGTCCGGGTTGTGGACTGTACTCTGCTTTAGCGATGTATATATGTTTTGTTTCTCTCACTCATTGTATGTAACTTGTTTTCCCTTTAATAGATACATTATTCCCTTTTTAATTTGGTTTCAATCATCACTTGTGCTTACAGTGTGTTTGTATTAAAGCTTTTAATTTATCCTATCTCAGTTCACAATGGTCTTGAATGTGTGTCAGTTCGGCGGGCAAGGCCTGAGACGCTCTGATACCAAGTTGTCACACCCCAATTCCGCACTATTCAGAATGGTGTGATGAACCGTTAATAAACCAACGGTTCAACCAGGATCTCAAATAGGCTATCCCCGCGTTATCCAAACTTACACGCATCCACAATCATAATCAGAGTAAATACACAATAGCGGAAATCTTATAAATAAATGAACTGAGAACTAAGATGATATCAATAATTTAATAGCAAATTATTCTGTTTCCAACTGAGACATAAATATTTAAATATCAAATACAAGTCTTTATTAAACGCAATAAAAGAAACCTATAAAATATCTAATCAAATGCACACGAGTTGCACTCGCAAGAGGAGTCGTGTGTATCATCTTCAGCTCCAACTTCCATAGCTGCCACGTTCCCGTACGTAGACGCACTCATATAGTCTTCAACTGTATAACCTGCATCATCAACTAAAAATATTCGACGTCAAGGGGTGAGCACACAACACGGCTCAGTGAGTAGCCAAAACAATGCAACAATACATATGCATGCAAAGAAAAATCAATTTATATCTTTGGTCTGGTTTAAAGTTTGCAGTATGCTATAGAAAGGTTGAGGTAGCCAAAGGTCGCGTTTATTGACTCCGCCTCTATACACGAGTGTGTGACGTTACCCGAAGATCACGTTTATCGTCAACTCACATGCACCCAATCATGAACAATATATAACAAAGGTTACGTTTATTGCTATATAGTGCCATACCAACACGTAAGCCCCTGTTGGCGAGGGCTGCAAACTGGGCTCGCAACTAACCAATCCTAATGCCAAACAGTGTATCCAAGGCCTTACCCCAGCATCCCTCAGAATGTCCATAGAGATAGAGCTAAGGCCCTTCGGTAGAGTCAGAGACTACAAGGACCGAGACCACCTCCCCTGATACTCTACGACATAATAGTTCTGCTAAAGTAATGGCGATACGACGATGCCAATGCACAAGACTTGAGTTAGAGATAGAGCTAAAGTGCTGAGACCCACCAAAGGTTAACGTTTATTGACGTTCTCATCACACCTCCCCTGATACTCGCTCGCATCAAGCACATCAACCACACACATACAAGCACATGCCTATTCCTATCATCATCACCATCATCATGTTATAAACAATAAAGTAAATATGCATGAACAAGTAATAGAAATATTGGATGGCATACTGTATGCACATTACAAACATATTCGCATAGAATCAAGCATGACATAAGACTCAAGAAATAGAAAACAGTTTATTATTAACCAATTTAGTTTGGGGTTAAGGTTCCTCACCTTAGCTTGCTAAAAGATACTTTTCCAAGCTTTATAATCACCTTTATACTGTTATTATATTGCTAGAAGACCTAACAAAGTCGATAGAATTTAATTAGAATTAATTCGAAATTTAAAAATCATTCTGCATTCACTCAACATTCATTCCATGGTCTAGAACCATGTATAAACCATCTAAATAGTTTTCGTGCATCCTCCTATGGTTTTCCATGAAAACCTAACCATGGATGGATGGTTTGGGTTTCTCCGAGATCACTCTCTCTCCAATAACTATCCTAAGGTCTGTAGAAACTTATGGAATTAGTATCCATACCTGAGAAGATTAATCTTTCTCTGCAACTCTTCTCCTTTTTGCTAAGTTCTCTTGCTTGCCTCTCTTCTTCCTCTTTTCCTTCTCCTCTCTTTCTCTCAATTCAATTAGGGTTGTGAAAGGAGTGAAAGTGGCTTAGGGACGTCCTTTAAATAGACTGGGAACATCCTAAATAAGTCCCATTGAGATTTGGAAAGAATCCCAATCGAAAAATATAGAAATTTCCTAATTTCTATATTCGGCAGAAACCGAGGGTCGATGGGAGGGTCGATGATCCCGTCGACCCTAGGGTCTTAAGCTGTCCGACCCTCCCTTCAAAACCGAGGGTCTGACTTTCTGTTTTGGGAGGTCCGACCCTGCTTAGCTGGGTGTGCGACCCTCCCCTAATTTTAAATGTTTTTGGGTCAATTTTATACCTGGGATCTCGATCTCCTTCAGGCCCTTGGTCCATTTGACTCGACCATGATGGGTAAACCTGGTTCAAGGTGGTAAGACCGGGTTAGATTGACACGGGTCTTACATGGTGATAAAAAGTTCCCTGCCCCTGTCAAAGTCCTTTGGATTGCCCTCCAGTTGTAGCTTACAGTAGAATTGCTTCACCAAGTCAGGGTGAGTGGACCCATGGTACTGTGTAACGGGTAGCCAGCCCAGTGCTTCAAACGCAGCCTCTACATCTAACCTTTCCAGCTCTCTGAGGTTTACAAAATGGCCCACCTCAACGCTCTTGTTCCAAAACCAAGGATACTGAGCCTCTGCCTAAAGGCTTAGGTGGTTGGGGTAGACCACGACCACCAGCATTTTTGGCTGCTGTGTGATGTCTAGACATGATCACCTGCAAGAAATGACACAAAAACAATAAGTATCAGGTAATTTTCTAGAAAATTTGGCAGCATAACAGTGTAAAATGGGTCAAAAGCCTCAAACTCGCCCAATTACTTGGGCAGGAGGAGTTACTTCAAATGGGAAACAAACACACATACCAAACAAATAGCCAACTGATAAAAAAATTTGGAGAAATTAAATAAATTTTGAGATCTTGAGAAAAACCCCAATTCTAGGGCAAAAACCTAAAATTTTGGGATTCCTCACAAACCAACCGATGAAAACTCGAATCATTTGAAGGCAATCGTTCATTAGGTGCCCAACATCAGCTTTTAGCAAAGAAATCAACATTTCTTGGTTTAAAAATTTTTAATCAAAGAAAAACTAGAAAAACACCATGAAACCCTAGAAAAATTAGCCAAAGAGAAGTTTAAGGAGAAGAACTTACCTTAAAGACAAAGCTGCACACTTGAATCGGAGGAGGAAGCTTGGAAATTGTCTGGAAGGACTATAGAAACTCACCGGTGGCGAGTAGGATCGCAGGCTCAGAGAAAACAAAGTGAAGGAAATAAGCAAAATTACTCAAATCGCATGTTTTAAAGTGATTTTGGGTTGTCCAGTTAGACTTTACGACTCCTAAAGTCGACCGGACAGCCTGCTGGACAATCGACTGGACACTCTCTGGAAGTGTCTCAGAGATTGTTCGTTATGTTGTCTGGCGTGGTTATTTTTTAGACATGACAGCCGATCAAACAAAATTTTTCTAGATGTCCAAACATGTCCGGTAGGCTGACCGGTAGGTAAAGATGAGCCAAATATGGGAACGGTCAAGGACGACCGGACAAATTTACAACTGTACATTTTTCTCGCTCTATTTTCTAGGATTTTGTGCATTGTGTGGGACTAACCTAGTACATTACCATATATTGTATGATTATCTCACATATTGCTTACACAGATACTCCGACGGCTATTAGTCTGAAATGACCGGTTGTACTCATAGAGGCAGTCGAAGGGGTTGTAACCCTAACCCACCACCACTACCTAGGGCAAGGGATGATAATGAAAATCTAGACGGATAGACTCTGAATGATGGGAACCAGACAAAGAGAGATCAGGAGGCAAATGTACTGGCCAATCCGAACAACTTACCTAGACCCCCAACAGATTGGCTACAGTGGTGAACAATCTGGCCCGTCAAATGCAAGAACAACACCAAATGTTGACAAATGTTAATGGAACTGAGAGCCGCATTGGGTACCAATGTGCCAACTACCATGACTACCCCTCCAGGTCAAACTAATACTCCACCAGTGGGTAGTGACACCAATATTTCAGCCCAACTGCACCAATGACAGACCCAGTGACTGAACTCTCTAGGACAGAACCTCCAGGACAGAACCATGGCATGTACCAAGGTGGAGACCAATATCAACCACCGGGGTATGGCACATATGCCGTGGGACATAATGATCTGATAAGGCTGGTGGAATGGTTTATGAAGCCTCAGACATTTACTGGCAAGGGATCAAATCCCTTGTGGCCAGCACACTGGATCGACGAAATGGAGAAGACCTTCCTAATGATGGTCATAACTGAAGAAAAGAAGGTGTTGTGCGCTACTTGCATGCTGAGAGAAGGTGCAAACCAGTGGTGGAGATCCACTCGTACCTATCTGCTGACAAAGCATGCATAGGTGACTTGGGCCATATTCAAAGAGGCCTTCTTTGAGAAGTACTTTCCCAAAAGCTTCGGAGATCAGATGGAGAAAGAGTTCTTAAGTCTATATCAGGGGCAAATAATGGAGGACGCATATTAGTAGAGGTATGAAGAGCTGTTCTCCTTCGCCCTTACCAATATGCAAGAGGAAGATACCAAGACCTGATGGTTCACCATGGGGCTTAGGTGTCACACCCCAATTCCGTACCATTCGGAACGGTGTGATGAACCGTCAACAAACCAACGGTTCAACCAGGATCTCAAAATAGGCTATCCCACATATGATAAACCAAAACACATTCCACATTAATCAAAGGTAATAAAATAAATAGCGGAAGTCTTACAGATAATGAATTGAGGTCTAATCAAGATAAATAATTAATATTCCATTTATTTCCAAGTAACCAAAACATAATTTAATACATATTACAATATCCAAATACGAAAGCTAAACACTAAACGTATCCATCGTTGAAACGCTCGCTTAACGAACCATGTTCGTTCTCCACAGCTTGCTCATTCATAGCCTCCACCCGTGCATATGTTGGCATGTAGACATAGTCTTCAATCATAGTACCTGCAATATCATAAACTAAAAATATTTGCACGCGCGAGGGTCAGCTCTCCAACTTGAGCTCAGTGAGTAGCCAAAAAAATACAACAATACATATGCATGCAAAAAGTCAACTTATATCTTTGGTCCGGTTTAAAGTTTGCAGTATGCTATAGAAAGGTTGAGGTAGCCAAAGGTCGCGTTTATTGACTCTGCCTCTATACACGAGTGTGTGATGTTACCTGAAGATCACGTTTATCGTCAACTCACATGCACCCAATCATGAACATTATATAACAAAGGTTACGTTTATTGCTATATAGTGCCATACCAACACATAAGCCCCTGTTGGCGAGGGTTGCAAACTGGGCTCGCAACTAACCAATCCTAATGCCAAACACTGTATCCAAGGCCTCACCCTAGCATCCCTCAGAACATCCATAGAGATAGAGCTAAGGCCCCTCGGTAGAGTATAGGACTCAAGGACCGAGACCACCTCCCCTGATACTCTATGACATAATAGTTCTGCTAAGGTAATGACGATACGACGATGCTAATGCACAAGACTTGAGTTAGAGATAGAGCTAAAGTGCTGAGACCCGCCAAAGGTTAACGTTTATTGACGTTCTCATTACACCTCCCCTGATACTCGCTCGCATCAAGCACATCAACCACACACATACAAGCACATGCCTATTCCTATCATCATCATCATCATCATATTATAAACAATAAAGTAAATATGCATGAACAAGTAATAGAAATATTGGATGGCATGCTGTATGCACATTACAAACATATTCGCATAGAATCAAGCATAGCACAGGACTCAAGAAATAGAAAACGGTTTATTATTAACCAATTTAGTTTGGAGTTAAGGTTCCTCACCTTTGCTTGTTATAAGATCCTCTTCCAAGCTTTAGAATCACCTTTATATTGTTATTATATAGCTAGCAATCCTAACAAAGTTGATAGAATTTAATTAGAATTAATTTCCAATTTAAATACCATGCTGTTAATTGAGGGTCGATCAGAGAGTCGATGCTCAGAATGCATAGGGTCGATGGGTCTATCGACCCTGTCCTCTGTCTGAACTTCCCGAATGCTGAGGGTCGATGGTCAGGGTGCATAGGGTCGATGGGTCTATCGACCCTGTGTGCGACCCTCGGTGCACTCTGGTCCAATTTTCAAATTTTAATTCCTTCTTCATATTTGGGGTCCTATGGCTTGCTTCCACCATTCATTCTATACATGTTCTATGGTTTAGAACTATACTTTATTCACCTACATGGTTTCAATGAATTCCTCCATGGTTTTCCATGAAAACCTAACCATGAATGGATGATTTGGGTTTCTTCTAAGTCATATCCTCTTCATAAAGCATTCTAAAGTCTTAACTAAATCATGGGGAATGTATTCATACCTTAGTTTTGCTGAGATTCAGAGTTTCTCTGAATTTCCTCTTCTTCCTTAGCCTTTTCTTCAAGTTTTCCTTCTCTTCTTCTCTTCCTTCTCTTCTCTTTCTCTCAATCCAATTAGGGTTGTAAAAGGTGTGAAAGAGGCTTAGGGACGTCCTATTTATAGAGTAAAACCTCCCAAAATAAGTCCCATTGAGTTTAGGAAAGGTTCCAATCGAAATTAGGAAGGTTTCCTAATTTTCGGTTCGTGCTGTTTTTCCCGAGTACAGAGGGTCGATGGTGAGGGTCGATGAGAGGGTCGGACAACTCATAGACCCTCATCGACCCTGGTTGAGGGTCGATGGTGAGGGTCGATGGGAGGGTCGGACCTGCCTGTTAAAACATGCGACCCTACCCTCATTTTGACTGTTTTTGGGTAAATTTTCATATTGGGTCTTGGGTTTCTTCACACACTTGGTCCACTTGGCTCGACCATGATATGTAGACGGGTCCCGACACAAAATATAAGGTTAGGCCGGGTTCGTGGCGTGCGGGTCTTACAACTCCACCACCCTTAAAAGAAATTTCGTCCTCGAAATTTGAAAGTACGGATCTTATAACTCCCCCATCCTTAAATGAATTTTGTCCTCAAAATTTGAACGAATCTTACAACTCCCCCATCCTTAAAATAAATTTTGTCCTCAAAATTTTGAATTTACTTCGGAGTCAATAGGTGGAAATTCTATTTCCGCATTGCATCTTCTTCCTCCTATGCACTCTTCTCCACGTCTTGTCTTTGTCAGATTATCTTCGTATAATTGATACTAAGTTTTTAAGGTATTGTACCTTTCAACTAGTGAACTAGGCTGGTACCACTTCAATAATTAAATCTCCTATTTAATCCAGTGATTCCGTGGTCAATACCTTTAATATGGATCTTTAATGTACTTCTTCAATAGTGACACACGAAATACATCATGCACATTAGACATGGACAGCGGTAACGCTAATTGATATGCAACTTTTCTACGTCTCCCCAAAGTTTATAAGATCCAACACATATATAAATTATGACTTTCCCTCTTGTCTAATCATTTCAAACTACGCATAAATGTTATCTTCAAGAACAGTTTGTCACTTATGGCGAACTCAAGGTCTTGGTGTCTCTCTAACAACTTGAGCTATCCTGCCCCTTTTCTTTGATCTTGTCTGCCACTCGATAGTTTTCTTCATTAGCCTTAGGTCTCAAAATTCTTCATTTACCGACTTTACTCCAAACCAGAGGGGTTTGACATTTCTACCGTACCATGCTATATGGGTGACATTTACATGATAGCTTGGTAGCATCTTCAATTCACGGTAACTTCTCAACTCAAGTTCCTTGAAATCAATTTCATAAACTCGGGGCATATCTCTTAGGATTTGTATAGTCCGCCCCGACTGTCCGTCGGTTTAAGGTAAAATACGGTAATAAACTTCAATTTTGTCCCAATTGTCTTCTGTAGATCCTCCCAAAATTTTGAAATAAGGCATAAGCCTTTGCCCGACACTAAGCTCTCATGCATACCATTCAATCTGGAAATATTATCCATATATAGCTTAGTTAGCCGCTCCAAAGCATACCGAGGTCGTATAGCAATGGAATGAGCTATCTTCATATGGCGATCAACAATCACCCAACTGCGTCAACCGATCAGAGGTCAGTGGCAAATCAGTGACATAGTTAATTGTAATGCAGTTCCACTTTCAAACTGGTTCCAATAGTGGTTGTAGTAAGCCACGTTGGTCTTTGTCTTTCATCCTTTACTTGCTGATAATTCAAACACTGGAACACGCACTAAAACATATTTGTTATCATTCCTCTTTACTAGTACAATCTCTTCAGGTCATGATATATATTGGTACTCCAGTATGTACTGAATATTGAGTACAATGGGCTCTTATCATTTTCCTCTTCGTGACATCTGAATCTCTTTCTTCAGGTATTCAAAATCTACCTCTATATCTGAGTACCATCTCCGCATCCCAAGTGATTCAGGATTGGGTTTTTCTTTCTCTAAATCTCCTTGCATTGTTCTTATATACAGATCTAACAAAATTGCTACTTTTACTTCATCCATTAATTCAGAGATGATCTTTAATGTACTGAACGCAAGCGAGGAATTATTGCTCCATAAGTTCATCCATAAGTTCTCACTTAATTGGATCATCCCTAGCTTCTATTATATGTTACGCTTTTTTTTTTTTTTTTACAAATCTGAATCTGTTGCTGCAGAACATAAGGCAACATTTATACTCGGTCCTTCTTCAGACCTCATAATCCCTTTTTGCGTAAAGCCTTAGCTACTACATTAGCCTTGCTCGGGTGACACTGAATATCACAGTCTTAATCCTTGGGCAATTTCAGCTATTTTATCCTCATGTTCAACTCTTTCTGGTGAAGAGATAAATAAACTCTTGTATTCCCATTAAATCTAACATTCTTCTCCATATAGATAATGTCTCCAAGTTTTGATTGCATAATTCATCATCGGTAATTCCAAGTCATGAGTAGGGTAACTCTTCCCATGCTCCTTCAGTTTTCTTGAAGCATATGAAATCGCTTATTTACCTTACATCAACCTGCATCCTAGATCCAATCCGAAAGCTCCGATGGATAGGGTAAAAGGTTTCCTTGGTACCGAAATGATCAAGATGGGAGTTGATATCAACCTTGATTTTAGAGTTTGGAAACATTCTTCATACCTGTTAGTCCAATTAAACTCATCTCCCTTCCTGGTTAGCTTGGTAAGAGGTATTGCGATACTAGAGTGGTCCTCCAACAATCGTCTTTAATAACCAGCTAACCCAAGAAACTTCTTATCTTCACAATACTCTTTAGGTGTTTCTCACCATATAATTGCTTCTATCTTAGGTCCACTTTAATCTCTTTTTATGATGCTACGTGATCTAAGAAGATCACTTTGTTTAATCAGGTCTCATATTCCTTGGAATTGGCAATAAGCTTTTCACTTCTCAGCTGTTGTGAAGCTGTTCTAAAATCCATTGTATGAGTTGCTTCATTCTTGGAATCAACCAAATATCATCTATGAAAACTATGACCGACGTGTCCAACTTGTCATGAAACACCAAGTTCATCAGTTCCATAAAAGATGTAAGGGCATTGGTTAATCCAAACGTCAAAATCGATAACTCATAATGTCCAATCCCGATTCTAACAGCTATTTTCGAGATATTTCTGTCCAAATTCTTCGACTGATGCTATCTTGATCGAAGATCAATCTTAGAAAATACCTTTGCTCCTTGCAACTATTTAAACAAGTCATCGATCTGAGGTAGTAGATAGCGATTCTTGATCTTGAACTTGTTTAGTTCCCGGTAGTCTATGCATAATCTGACACTACCGTCCTTCTTCTTTACGAGTTGCATTGGCGCTCTCCGTGATACAATACTTAGCTGATTAGGACCTTGGCCTAGTAACTCTTGTAGCTGAGTCTCAATTCCTTCAATTCTATAAGAGCTATTTATAGGTGCCTTTGACACAGGTATCATCCTTGGGTAACAAGTCGATGACGAACTCGGTCACTTAATCAGATGGTAACTCCAAGTAAGTCTCCTGGAAACACATCAAGAATTTATGCATCATATCAATATCTTCCATCTGTGGTGCTTCTTTGGTAACGTATACCACAGATACCATATATCCAACTTCCTTCTCTTCAAAGCATCTCTTCGCTTTTAGCATAGAGATGATCAGCTTTCGCTTCTTAGGCAACATACTCCCAATGATACTAAATCATATGCCATTTTTATTCTTGAATGACAACCTCTTCTATGCACGTAATCACTTGTAGAGTGTTGAAACAACCGGTCTATTCCCAAGATGACGTCAAGGTCTGCCATCTCAAGTCTAATTAGGTTGTGTCCATTTTTATCCAACCATACGATTTGGACTTCGTTCATAACACTCATCCAATTGACATCTAGTCCAAAAAGGGCTTGAACTAGCAAAATCTGGTGAAACGGTCTAAGGAGCTTGTCTAGTTTCTTCATCTCTTATGATTTTCAAAGACTATTGCTAACAATCTCATATCTTGAAAAGTTCATTAGCTTATATTTCCTTTATCACTTCTGTTCTATCCTGATCTCTCTTTCATATACCTCGAAAAATATCTTGTGATTGTTACCTCATATCCCAAGTCTATCTATAAGCATTAGGGTATATGCTTATAAATTCATTAATTTATCTAAAATCTTTTGGTCTTTTCTTAATCAATCACTCAACATTGGGCATAACTCAATTATCATTGTATTAAATCGAGTACTACTTATGCCATGACTTTATCCTTATATCCACTCTTAAATTTATCTTTAGGAATCTTCTACTTTGTCAAAATTCATACCGATATAGCCATCCTTAACTCTACTTGAGTGCTATCTATTTCTTTACTGACTACTCTTAATAGTTCCCACATTTTCTCATGCACTCTTTTATAGACATGATTCATATCCATCCATTTAGCAAATCTCAAAACAAATCCTCTATTACTTCATCTGAGGTTCATTAGCTATGACATTTAATCTGAATCCAATCATCTTTCTTCCAATAATTCCATTATCATTACACATCTTTATCAACAATGATCAGGGAGTGTATAATTCAGAATGTTTGTCCAAAAAAATTCATTTTCTTCTTTCAATTTAGCATAATGGCAATACTTGCTTTATCTAGTGAACCTAGGTTTAAAGGATCAGGAGTAAATCTGTGATCACCCAACCGGCATCAAAAGATCGTTAAATTGCATGGTGGTCCAAATATATGAAAATAGAGGTTCTACAGTTCTTGACCTCATGGTTACAGGTTCTATTGAGTATATATAATGCCATTGGTCAATGCACTATAGGAATAAATCTGGAGAAGATTTCATACATCAGTATATCAGGTATAAATTTGGAGAAAATTTTCGTACATCAATAAATCAGGTATAAATCAGTAGATGTACGCTCAACATGATTAAGCATTTAACTTTTCATTCAGTTCGTATCTCTGTTCATGTTGTCGATCATGAGAATGGTGCAGATTGGTATAATCAGGACTAATACTAAAGAAACAATATCTGTAACTCCAATTGACAGGTTAAATCAAGAAGGTATCCTGTCAAGACACGCGAATTTAAAATCTGGTATGTGCATCCTCTATAATCATAAGAGTAAATCAATAATGCACCGCATCCTATATAAACATATCTATTTACATGGCCATTATCCTCTTATCTCTGTTTGGATTTAGCCCGAGATCTTTTCCTTTATCTCTACAGGGGTTTTGGCATTACTAGCCATTTTCTCCTTCCTTTGTCACATGTCGAGTTTCACATCTTATGAGTACCAACTCAGCATTTAATTTTTCTGTTTTACAGATGCTTCCTTCTTGCTACTGTACTATATCCTTGTATACTTGGATAACTATCCACTTATAGATAATACCCTAAATTGTTTGTTTATTAGGATAATTCTTGGTCTCCTCTTTCTGTGTGAGTGTATATATATGGTTCCACCTTTTATATGTACATTATTGTTTTGTTTAATTTCTGTCTCAACCAACACTGGTGCTTATGGTTTGTTTGTATTAAAGCTTTTAATTTATCCTAACTCAGTTCATGGACTCCAGTGGAAGTATTTAGGTTTAATGGGTAAGGCCTACGAGATGCTCTGATACCAAGTTGTCACACCCCAATTTCGCACCATTCGAAACGGTGTGATGAACCGTCAACAAACCAACGGTTCAACCAGGATCTCAAAATAGGCTATCCCACATATGATAAACCAAAACACATTCCACATTAATCAGAGGTAATAAAATAAATAGCGGAAGTCTTACAGATAATGAACTGAGGTCTAATCATGATAAATAATTAATATTTCATTTATTTCCAAGTAACCAAAACATAATTTAATACATATTACAATATCCAAATACGAAAGCTAAACATTAAACGTATCCATCGTTGAAACGCTCACTTAATGAACCATGTTCGTTCTCCACTGACATCGTTCGGAATTGCTCAAAGGCGACGCACACCATTGGTGGAAATCCACAAAAACATACTTATTGACCAGACATGCCCTACTGACATGGGCTATATATAAAGAAGCGTTCTTCGAGAAATATTTCCCACGAAGCTTCAGAGAATCAATGGAGAAAGAGTTCCTGAGTTTGTACCAGGGACAGATGACCGTTGACGCATATCAACAGCGCTACGAATAACTGTTTTTCTTTGCACCGGCGAGTATGCAAGAAGAAGATACAAAAACCCGTAGGTTCATCGCGGGACTAAGAGGAAGCATAAGAGAAAATGTTCTGGGCTTAGAGAAGAAGATTTACAATGAAGCTGTCCAGATCGCTCGAGTAATTGAATCGAGCCAGAAGGAGAGCTATTTCTCCCAGAACCGAGGAATCAAGAGACCAGCCGGAAACACCTACAACGGAGGCAATAATAGGACATATAAACCTTTTCATCCTCAGAATTTGGCTACTCCATCGAAGTCTACTTCAGCAGCTCAACCACAGCCAAAGTCAAATTTTGAAGTCCCAAAGTGCTTTAACTGCAATCAACCAGGGCATATGGCAAGAGAGTGCCCAAAACCCAAGAAGCAGTTACATCAAGGACGGGTATATGCTGTTACATCAGAAGATGCTGCCGCATCGCTCGATGTGGTCACAGGTATGACCAAAACTTTTAAGATTTTAATTACATTGATTGAGCATGTAGACTAAGTAAAAACGAATCACAGGTATCATACATATCAATGGGATACCCGCCAGAGTACTTTTTGATTCAGGAGCTACTCATTCATTTATATCTGTGTCGTTTGGAAAGAAGACCAAATTGCCCATCAAAATATTAGACTACAAATTACTTGTACGGTCACCGATGGGATTAGAAGTGGAATTAGAAAAAGGTTATGGACCATGTCCAGTTCTCATTGGAGAGCAGAATTTGGATGCAACTTTGATACAACTTGAGATGGCGGACTTTGATGTCATTTTGGGAATGGACTGGTTAGCTCGGCATTCTGCAAATCTGTTATGCATCGAAAAGAAGCTAACATTTAAAGATAAAGAAGGAGCAGAATTCAGTTTCTCGGGAACCAAACTTCCCAGGAGACGAAAGCTCATACTCTCAGCATTTAAGGCTAAGAAGTGCCTTGAGAAAGGGGCGGTCGGATATCTAGTATCAGTGGTCGACCTAACCAAGGACATGCCACGAATGGAAGATATTGATGTCGTGCGAGATTTTCCCGATGTATTTCCGGAGGAACTACCCGGATTACCACCCGACCGAGCCACAGAGTTCGTAATAGACCTTCTACTCGGAGCCGCACCCGTATCAAAAGCACCTTATAGGATGACTCCTACTGAACTAAAGGAATTAAAAGTGCAATTACAAGAACTGCTGGATAAGGGTTATATTAGACCCAGTATATCTCCATGGGGAGCACCGGTGTTGTTCGTAAAGAAGAAGGATGGTAGCGTTCGATTATGTATCGACTATCGAGAATTGAATAAACTGACCATCAGGAATCGATACCCACTACCTAGGATCGATGACTTGTTCGATTAGTTACAGGGAGCAAAAGTATTTTCAAAGATCGATCTTCGATCGGGCTATCATCAGTTGAAGATTAAAGAAGGTGACATTCCGAAGACAGCTTTCAGGACAAGATACGGACATTATGAATTCTTAGTAATGTCATTCGGATTAACTAATGCACCGGCAACGTTCATAGAACTTATGAACCGAGTTTTTCACGATATGCTGGATACGTCGGTTATAGTATTTATTGATGACATATTGGTATACTCCAAGGACAAGGAAACCCATGTCAAGAACCTAAACGCAGCCCTACAGCTTTTAAGGAAAGAGAAGTTATACGCCAAATTTTCAAAGTGTGAGTATTGGCTAAGTGAAGTCACCTTTCTAGGCCATGTAATATCCGCTGAAGGAATCAAAGTGGACCCCACAAAATCGAGGCTATTGTGAAGTGGGAAGCACCAAAGAGCGTTTCAGAAATTAGAAGTTTTCTGGGTCTAGCTGGTTATTATCGGAGATTCGTAGAAGACTATTCTTGGATTACCATACCTCTTACCAGTGTGACCAAGAAAGGAGAAAAATTTGTATGGACGGATAAGTGTGAAAAGATTTTTCAAACACTGAAGACCAGATTGATATCCGCTCCGATTTTGACTATTTCGATCCCAGGACAGACATTTACCTTATATACCGATGCATCGGGATTGGGATTAGGATGTGTGCTTATGCAAGGAGAGCAAGTGATTGCCTATGCCTCGAGACAATTGAAGGTACATGATAAAAATTACCCCACTCATGATTTGGAGTTAGCGGCAGTAGTACATGCTGTCAAGATATGGAGACACTACCTATACGGAGAGAAATTCCAGATAAAGTCGGACCATAAAAGTCTTACTTATTTATTTAATCAGAAGGAGTTGAATATGAGACAAAGAAGATGGCTGGAACTATTCAAAGACTATGATTGTGATATCCAGTATCATCCAGGAAAAGCGAACGTAGTAGCAGATGCATTGAGCAGAAAAACAATGATAAAATCTCAAGGAGAAGTTAGCATGACTGCGGCAATGTGCACTACCGGAATGGTATTCAATCACGGCAACGAGCAGTATGGGATAGATACAACGGATGAATCAGCTAACCAAGGGTTTATTCATCAGTTTTCGAATATGTTCGCAGCATTGAAGATTATACCAGATATAATGGATGAAGTGAAGACAGCTATCAAAGCAGATCCTTATCAAATAACAGTACAAGAAGACATTGAGAAAGGTAGGACTAACCCTGAGTTCACCTTGGATGAAGAAAAAGTATTGAAATACAAAGGAAGAATATGTGTACCCGAAACAGAAAGTGTGGACATTAGACACCGACTGATGAAAGAAGCTCATACCACCATCTATTCGATACATCCTGGAAGTACAAAAATGTATCATGATCTAAAGAAACTATATTGGTGGCGGGGAATAAAAGCAGATGTAGCTAAGTTCGTGTCTCAATGCCTAAATTGTCAGAAAGTAAAGGCTGAACAACAAAGACCCGCATGACTGTTACAGCCGTTACTGGAACCAGCATGGAAATGGGACTGCATCACTATGGACTTCGTCACAGGACTACCATTGACTCCTCGAGTAGTTGACGCAGTTTGGGTGATGGTAGATCGTCTGACAAAAACAGCTCGTTTCATACCTATACGACCTCAGTATACACTGGAAAGGTTAGCGAAGCTGTATGTGGATAATATTGTCCGATTACATGGTTTTCCAGAAAGCATTGTGTTTGATAGAGATCCCCGATTTACTTCCAAGTTTTGGGAAGGACTACAAAAGGCTATGGGTACAACATTAAAGTTCAATACGGCATTCCATCCACAAACAGATGGACAGTCGGAGCGTACAATTTAGATTCTAGAAGATATGCTACGAGCATGTGTAATTGATTTCAAGGGATGATGGGATGAAAAATTACCATTGATTGAGTTCGCTTATAATAATAGCTATCGGGCTACTATACAGATGTCACCTTATGAAGCACTGTATGGAAGAAAGTGTCGAACTCCTTTGTTTTGGAATGAAGTTGGAGAACGTAGTATTGTTGGACCGAAATTTGTTGAAGAAACTTGTCGCGTGGTCGACATTATCAAGGAAAGAGTAAGAACAGCTCAAAACCGTCAGAAGCAATACGCAGATACTCGACGAAGAGATCTAGAGTTCGCCGTAGGTGATAAAGTATTTTTGAAGGTATCGCCTATGCGAGGATTGAAAAGGTTCGGACAAAAAGGAAAACTAAGTCCAAGATATGTCGGGCCATATGAAATTCTGGCTAAGCGTGGAAAAGTAGCTTATCAGTTAGCACTACCTCCATCTATGTCAAGCGTGCATGATGTATTTCACATTTCCTTATTAAAGAAGTATGTCAAAGACTCAACGCATGTTTTAACAGTGGATTTGCCAGAATTGACTGATGATTTGACATTTGAAGTAACACCAACGGAAATCACTAGTCGAAAGGTTCAACGTCTACGCGACAGAGATATCTACCATGTTAAGGTCACTTGGAAAAGTAGAGACATGGAAGAAGTTACATGGGAGGAAGAAAATGCTATGCGGAAGCAATACCCTCACTTATTTGATTCAGAAGGTACGTCCAATTTTGAGGACGAAATTTTTATAAGTTGGGGGGAGTTGTAAGACCCGTGTCAAACTAACCCGGTCTTACTACCTTGAACCAGGTTTACCCATCATGGTCGAGTCAATGGACCAAGGGCGTGAAGGAGAGCGAGATCCCAAGTATCAAATCGACCCAAAAATACTTAAAATAGAGCAAGGGTCGCATACCCAGCTAAACAGGGTTGACCCTCTCAAATTAGAAACTCAGACCCTAAAAAATGGACAGAGGGTTGGACAGTGTCAGACCACAGGGTCGACGGGATCATCGACCCTCTAATCGTCCCTCACTTACTGCCGAGTCTGAAATTACGAAATTTCCTAATTTTCGATTGGGATTCTTTCCAAATCTCAATGGGACTATTATAGGACATTCCTACTCTATTTAAAGGATGTCCCTAAGCCACTTTCACTCCTTTCACAACCCTAATTGAATTGAGAGAAAGAGAGAAGAAGGAAAAGAGGAAGAAAAGAGGCAAGGAAGAAGACTTAGCAAAAAGGAGAAGAATTTCTAGAGGAAAGTAATCTTCTCAGGTATGGATACTAATTCCATGAGTTTCTACAGACCTTAGATTAGATATGGTTGAGTATAGGATTTCGGAGAAACCAAACCATCCATCCATGGTTAGGTTTTCATGGAAAAACCTAGGATAATGCATGAAAGCCATCTAGGAGGATGAATCATGGTTTCAGACCATGGAATGAATGTTTAATGGAATGTGGAAGCAAGCCATAGGACCCCAAACATGAAGAATGAACTAAAAACTGGAAATTGGACCTGATTGCATAGAGGGTCGCACTCAGGGTCGATAGACCCATCGACCCTATGCACCCTGACCATCGACCCTCAGCATTCGGGAAGTTCAGACAGAGGACAGGGTCGATAGACCCATCGACCCTATGCATTTTGAGCATCGACCCTCTGGTCGACCCTCAGTTAACAACATGGTTTTTAAATTGGAAATTAATTCTAATTAAACTCTATCGACTTTGTTAGGTTTGCTAGCATTAAAATAACACTGTAGAGGTGATTCTAAAGCTTGGAAAATATCTATTAGCAAGCTAAGGTGAGGAACCTTAACTCCAAACTAAATTGGTTCATAATAAACTGTTTTCTATTTCTTGAGTCCTGTGCTATGTTTGATTCTATGCAAATATGTTTGTAATGTGCATACAGCATGCCATCCAATATTTCTATTATTTGTTCATGCATATTTACTTTATTGTTTATAACATGATGATGATGATGATGATGATGAAAGGAATAGGCATGTGCTTGTATGTGTGTGGTTGATGTGCTTGATGCGAGCGAGTATCAGGGGAGGTGTGATGAGGACGTCAATAAACGTAACCTTTGACGGGTCTCAGCACTTTAGCTCTATCTCTAACTCAAGTCTTGTGCATTGGCATCGTCATATCGCCATTACTTTAGCAGAACTATTATGTCGTAGAGTATCAGGGGAGGTGGTCTCGGTCCTTGTAGTCTCTGAATCTACCAGGGGGCCTTAGCTCTATCTCTATGGACATTCTGAGGGATGCTGGGGTGAGGCCTTGGATACACTATTTGGCATTAGGATTGGTTAGTTGCGAGCCCAGTTTGCAGCCCTCGCCAACAGGGGCTTACGTGTTGGTATGACACTATATAGCAATAAACGTAACCTTTGTTATATTGTTCATGGTTGGGTGCATGTGAGTTGACGATAAACGTGATCTTCGGGTAACGTCACACACTCGTGTATAGAGGCGGAGTCAATAAACGCGACCTTTGGCTACCTCAACCTTTCTATAGCATACTGCAAACTTTAAACCGGACCAAAGATATAAATTGACTTTTTGCATGCATATGTAATGTTGCATTGTTTTAGCTACTCACTGAGCCGTGTTGTGTGCTCACCCCTCGACGTCGAATATTTTTAGTTGATGATGCAGGTTACACAGTTGAAGACTATGTCAATGCTTCTATGTACGGGACGGTAGCAGCAATGGGAGTTGAAGTTGAAGATGATACACACGACTCCTCTTGCGAGTGCAACTCGTGTGTATTCGATTAGATATTTTTATAGGTTCCTTTATTGGATTTATAAGACATGTATTTGATATTTAAATATTTATGTCTCGGCTGAAAACAGAATAATTTGCTATTAAATTAATGATATCATCGTAGTTGCTCAGTTCATTTTATTATAGATTTTCCGCTATTGTGTATTACTCTGATTATGATTACGGATGTGTGTAAGTTTAGATAACGCGGGGATAGCCTATTTGAGATCCTGATTGACCGTTGGTTATTTAGCGGTTCATCACACCATTCTAAACAGTACAGAATTGGGGTGTGACAACTTGGTATCAGAGGTGTCTTGAGGATGTCTTGAGGAACGAAAGCCCTCAAAAATTTTTGAGTTTCATCGGTTGGTTATCGAGAAACTTAAATTTTTCTCTTTTTGCCCTAATTTGTCGAAATTTTTTGATTTCTTAAAATTTCTTCAAATTGGACCTTGTCAGTTACCGTTTCCTTCTGTTTAACTGTTGTGTGATGTGTTGGAACTTACATAAGTCCTCCTGCCCACTTGTATGGGTGAAAAGTGAGGCTTTTGACCAACTTACGTCGTTATAATGCCCGGTTTTTTAATTTTTATCCTATTAACTCCTTGTTTTCCTTTTTCTTTCTTATCTGCAGATACTATGGTTCGTACCAAACTACCCAAAGTTCGTGATCCGCTTCGCTTCCGCTCCAATGAAGCCGAGGCACAGTGGTACTGACCCGTCTGGGGGTGGACTTAGTTGATGAGACGATTCAGGAGAAGACCTTCTCGTCGCCTCTAGATTGGGAGGCTAATGCAAGATGGGACTTCGAGACGCTCAGGTTAGCGATGATGAGAGGAACACGATGGTGCGCCCTCACACTCGGGTTGAGGTGGCTGATGCTGAGGCTGCTGCTGCTGCTACTAGAGCTCAGGTGGATCCCGTCGACCATGATGATCGTATGTATATGGACGTCGACGCGATACCCCCGCCTTCACCCACACAGGCGGATGGAGTTGGTACTTCTACTGCGGTGGCTTCTGTACCTGAGACTGGTTCTTCTCATGAGGCTGGTCCTTCGCATCCGTCTTCTGATATGATGGAGATATTGCGTGAGCTCAGGGATGCTCAGCGCAGATCTAATTTGAGGATGGATGAGCTGTTGGCTGCTCAGCACGCATCAGACGCTCGGATGGGAGAGCTCCTAGAGGTGCAGCGTGCGACTGATCAGAGGATAGCCGGTCTCACAGCTAGTCTACAGATGACCCAGACTCAGATAGCCTGGTTGACTAGAGTCTACGCTGAGGACTACGACAGAGACCGTGAGGCACTGCCTCCTCCTTCGCCTCCAGCTTCCTGATTGTACTTTTATTTTTCTTTCTTGTACTACAGAGTAACTGTCTGGGTTGTGGACTGTACCCTGCTTTCATTATGTATATACATTCTATTTCTCTCTCTCATTGTATGTAACTTGTTTTCCCTTTAATAGATATATTATTCTCTTTTAAATTTGGTCTCAATCATCACTTGTGCTTACAGTGTGTTTATATTAAAACTTTTAATTTATTCTATCTCAGTTCATATTGGTCTCGAATGTATGTTAGTTTAGCGGGCAAGGCCTGAGAAGCTCTGATACCAAGTTGTCACACCCCAATTCCCCACTATTTAGAATGGTGTGATGAACCGCTAAATAACCAACGGTTCAACCAGGATCTCAAATAGGCTATCCCCGCGTTATCTAAACTTACACACATCCGTAATCATAATCAGAGTAATACACAATAGCGGAAAATCTATAATAAAATGAACTGAGCAACTACGATGATATCATTAATTTAATAGCAAATTATTCTGTTTTCAGCCGAGATATAAATATTTAAATATCAAATACATGTCTTATAAATCCAATAAAGGAACCTATAAAAATATCTAATCGAATACACACGAGTTGCACTCGCAAGAGGAGTCGTGTGTATCATCTTCAGCTTCAACTCCCATTGCTGCTACCGTCCCGTACGTAGAAGCATTGACATAGTCTTCAACTGTGTAACCTGCATCATCAACTAAAAATATTCGACGTCGAGGGGTGAGCACACAACACGGCTCAGTGAGTAGCCAAAACAATGCAACATTACATATGGATGCAAAAAGTCAATTTATATCTTTGGTCCGATTTAAAGTTTACAGTATGCTATAGAAAGGTTGAGGTGGCCAAAGGTCGCGTTTATTGACTCCGCCTCTATACATGAGTGTGTGACGTTACCCAAAGATCACGTTTATCGTCAACTCACATGCACCCAACCATGAACAATATATAACAAAGGTTACATTTATTGCTATATAGTACCATACCAACACGTAAGCCCCTATTGACGAGGGCTGCAAACTGGGCTCGCAACTAACCAATCCTAATGCCAAACAGTGTATCCAAGGCCTCACCCCAGCATCCCTCAGAATATCCATAGAGATAGAGCTAAGGCCCCCTGGTAGGGTCAGAGACTACACGGTTCGAGACCACCTCCTCTGATGCCCTATGACGTAATAGTTCTGCTAAGATAATGGCGATACGACGATGCCAATGCACAAAACTTGAGTTAGAGATAGAGCTAAAGTGCTGAGACCCGTCAAAGGTTACGTTTATTGACGTCCTCATCACACCTCCCCTGATACTCGCTCACATCAAGCATATCAACCACACACATACAAGCACATGCCTATTCCTATCATCATCATCATCATCATGTTATAAACAATAAAGTAAATATGCATGAACAAATAATAGAAATATTGGATGGCAAGCTGTATGCACATTACAAACATATTCGCATAGGATCAAGCATAGCATAGGACTCAAGAAATAGAAAACAGTTTCTTATTAACCAATTTAGTTTGGTGTTAAGGTTCCTCACCTTAGCTTGCTAATAGATATTTTCCAAGCTTTAGAATTACCTCTACAGTGTTATTATAATGCTAGCAAACCTAACAAAATCGATAGAGTTTAATTAGAATTAATTTCTAATTTAAAAACCATGCTATTAACTGAGGGTCGATCAGAGGGTCGATGCTCAAAATGCATAGGGTCGATGGGTCTATCGAACCTGTCCTCTGTCTGAACTTCCCGAATGCTGAGGGTCGATGGTCAGGGTGCATAGGGTCGATGGGTCTATCGACCCTGTGTGCGACCCTCTGTGCAATCAGGTCCAATTTCCAATTTTTAGTTCATTCTTCATGTTTGGGGTCCTATGGCTTGCTTCCACATTCCATTAAACATTCATTCCATGGTCTGAAACCATGATTCATCCTCCTAGATGGCTTTCATGCATTATCCAAGGTTTTTCCATGAAAACCTAACCATGGATGGGTTTGGGTTTCTCCGAAAGCCTACACTCAACCATATCTAATTCTAAGGTCTGTAGAAACTCATGGAATTAGTATCCATACCTGAGAAGATTACTTTCCTCTGGAAATTCTTCTCCTTTTTGCTAAGTCTTCTTCCTTGCCTCTTTTCTTCCTCTTTTCCTTCTTCTCTCTTTCTCTCAATTCAATTAGGGTTGTGAAAGAGTGAAAGTGGCTTAGGGACGTCCTTTAAATAGAGTAGGAATGTTCTATAATAGTCCCATTGAGATTTGGAAAGAATCCCAATCGAAAATTAAGAAATTTCCTAATTTCAGACTCGACAGTAAGTGAGGGTCGATTAGAGGGTCGATGATCCTGTCAAACCTGTGGTCTGACACTGTCCGACCCTCTGTCCATTTTTCAGGGTCTGAGTTTCTAATTTGAGAGGGTCGACCCTATTTAGTTGGGTATGCGACCCTTGCCCTGTTTTAAGTGTTTTTGGGTCGATTTGATACCTGGGATCTCGCTCTCCTTCACGCCCTTGGTGAAAGAGGCTTAGGGTTGTAAAAAGGAGTGAAAGAGGCTTAGAGACGTCCTATTTATAGGGAAAAACCTCCCAAAATAAGTCTCATTGAGTTTAGGAAAGGTTCCAATTGAAATTAGGAAGGTTTCTCAATTTTTGGTTCGTGCTGTTTTTCTCGAGTATAGAGGGTCGATGGTGAGGGTCGATGAGAGGGTCGGACAACTTATAGACCCTCATCAACCCTGGTTGAGGGTCGATGGGAGGGTCAGACCTGTCTGTTAAAACCTGCGACCCTACCCTCATTTTGACTGTTTTTGGGTAAATTTTCATATTGGGTCTTGGGTTTCTTCACACACTTGGTCCACATGGCTCGACCATGATATGTAGACGGGTCCCGACACGAAATGTAAGGTTAGGCCGGGTTCGTGGCGTGCGGGTCTTACAACTCCACCACCCTTAAAAGAAATTTCGTCCTCGAAATTTGAAAGTACGGATCTTATAACTCCCCCATCCTTAAATGAATTTTGTTTTCAAAATTTGAACGTACGAATCTTACACCAACTCCCATATTCAGGTCACTCCCAACCTATAAATGAACAAAGCATATACAGGTAAAAACACAGACAATCTCAAGCATCTAAGCTCAGAGCAAGTGAGTTACCCGAATCCCCTTAATTTAAAGGGACTGTCTTCCTTGCCTATCCCATACTATTTGTCCATCAAACTAACTTAGGCTGTAAGACCCGTATCGAACTAACTGGTCTTACCACCTTGTATAGGTCTACCTATCATGGTCGAGCCAAATGGACCAAGTGCGTGAAGGAAAAAGCGAAGACAGGTATTTAACTGACCCAAAAATAGTCAAAATGAGGGTAGACCGCATACCCAAACCAGTAGGGTCGACCCCCCTCACATAGAAGTCAGACCCCTGATTTTTCACTGGGGGTCAGACAACTTAGGAACTGAGGGTTGACGGGATCTCCGACCCCCTCATCGACCCCTTGTTTGCCGACAGAAACCGCAAATAGGAAACTTTCCAAATTTCAATGGGATTCCTTTCTAATCTCATTGTAACTTATTTTTGGAGATTCTAATCTATAAATAGGACGTCCTTAAGCCTCTTTCACTCCTTTTGAAACCTTAATTGAGAGTGAGAGAAAGAGAAGAGAAGAAGAAGAGAAGGAAAGTTGGAGAAGAAGACCTAATTGAAGAATTCAAAGAAATCTCTGAATCTCAGCAAACCTAAGGTATGGGCAAGCTTTCTATTTGATAATCTAAGACCTTAGAATAGTTCATGAAGAGAGTATAGTCTAGGAGAAACCCAAATCTTACACCCATGGAAAGATTTCGATGAAATCCATGGAGAAATCATGGTAGACAAGGTAAGGAAGAAACCTAGTGTTCTAAGCCATAGAACAAGCCTAGAATGGATTATGGAAGTAAGTCATAGGACCCAAACGTGAAAGAATGGACTGTAGAATGAAAATCTCAACTCAACCCACGGGGGGTCGCACGTGGGGTCGATTGGGAATCGACCCTACCAGACCACAGGATCGACCCCCAGTATTTGGGAAGTCCAGAATAGGGGTAGCCGCACCCAGGGTCGATGGAACATCCGACCCTGGCATCGACCCTACCCTGGGGGTCGATGTAGACTGCTACCCTACCTGTAAGACCCGTGTCAATCTAACCCGGTCTTACCACCTTGAACCAGGTTTACCCATCTTGGTCGAGCCAAATGGACCAAGGGCGTAAAGGAGATCGAGATCCCAGGTATCAAATCGATCCAAAAACACTTAAAATAGGGGAAGGGTCGCATACCCAGCTAAGCAGGGTCGGACCTCCCAAAACAGAAAGTTAGACCCTCAGTTTTGAAGGGAGGGTCGGACAACCTAGAACCCTAGGGTCGACGGGATCATCGACCCTCCCATCGACCCTCGGTTACCGTAGGAAATAAAATTAGGAAATTTCCTAATTTTCGATTGGGATTCTTTCCTAATCTCAAAGGGACTTATTTTAGGATGTTCCTACTCTATTTAAAGGACGTCCCTAGGCCTCTTTCACTCCTTTTACAACCCTAATTGAATTGAGAGAAAGAGAAGAGAAGGAGAAGAGGAATAAGAGAAACAAGGAAGAGAATTAAGCCAAAAGAGAAGAGTTGCAGAGAAGGATTATTCTTCTCAGGTATGAATACTAATTCCATGAGTTTCTATAGACCTTAGGTTAGTTATTGGTGAGAGTGTGATCTCAGAGAAACCCAAACCATCAATCTATGGTTAGGTTTTCATGGAAAACAATAGAAGAATGCATGAAAGCTATTTAGGTGGATGATTCATGGTTCTAGACCATGGAATGAATGTTGAATGGAATGTAGAAGCAAGCCATGGGACCCAAACAGGAAGAATGGATTAAAAAGAGGGATTTGGACCAAAGTGCACAGAGGGTCGCACCGAGGGTCGATGACCATCTGACCCTAGGTGATTCTGACCATCGACCCTCAGTGTTCAGGAAGTTTAGAGTTAAGGGAGGGTCGCACCCAGGGTCGATCCTGACTCTGACCCTACCTCCGACCCTCAGTTAACAGAGTTGTTTTTAAATCTGGAATTAATTCTAATTAAATTCTATCGACTTTGTTAGGTCTTCCAGCAATATAATAACATTGTAAAGGTGATTCTAAAGCTTGGAAAAGTATCTCTTAGCAAGCTAAGGTGAGGAAACAGAACTCTAAACTAATTGGTTAATAACAAACTGTTTTCCTTTTTTTGAGTCCAATGCCATGCTTGATTCTATGTGAATATGTTTGTAATGTGCATACAACATGTCATCCAATATTTCTATTATTTGTTCATGCATATTTACTTTATTGTTTATAACATGATGATGATGATGATGATAGGAATAGGCATGTGATTGTATGTGTGTGGTTGGTGTACTTGATGCGAGCGAGTATCAGGGGAGGTGTGATGAGAACGTTAATAAACGTTAACCTTTGGCGGGTCTCAGCACTTTAGCTCTATCTCTAACTCAAGTCTTGTGCATTAGCATCGTCGTATCGCCATTACTTTAGCAGAACTATTATGTCGTAGGGTATCAGGGGAGGTGGTCTCGGTCCTTGTAGTCTCTGACTCTACCGGGGGGCCTTAGCTCTATCTCTATGGACATTCTGAGGGATGCTGGGGTGAGGCCTTGGATACACTTTTGGCATTAGGATTGGTTAGTTGCGAGCCCAGTTTGCAGCCCTCGCCAACAGGGGCTTACGTGTTGGTATGGCAATATATAGCAATAAACGTTAACCTTTGTTATATAATGTTCATGGTTGGGTGCATGTGAGTCGACGATAAACGTGATCTTCGGGTGACGTCACACACTTGTGTATAGAGGCGGGGTCAATAAACGCGACCTTTGACTACCTAAACCTTTCTATTGCATACTGCAAACTTTAAACCGGACCAAAGATATAAATTGATTGCATGCATATGTATTGTTGCATTGTTTTGGCTACTCACTGAGCCGTGATGTGTGCTCACCCCTCGACGTCGAATATTTTTAGTTGATGATGCAGGTTATACCGTTGAAGATTATATGAATGCGTCTGCGTACGGGAACGTGGCAGCAATGGAAGCTGGAGCTGAAGTGGATACACACGACTCCTCTTGCGAGTGCAACTCGTGTGTATTTGATTAGATATTTTATAGGTTTCTTTATTTGGATTTATTAAGACATGTATTTGGTATTTAAATATTTATGTCTCAGTTTAAACATGATAAATTGTTACTTAAAGTTTAATATCACATAGATTCTCAGTTCATTTATTTATAAGATTTCCGCTATTGTGTATTTACTCTGATTATGATTACGGATGTGTGGAAGTTCAGATAACACGGGGATAGCCTACTCGAGATCCTGGTTGAACCGTTGGTTTATTAGCGATTCATCACACCATTCTGAACAGTGCGGAATTGGGGTGTGACAACTTGGTATCAGAGCATCTCAGGCCTTGCCCGCTGAACTAACATACATTCAAGACAATTGTGAACTGAGATAGGATAAAAATAAAAACAGTAATATTAACACATTATAAGCACCAGTGATGATTGAGACCAAATTTAAAAAGAGAATAATGCATCTATTAAAGGGGAAACAAGTTTACATACAATGAGAGTGAAACAAAATGTATATACACAACTAAAGCAGAGTACAGTCCACAACCCGGACAGTTACTCTGTAGTACAAGGAAAATAAAGTACACTCAGGAAGCTGGAGGCGAAGGAGGAGGCGGGGCCTCACGGTCTCTGTCGTAGTCCTCGGCATAGACTCTAGTCAACCATGCCACCTGAGTCTGAGTCGCCTGCAGACTAGCTGTGAGATCAGCCACCCGCTGATCAGTCCGGCGCTGGGCGTCTAGAAGCTCCCCTATCCTCAGATCCGATGCGCGCTGAGCCTCTCTAATCTCGTGAAACATACTCAGCACGTCATCAGCAGGTGGGCGTGAAGGACCAGCCGCATGAGAAGGACCGGTCTCCGGTACAGGATCCGCCGCAGAAGAAGTACCAACACCAGCCGCATGCGTAGGTGAAGGCGGTGGTATCGCGTCAACATCCATATACATGCGGTCGTCATCATCGACAGGATCCACATGGGCTCTAGCAGCGGCAGCAGCAGCCTCAGCGTCAGCCATCTCAACGCGAGTGTGAGGGCGTACCATCTCGTTCCTCTCCTCATCACTAACTTGGGCATCCCGCATGCCCATCTTGCAGATAGCCTCCCAATCTAGAGGCGACGAGAAGGTCTTCTCCTGGATCTTCTCATCTACCAGGTCAACCCCCAGACGGGTCAGTAGAACTGTAATCATGCGTCCATAGGGTAGATTACCCCTATGACCGGACAATGTAGCACTAATCATGGTCCGCATGATGATGTAAGGAAGGCAGACCGGCTGTCTGGTGCAGATACTGTATATCAGAAACTGGGTCAGCTGAGAAACCCTCTCATAGTGCCCACTCTGCGGGATCAGATTATGCTGGATAATCTTGCAGAAGACCCGTGGAGCTGGACGCAAGTAACAGGCTCTCATCTGCCAGCGATCAGGTCGTAACAGCTGGTTGTCGATCTCTGCCCTCATCTCCATAGAAACAAACTGTGGCTCTCCAGGCGCACAGTACACCATGGGGCCGTCATAAGGTATGCCCAACAGATCGGCCAGTTGCCGATAATCAAAAGAAATGTGCACCCCTTTAACGTAACTGGTGATGCGCAACTCCTGACCATGCTCAACGTCATTGTAATTCCCCACCACCTGGAGATTACAATAGAACTGGCGCACCAAATCCGGACATGTGCACGCGTCGTAGGTGATGACAGGGAGCCACCCCATATCACCAAATGCCCTCTCTACGTTGAACAAGGCTAGCTCAGCCAAGTTCACCATACGACCACCTTCCACTTTCTTACGGGCATAGTCGGCATACTGTGCCTCGGCTTCATTAGAACGGAAGCGAAGTGGATCACGCACTCTGGGTATCTTGGTACGAGCCATGGTATCTGCAGATAAGAAAGAGAAAGGGAGACAAGGGGTTAATAGGATAAAAATCCAAAATTTGATTTAATAACGACGTAAGTTGACCATAAAGCCCCATTTCTCACCATACAAGTGGGCATGAGAACTTACGTAGGTTTAAACATACCCTACAACCCACATGCAGTAGGAAATTTTAACTGACGATGTCCAATTTGAAGAAATTCAAGAAAAATAAAAAATTTCGACAAATTAGGGCAAAAAGGGAAAAATTCAAGTTTCTCGATAACCAACCGATGAAACTCAGAAATTTTTGAGGGCTTTCGTTCCTCGAGACACCAATAACAAAAGCCCCCAATAAAAATCAAATTTTTACGGTTGGAAAAAGTTTAATTTGAAAAATACAAGTTAAATGGACAAAAACCTAGAAAAGAAAACCTAAAAACAGGTAAAAATGAGAGGACATACCTGTATGGATGACGTGGACGTCGAAACCCGGAGTCAAACCGATCAAAAATAGTGGAGTAGCACTGTAGCAACTCAGAGAGGAGAGACGAGTCGAAACGGAGGAGAAATAATAGGAAATGACTCAAAATCGGATCTTAAAAATCTGATTTTTAGTCTGAGGGTCGGACAATTCGACTAGAACCATCGACCCTCGAATCGACCCTCCCATCGACCCTCGGCTCTCGGGAATCTGACAGAAAATTAAGGGTCGGAACTGAGGGTCGGACACCCATCGACCCTCGCATCGACCCTCAGCTCTCGGGAAGAACAGGTCATTCCCAGGGTCGGATACCAAGGGTCGGACATACCATCGACCCTCACCATCGACCCTGCATAGAAAAGACAGTATTTTTTTTATAAAATGAGCTAGAATTGGAATTGATTATCGGTTAGCGTGCCTACATGAAATATAAATGACTTCTCACCTATTTTGATAATTTTCAGGCACCACCAATCACAGAAAGGAATTATGTCTGGACGTAGAGTAACCCGACAGACCCGGAATGCAGTTCCACCACCACCACCCGTGGAGGAGACCAGTCAGGAAAATGATTATGCATCGGGTAATCCAGAACCGGCAAACCCTACAAATTTGCCACCTCCACCACCAGAGCTAGCAACCGTGGTGATGAATCTGGCACAACAGCTGCAGCAGATGCAACACGCACAGGCTCAGATGCAAGTTGCCATGGGCATTATGTTTCAAGCCACTCAGGCTGCACCCATGCACACAGGACAAGCCAGTGCAGCACCGGTGG
The DNA here is from genome assembly GCA_028583415.1 of Protea cynaroides. NCBI lineage: Eukaryota > Viridiplantae > Streptophyta > Magnoliopsida > Proteales > Proteaceae > Protea > Protea cynaroides. The sequence goes on from CM053268.1 coordinate 88,504,039, forward strand.
GTAACCACCCAGCTCCTCAGACACCTCAACAACCTGCTGCACAGATTCCAGTGCAGGTTCCGGAAGCAGCTCAGGGTAATTACCAGTATCCACCCCATATGTTTGGGGCAAACCCCCAAAATCAGTTGGACCACTCTCGACTAGTGGAGAGATTCTTGAAGATGAAACCCAAGGAATTCAACGGCAAACCGTCTGATCCGTTGTGGCCAGCACACTGGATAGACGAGATGGAGAGAAATTTCCTCATGATGACTATCACAGAGGAAGAGAAAGTATTATGTGCCACCTTCATGCTCAAGGGCGACGCACATCATTGGTGGAAATCCACGAAGGCATATCTACTGACCAAGCACGCCCTACTAACTTGGGCTATATATAAAGAAGCCTTCTTTGAGAAATATTTTCCACGGAGCTTCAGAGATTCTATGGAAAAAGAGTTCCTGAGTTTATATCAGGGACAGATGACTGTGGACGCATATCAACAGCGCTACGAAGAGCTGTTTTTCTTTGCACCAATTAGCATGCAAGAAGAAGACACCAAAACCCGTAGGTTCGTCACGGGACTGAGAGGAAACATCAGAGAACATGTTCTGGGCTTAGAAAAGAAAATTTATAATGAAGCTGTCCAGATTGCTCGAGTTATTGAATCGAGCCAGAAGGAGAGTTATTTTACTCAGAACAGAGGCATCAAAAGGCCAGCCGGAAATTCTTACAACGGAGGCAATAACAGGACATATAAGCCTTTCCGTCCTCAGAATTTTACTGCTGCAACCAAGACTACTTCAGCAGCTCAACCTCAGCCAAAGCCAAATTCTGAAGGCCCGAAGTGTTTTAACTGCAACCAACCGGGACATATGGCAAGGGAGTGCCCTAAGCCCAAGAAGCAATTCCATCAGGGACGGGTATATGCTGTTACGTCCGAGGATGCGGCCGCATCACCCGATGTGGTCACAGGTATGACTGAAACTTTTTAAGTTGTATTTATATTGTATGAGCATGTAGACTAAGTAAAAATAAATCACAGGTATTGTACCTATAAATGGCATGCCCGCCAGAGTACTCTTTGATTCCGGAGCTACTCATTCCTTTATATCTGTGGCATTTGGAAAGAAGATAAATTTACCCATCAAAACATTAGACTACAAATTACTTGTACGATCACCGATGGGGTTAGAAGTGGAATTAGAGAAAGGTTATGGACCATGTCCAGTTCTCATTGGAGAGAAGACCTTAGATGCAACCTTGATACAACTGGAGATGGCAGACTTTGATGTCATCTTGGGAATGGACTGGTTAGCTCGGCATTCTGCAAATCTATTATGCGCCGAAAAGAAGCTAACGTTCAAAGACAAAGAAGGAGCAGAATTCAGTTTCTCGGGAACCAAACTTCCCCGGAGACGCAAGCTCATACTTTCAGCACTAAAGGCTAAGAAGTGCCTTGAGAAGGGGGCAATCGGGTATCTAGTATCAGTGGTCGACCTAACCAAGGAAGCACCACGAATGGAAGACATTGACGTCGTGCGAGACTACCCTGACGTATTTCCGGAGGAACTACCCGGATTACCACCCGACCGAGCCACAGAGTTTGTGATAGACCTTATACCTGGAGCCGCACCAGTGTCAAAAGCACCTTATAGAATGGCTCCTACGGAACTGAAGGAATTAAAAGTGCAACTACAAGAATTGCTGGACAAGGGTTATATTCGACCCAGTATATCTCCATGGGGGGCACCGGTGTTGTTCGTAAAGAAGAAGGATGGTAGCGTTCGATTATGCATCGACTATCGGGAGTTGAATAAACTGACAATCAAGAATCGATATCCACTACCTCGGATCGATGACTTGTTCGATCAGTTACAAGGAGCAAAAGTATTTTCTAAGATCGACCTTCGATCAGGCTATCATCAGCTGAAGATTAAAGAAGGTGATATTCCGAAGACAGCATTCAGGACCAGATATGGACATTATGAATTTTTGGTTATGTCTTTCGGATTAACTAATGCACCGGCAACGTTCATGGAACTTATGAACCGAGTTTTCCATGATATGTTGGATACGTCGGTTATAGTATTTATTGATGATATATTGGTATACTCCAAGGACAAGGAAACCCATATCAAGAACCTAAACGCAGCCCTACAACGTTTAAGGAAAGAGAAGTTATATGCCAAATTTTCAAAGTGCGAGTTTTGGCTAAGTGAAGTCGCCTTCCTAGGCCATGTAGTATCCGCTGAAGGAATCAAAGTGGACCCCAGCAAGATCGAGGCTATTGTGAAGTGGGAAGCACCAAAGAGCATTTCAGAAATTAGAAGTTTTCTGGGTCTAGCTGGTTATTATCGGAGATTCATAGAAGACTATTCTCGGATTGCCGTACCGCTCACCAGTTTGACTAAGAAAGGTGAAAAGTTTGTGTGGACGGATAAATGTGAGAAGAGTTTCCAAACGCTAAAGACTAGATTGATATCCGCTCCGATCTTGACTATTCCCATTCCAGGACAGACCTTTACTTTATACACTAATGCGTCGGGACTGGGATTGAGATGTGTGCTTATGCGAGGAGAGCAAGTGATTGCTTATGTTTCAAGACAGTTAAAGGTACATGAAAAATTATCCCACTCACGATCTGGAGCTAGCGGCAGTAGTACATGCGGTCAAGATATGGAGACATTACCTATACAGGGAGAAATTCCAGATTAAGTCGGACCATAAAAGTCTTACTTATTTATTTAATCAGAAGGAGTTGAATATGAGACAAAGAAGATGGCTGGAACTATTGAAAGACTATGATTGTGATATCCAGTATCATCCGGGAAAAGCGAACGTAGTAGCGGATGCATTAAGCAGAAAAACAATGATAAAATCACAAGGAGAAGTTAGCACGACTGCAGCAATGTGTACTATAGGAAGGGTATTCAATTACGGCAACGAGCAGTATGTGATAGATACAACGGATGGATCAGCCAACCAAGGGTTTATTCATCGATTTTCTAATATGTTCGCGGCATTGAAGATTATACCGGATATAGTGGATGAAGTGAAGACAACTATCAAAGCAGATCCTTATCTGAGAACAGTACAAGAAGATATTGAGAAAGGTAGGACCAACCCTGAGTTCACCTTGGATGACGAGAAGGTACTGAAATACAAAGGAAGAATATGTGTACCTGAAACAGAAAGTGCAGACATTAGACACCGACTGATGAAGGAAGCCCACACCACCATCTATTCGATACATCCTGGAAGTACAAAAATGTATCATGACCTAAAGAAACTATATTGGTGGAGGGGAATGAAAGCAGATGTAGCTAAGTTCGTGTCCCAATGCCTAAATTGTCAGAAGGTAAAGGCTGAACGACAAAGACCCGCAGGACTGTTGCAGCCATTACCGGAACCAGCATGGAAATGCGGACTGCATCACTATGGACTTCGTCACAGGGCTACCATTGACTCCTCGAGTAGTTGATGCAGTTTGGGTGATTGTGGACCGTCTGACTAAAATAGCTCGCTTCATACCTATACGCCCTTAGTATACACTGGAAAGGTTGGCGAAGTTGTATGTGGATAATATTGTTCGGTTACACGGTGTACCAGAAAGCATTGTGTCTGATAGAGATCCACGATTTACTTCCAAGTTTTGGGAGGGATTGCAAAAGGCTATGGGTACAACATTGAAGTTCAGTACTGCATTCCACCCACAGACAGATGGACAGTCGGAGCGTACAATCCAGATTCTAGAAGATATGCTACGAGCATGTGTAATTGATTTCAAAGGATCATGGGATGAAAAGTTACCATTGATCGAGTTCGCTTATAACAATAGCTATCAGGCTACTATACAGATGTCACCTTATGAAGCACTGTATGGCAGGAAGTGTCGAACTCCCTTGTTTTGGAATGAAGTTGGAGAACGTAGTATTGTTGGACCAGAATTTGTTGAAGAGACTTGCCGAGTGGTCGACATCATCAAGGAAAGAGTGAGAACAGCTCAGAACCGTCAGAAGCAATATGCAGACACTCGACGAAGAGATCTGGAGTTCGCCGTAGGTGATAAAGTATTTTTGAAGGTATCGCCTATGCGAGGATTGAAGAGGTTCGGACAGAAAGGGAAACTAAGTCCAAGATATGTCGGGCCATATGAAATTCTAGCTAAGCGTGGAAAAGTGGCTTATCAGTTAGCACTACCACCATCTATGTCAAGTGTGCATGACGTATTTCACATTTCCCTATTGAAGAAGTATGTCAAAGACCCAACGCATGTTTTGACAGTGGATTTACTGAAATTGACTGATGATTTGACACTTGAAGTAACACCAACAGAAATCACTGGTCGAAAGGTTCAACGTCTACGCAACAGAGATATCCACTATGTTAAGGTCACATGGAAAAGTAGAGACATAGAAGAGATTACATGGGAATAAGAGAATGCTATGCGAAAGCAATACCCTCATTTATTTGATTCAGAAGGTACGTACAATTCCGAAGATGAAATTTTAATAAGTTGGGGGGAGTTGTAAGACCCGTGTCAATCTAACCCGGTCTTACCACCTTGAACCAGGTTTACCCATTACGGTCGAGTCAAATGAACCAAGGGCGTGAAGGAGATCGAGATCCCAGGTATCAAATCGACCCAAAAACACTTAAAATAGGGGAAGGGTAGCATACCCAGCTGAGCAGGGTCGGACCTCCCAAAACAAAAAGTCAGACCCTCAGTTTTGAAGGGAGGGTCGGACAGCCTAGAATCCTAGGGTCGACGGGATCATCGACCCTCCCATCGTCCCTCGATTACCGTAGGAAATAGAATTAGGAAATTTCCTAATTTTCGATTGGGACTCTTTCCTAATCTCAAAGGGACTTATTTTAGGATGTTCCTACTCTATTTAAAGGACGTCCCTAGGCCTCTTTCACTCTTTTACAACCCCAATTGAATTGAGAGAAAGAGAAGAGAAGGAGAAGAGGAAGAAGAGAAACAAGGAAGAGAATTAAGCCAAAATAGAAGAGTTGCAGAGAAGGATTTTTCTTCTCAGGTATGGATACTAATTCCATGAGTTTCTATAGACCTTAGGTTAGTTATTGGTGAGAGTGTGATCTCAGAGAAACCCAAACCATCAATCTATGGTTAGGTTTTCATGGAAAACCATAGAAGAATGCATGAAAGCTATTTAGGTGGATGATTCATGGTTCTAGACCATAGAATGAATGTTGAATGGAATGTAGAAGCAAGCCATGGGACCCAAACACGAAGAATGGATTAAAAAGAGGGATTTGGACCAAAGTGCACAGAGGGTCGCACCGAGGGTCGATGACCATCCGACCCTAGGTGATTCTGACCATCGACCCTCAGTGTTCGGGAAGTTCAGAGTTAACGGAGGGTCGCACCCAGGGTCGATCCTGACTCCGACCCTACCTCCGACCCTCAGTTAGCAGAGTTGTTTTTAAATCTGGAATTAATTCTAATTAAATTCTATCGACTTTGTTAGGTCTTCCAACAATATAATAACATTGTAAAGGTGATTCTAAAGCTTGGAAAAGTATCTTTTAGCAAGCTAAGGTGAGGAAACAGAACTCTAAATTAATTGGTTAATAACAATCTATTTTCCTTTTTTTGAGTCCAATGCCATGCTTGATTCTATGCGAATATGTTTGTAATGTGCATACAACATGTCATCCAATATTTCTATTATTTGTTCATGCATATTTACTTTATTGTTTATAACATGATGATGATGATGATGATAGGAATAGGCATGTGATTGTATGTGTGTGGTTGGTGTACTTGATGCGAGCGAGTATCAGGGGAGGTGTGATGAGAACATCAATAAACGTTAACCTTTGGCGGGTCTCAGTACTTTAGCTCTATCTCTAACTCAAGTCTTGTGCATTAGCATCGTCGTATTGCCATTACTTTAGCAGAACTATTATGTCGTAGGGTATCAGGGGAGATGGTCTCGGTCCTTGTAGTCTCTGACTCTATCGGAGGGCCATAGCTCTATCTCTATGGACATTCTGAGGGATGCTGGGGTGAGGCCTTGGATACACTTTTGGCATTAGGATTGGTTAGTTGCGAGCCCAGTTTGCAGCCCTCGCCAATAGGGGCTTACGTGTTGGTATGGCAATATATAGCAATAAACGTTAACTTTTGTTATATAATGTTCATGGTTAGGTGCATGTGAGTCGACGATAAACGTGATCTTCAGGGGACGTCACACACTTGTGTATAGAGGCGGGGTCAATAAACGTGACCTTTGACTACCTAAACCTTTCTATTGCATACTGCAAACTTTAAACCGGACCAAAGATATGAATTGATTGCATTCATATGTACTGTTGCATTGTTTTGTCTACTCATTGAGCCGTGATGTGTGCTCACCCCTCGACGTCGAATATTTTTAGTTGATGATGCAGGTTATACCGTCGAAAATTATATGAATGCGTCTATGTACGGGAACGTTGCAGCAATGGAAGCTGGAGCTGAAGTGGATACACACGACTCCTCTTGCGAGTGCAACTCGTGTGTATTTGATTAGATATTTTATAGGTTTCTTTATCTGGATTTATTAAGACATGTATTTGGTATTTAAATGTTTATGTCTTAGTTTAAACAGAATAAATTGTTACTTAAAGTTTAATATCTCATAGATTCTCAGTTCATTTATTTATAAGATTTTCGCTATTGTGTATTTACTCTGATTATGATTACGGATGTGTAGAAGTTCAGATAACGCGGGGATAGCCTACTCGAGATCCTGGTTGAACCGTTGGTTTATTAGCGATTCATCACACCATTCTGCACAGTGCGGAATTGGGGTGTGACACTACCTGCGACCCACCCTGCGACCCGTGCTTAAAAATAAGCCTAATGATGCCGGAATGACTTCTAACCAAAATCTATCGACTTGTTAGGTTTTCCCATTGATATAAAAGTGGTTTTAAGGCTTGAAAGAGGATCAACACTCAGGCAAAGGTGAGGGAACAAGATCTAAACTAATTGGCTAATAATAAACTGTTTTTATTTCTTGAGTCCAATACCATGACTGATTCTATACGTGTATGTTTATATGTGCATTCAATATATCATCCAATATTACTGCTATTATTGTTCATGCATATTTAGTTCTGTTTATTTATAACATGATGATGATGGTGATGATGCTAGGAATAGGCATGTGAATGTATGTGTGTGGTTAGTGTATATGGTGCGGGTAGGGGATGGTATCAACCGGTACAGCCATGCCGTTTTCATGGGGTGTATATTGTGCCATGGTTCTACTCAAGTCATGTCCACTGACATCGTCGTATCGCCATTACCTTAACAGAACTATTACGTCGTAGGGTATCAGGGGAGGTGGTCTCGGACCATGTAGTCTTCGACTCTGTCGGGGGGCCTTAGCTCTATCTCTATGGATGTATTGAGGGTTGCTGGGGTGAGGCCTCGGATGCACTGTTTGACATTAGGATTGGTTAGTTGCGAGCCAAGTTTGTAAGCCCTTGCTAGCAGGGGTTACGTGTTGGTATGGGCAACCGGTACAGCCATGCCATTTTCATGGGGTGTATATTGTCCATGGTGGGTGCATGTGGGGTCGGCAGTGCCGTTTTCATTGGACGGTTTCACATACTCGTGTATAGAGGTGAGGCGGCCACCGAACCTTTCTATAGCACATTGCAAACTTATATACCAGACCACAGATATGAATTGAATGCATGCATATGTTTGTTGCATTATTTTGTTTGCTCACTGAGCCGTGATGTGTGCTCACCCTTTCGACGTCGAGTATTTTTAGTTGATGTTGCAGGTACCACGGTGGAAGACTATATGAATACTTCTGTATACGGGCACGTCGCTGCAATGGAAGTTGAAGACTTGGTAGAAACGCATGACTCTTCATGCGAGTGCAACGCATGCGTTTTCGATTAGATTTTATTTGAATTATTAAGAAAATGTAATTTGATATTTTATTTACTTATGTCTCGGTTAATACAACATAACTTGATATTTTATTATTGATTATCACATTTAGATTCCTCAGTTCATTTGTTATTAAAACTTCCGCTATTATGTATTTATTCTAATTATAGTTGTGGATGTGTATAGTTTAGTTTACATGGACACAGCCTATTAGAGATCCTGGTTGAACCGTTGGTTTATTAGCGGTTCATCACACCATTCTGAATAGTGCGGAATTAAGGTGTGACAACTTGGTATTAGAGCTCTCAGGCCCTGTCTGTTAAACCAGTATACTTCCACAAAAGTTTGTGAACTGAGATAGGATAAAAATTTAAAAGATGTAATAATAACACACCATAAGCATCTGTGTTGTTTGAAACAAAATTGAAAGAGACTAATGCATCTATTAAATGAGAAACAATTTATATACAACCAAAAGAAGAACAAACGTATATATACATGACTAAAGCAGAGTACAGTCCACAACCCGGTTAGTTACTCTAAAGTACAAAAAGAAAGATAAAAGAAATACATCAAGAAGCTGGAGGTGATGGGGGAGGCGGTGCCTCGCGGTCTCTATCATAATCCTCAGCATAGACTCTAGTCAACCAGGCTATCTGAGTTTGGGTCGTCTGGGGACTAGCTATGAGATCAGCCACCCGCTGGTCAGTCATGCGCTAAGCATCCCTAAGCTCTCCCACCTGCTGATCCGATAAGCACTGAGCCTCTAGAAGCTCTCTCATCCTCAAATCAGACATGTGTTGAGCCTCTCGTATCTCATGAAATATCCCCATCATGTCATCAGAAGGTGCATACGAAGGACCAGCTGCATATGAAGGACCAGCTGAATAAGAAGGACCAGCTCCTGTAGCATGAGTAGGTGATGGAGGACGTATGGCATCCACATCCATGTACAGACGATCGTCATCACCCCCATGAACTCCTGCTCCAGCTGTCACACCCCAATTCCACACTATTCAGAATGGTATGATGAACCGCTAGCAAACCAACGGTTCAACCAGGATCTCGAGTAGGCCATATCCGTTTTATCTAAACCTCATACATCCACATTCATAATCAGAGTAAATAAACAATAGCGGAAGTCTTATAGTAAAACGAACTGAGGAATCTAGATGTGATAATCATATTTAAGAAGCAAATTATTCTATATCAACTAAGACATAAATAAATATCAATTACATGTCTTTACTAAATCCAAATAATTAAAATAAAATCTAATCGAATACGCATGAGTTGCACTCGCAAGAGGAGTCATGCGTATCCACTTCGTCTTCAACTTCCATCGCCGCCATGTGCCCGTACACTGGAGCGTTGACATAATCTTCGACGGTAGTACCTGCATCATCAACTAAAAATATTCGAAGTCGAGAGGGTGAGCATACATCATGGCTCAGTGAGGAAACAAAATAATGCAACAATACATATGCATGCATTCAATTCATATCTTTGGTCTGGTTTAAAGTTTACAATATGCAATAGAAAGGTTTGGAGGTCAAAGGTTAACGTTTATTGACCCCTCCTCTATACACAGGGTGTGGAAGCCTGCCCAAAGGTTAACGTTTATTGTCGTCCCCATCCACCCTACCATGAACATTGTACAACAAAGGTTAACATTTATTGCTGTACAGTGCCATACCAACACGTAAGCCCCTGCTGGCGAGGGCTTGCAAACTGGGCTCGCAACTAACCAATCCTAATGCAAAACAGTGTATCCAAGGCCTCACCCCAGCATCCCTCAGAACTCCCATAGAGATAGAGCTAAGGCCCCCCGGTAGAGTCAGAGACTACAAGGACCGAGACCACCTCCCTTGATACTCTACGACGTAATAGTCCTGCTAAAGTAATGGCGAAACGACGATGCTAATGCCCAAGACTTGAGTTAGAGATAGAGCTAGATGCTGAGGCCCGGCCTATGACACCTCCCCCTGATACTCGCTCGCATCAAGCACACCAACCACACACATACATCGACATGTCTATTCCTATCATCATCATCATCATCATGTATAAACAAGAATTAAATATACATGAACAATAATAATAGAAATATTGGATGACATGTTGAATGCATATAACAATCATACATGCATAAAATCAATCATGGTATTGGACTCAAAAGTAAAACAGTTTATTATTAACCAATTAGTTTAGGTCTTGTTCCCTCACCTTTACTTGATCGTAAGTCCTCTTTCAAGCTTTAAGAATCAACTATATATCGATATTATATCACTAGAAAACCTAACCAAGTAGATAGAATTTAATTACAATTAATTCAGACTTTAAAAAGCATGCTGCTAATTGGGGGTCGATGCTAGGGTCGGAGGTTTGATCGACCCTGGGTGCGACCACCCCTATTCTGGACTTCCCAAACACTGGGGGTCGATGCTCAGGGTCTGGTAGGGTCGATTGGCCATCGACCCCCCATGCGACCCCCTGTGGGTTTTGTCAATTTTTCTTCTTTCAGTCCATCCTTCGTGTTTGGGGTCCTTTGGCTTGCTCCTACAGTCCATTCCACACATGTTCTAAGGCCTAGAACCGTGGTTCATTCACCTATATGGCTTTCATGATTTCCCCCATGGTAATCCATGAAAACCTAACCATGGGTGGATGATTTGGGTTCCTCCTAGATCATTCCCTCTTCTCTATCTATTCTAAGGTCTGTAGAATTACATGGAGTTGGTATCCTTACCTGAGAATTAGGCTTGTTTCTCTGAAGCCTTCTCCTTGATCTTCTTCTCCACTTTCTTTCTCTTCTCTTCTCTTTTTCCTTCTCTTTCTCTCAATCCAATTAGGGTTCTAAAAGGAGTGAAAGAGGCTTAGGGACGTCCTATTTATGGAGTAGAAACTCCTAAAATAAGTCCCATTGAGATTAGGAAGGAATCCCATTAAAATTAGGAAAGTTTCCTAATTTTTGGTTCGAGCTGTTTTTACCGACTACCGGGGGTCGATAGGGGGGTCGGAGATCCCATCGACCCCTGGTCCTTAAAATGTCTGACCCCCGATGTAAAACTGGGGGTCTGACTTTTATATTGGGGGGGGTCTGACCCTCCCTTGCTGGGTATGCGACCCTCCCCTTATTTTGAGTGTTTTTGGGTCAGTTTAATACCTGGGATCGTGATCTCCTTCACGCATGTGATCCATTTGGTTCGACCATGATGGGTATACTTGGTTCAAGGTGGTAAGACCCAGTTAGTTTGATACGAGTCTTACACCAACGGCTGCTGCTGCTGCCTCAGCGTCAACCATCTCCACTCGAGTACGTGGATGCACCAGAGCGTTCCTCTCCTCGTCGCTGACCTGGGCATCCTGCATGCCCATCTTGCAGATGGCCTCCCAATCCAAAGGTGACGAGAAGGATTTCTCCTGAATCCTCTCATCCGTCATGTCAACATCCAGGCGGGTTAGTAGCATAGAGATCGTGCGTCCATATGGCTGGTTGCCAGTATGACTGGGCAACTTAGCGCTGATCATCATCCGCATGATGATGTAAGGAAGGCAGACGGGCTGCTAAGTGCATATACAATACAACAGATACTGGGTCAACTGGGAGACCCTCTCGTAATGCCCACTCTGAGGCATCAGGTTGTGCTGGATAATCTTGTAGTACACCCGAGGCTCTGGACGAAGATAGATTGCTTTCATCTCCCAGCGATCCTCTCTGATGATCTGGCGGTCAATCTCAACTCTCATCTCCAATGAAAAGAACTAGGGCTCTCCAGGAGCATAGAACACCAAGGGGCCATCATATGAAATTCCCAACAAGTCGGCCAGCTGTCGATAATCGAATGAAATCTCGACCCCCTTGATGTAGCTGGTGATCCGAAGCTCTCTGCCCCTCTCTGTATTGTTGTAATCTCCCACCACTAGGAGATTACAGTAAAACTGTCGCACCAAATCCGGCCGAGTGCAGGCATCATAGGCGATCACAGGAAGCCAACCCATGTCACTAAAAGCCCTCTCCACGTTGAACAATGCCAGGCTAGCCAAGTCTACCCGGCGACCTCCATCTACCCTCTTACGAGAATAGCGGGCATACTGTGTCTCCGCCTCGTTAGAACGGAAGCGAACTGGGTCATGAACCCTGGGTACTTTGGTACGAGCCATAGTATCTGTAAAAACAAAGAAAAACAGATATTGGGTTAGTAAAGATGAAAAACCCAAAAATTTCGACAGTATAACGACATAAATTGATCAAAAGCCTCACTTTTCACCCATACATGTGGGCAGGAGGACTTATAAGGGTTTTAAACAATCCTGCAAGACTCATATAGTTGGAAATTTCATTTAAAGAGATCGAATTTGAAGAAATTTCAAGAAATTCAAAAATCTCGACAAATTAGGGTAAAAATGGGAAAATTCAAGTTTCTCGATAACCAACCGACGAAACTCAAATATTTTTGAGGGCTTTCATTCCTTGAGTCACCAACAACAAAAGCCCCCAATAAAAATCGAATTTTTATGGTTGGAAAAATTTTAATTTGAAGAAAACGAGTTAAATGGGCAAAAACCTAGCTAAGAAAACCTAAAAACATAAAAATGTAGAGAACATACCTGTAGACGAGGTGTGGACGTCGAAATAGGAAGAAAATAGCACCAAAGGTTTGCTTTTACCCAGCCGGAAGGAGCAAGTCAAGTCGGGGACGGAAAGGGAGGAGGAAGAATGAGAAATGGATTCAAAATCGGAATTAAAAACCTGATTTTTAGTCCGAGGGTTGAACCAAGACATCGACCCCTCTCGACCCCCCTCATCGACCCTCGGCTCGGCCCGACGAGAGAACCGGGGGTCGAACCCCTGGGTCGGACATCCTCTTCCCCCTCATCGACCCCTGGTTCTCGGGAAGAATCGTGATCTCGGAGGGGTCGGACATCCATCGACCCCCCACCATCGACCTGAAAAATACAGCATTTTCGACATAATGATCTGAAAAATGTAAAATTTGCATTTGTTAGTGGTTTTAAAATATGAGAATGAAGTATACAATGATTGCCTCACGTGTTCTATGATTTTCAGGCATTCCCACTACCAGATTAGATAATGGCAGGACGAAGAGTAACCAGACAAAGCCGTAACTCTATCCCACCACCACCACCTGTGGGGGAAGGCAGCCAGACACACCCGAAAACACAGGGGAATACGAACACGGCACCGTCCATAATTAATGGGCAGACAAATCCTACAAATCTGCCAGCTCCACCTACAGGACCGCGCGCGGTCGTAATGAACTTGGCCCAACAAGCAACAAATGCAATAGGCGCAAGCTACTATGCAAGCTGCCATAGGCATGACTTTTCAGTCTAGGGAAACCACCAAGGCCAGCAGGGACAGGCAAGCACGGTACCAGGTGTGTCACACCCCAATTCCACACTGTTCAGAATGGTGTGATGAACCGCTAAATAACCAACGGTTCAACCAGGATCTCTAATAGACCATCCCCGCGTTATCCAAACTTTACACACATCCACAATCATAATCAGAGTAAATACACAATAGCGGAAATCTTGTAAATAAATGAACTGAGAACTAAAATGATATCCATAAATAATAGCAAATTATTCTGTGTTTAACTGAGACATAAATATTTAAGTACCAAATACATGTCTTATAAATCCAATAAAGAAACCTATAAAAATATCTAGTCAAATACACACGAGTTGCACTCGCAAGAGGAGTCGTGTGTATCATCTTCAGCTCCAGCGTCCATGGCTGCTACATTCCCGTATGTAGACGCGTTCATATAATCTTCGACTGTATAACCTGCATCATCAACTAAAAATATTCGACGTCGAGGGGTGAGCACACAACACGGCTCAGTGAGTAGCCAAAACAATGCAACAATACATATGCATGCAAAAAGTCAATTTATATCTTTGGTCCGGTTTATAGTTTGCAATGTGCAATAGAAAGGTTGGGTGGTCAAAGGTTAACGTTTATTGACACCGCCTCTATACACAGGGTGTGGAAGCCCGCCCGAAGGTTAACGTTTATCGTCGTCCCCATCCACCCTACCATAACATTATACAACAAAGGTTAACGTTTATTGCTATATAATGCTATACCAACACGTAAGCCCCTGTTAGCGAGGGCTTGCAAACTGGGCTCGCTACTAACCAATCCTAATGCCAAACAGTGTATCCAAGGCCTCACCCCAGCATCCCTCAGAATGCCCATAGAGATAGAGCTAAGGCCCCCCGGTAGAGTCAGAGACTACAAGGACCGAGACCACCTCCCCTGATACTCTACGACATAATAGTTCTGCTAAGGTAATGGCGATACGACGATGTCAATGCACAAGACTTGAGTTAGAGATAGAGCTAAAGTGCTGAGACCCGCCAAAGGTTAACGTTTATTGACGTTCTCATCACACCTCCCCTGATACTCGCTCGCATCAAGCACATCAACCACACACATACAAGCACATGCCTATTCCTATCATCATCATCATCATCATGTTATAAACAATAAAGTAAATATGCATGAACAAGTAATAGAAATATTGGATGGCATGCTGTATGCACATTACAAACATATTCGCATAGAATCAAGCATAGCATAGGACTCAAGAAATAGAAAAACAGCTTATTATTAACCAATTTAGTTTGGGGTTAAGGTTCCTCACCTTAGCTTGCTAAAAGATACTTTTCCAAGCTTTAGAATCACCGTTATAACGTTATTATATTGCTAGCAAACCTAACCAAGTCGATAGAATTTAATTAGAATTAATTCGGAATTTAAAACCATTCTGTCAACTGAGGGTCGATGCTAGGGTCGATGCTAGGGTCGATGGGTCTATCGACCCTCCCTCCATTCTGAACTTCCCGAATGCTGAGGGTCGATGGTCAGAAACACCTAGGGTCGGATGGTCTATCGACCCTCGGTGCGACCCTCGATGCACTCTGGTCCAATTTCCACTTTTAAATCCACTCTTCGTGTTTGGGGTCCTATGGCTTGCTTCCTACATTCATTCAACAGTCATTCCATGGTCTAGAACCATGTATAATCCATCTAAATAGTTTTCGTGCATCATCCTATGGTTTTCCATGAAAACCTAACCATGGATGGATGGTTTGGGTTTCTCCGAAATCCTACACTCAACCATATCTAACCTAAGGTCTGTAGAAACTCATGGGATTAGTATCCATACCTGAGAAGATTACTTTTCTCTGGAATTTCTTCTCCTTTTTGCTAAGCCTTCCTCCTTGTCTCCTTTCTTCCTCTTTTCCTTCTTCTCTCTTTCTCTCAATTCAATTAGGGTTGTGAAAGGAGTGAAAGTGGCTTAGGGACGTCCTTTAAATAGAGTAGGAATGTCCTATAATAGTCCCATTGAGATTTGGAAAGAATCCCAACCGAAAATTAGGAAATTTCCTAATTTCTATATTCGTCAGAAACCGAGGGTCGATGGGAGGGTCGATGATCCCGTCGACCCTAGGGTCTTAAGCTGTCCGACCCTCCCTTCAAATCTGAGGGTCTGACATTCTGTTTTGGGAGGTCCGACCCTACTTGGCTGGGTATGCGACCCTCCCCTAAAATTAAGTGTTTTTGGGTCGATTTTATACCTGGGATCTCGATCTCCATCACGCCCTTGGTCCACTTGACTCGACCATGATGGGTAAACCTGGTTCAAGGTGGTAAGACCGGGTTAGTTTGACACGGGTCTTACAACTCCCCCCAACTTATAAAAATTTCGTCCTCGAAATTGTACGTACCTTCTGAATCAAACAAGTGAGGGTATTGCTTTCGCATAGCATTCTCTTCTTCCCATGTAACTTCTTCCATGTCTCTACTTTTCCATGTGACCTTAACATAGTAGATATCTCTGTTGCGTAGACGTTGAACCTTTCGACTGGTGATTTCTGTTGGTGTTACTTCGAATGTCAAATCATCAGTCAATTCTGGCAAATCTACTGTCAACACGTGCGTCGAATCCTTGACATACTTCTTCAATAGAGAAATGTGAAATACGTCGTGCACACTTGACATAGATGGTGGTAATGCCAACTGATAAGCTACTTTTCCACGCTTAGCTAGAATTTCATATGGTCCGACATACCTTGGACTTAATTTTCCTTTCTGTCCGAATCTCTTCAATCCTCTCATAGGCGATACTTTCAAAAATACTTTATCACCTACGGCGAACTCTAGATCTCTTCGTCGAGTATCTGCATATTGCTTCTGACGGTTCTGAGCTGTTTTCACTCTCTCCTTGATGATGTCGACCACTCGACAAGTCTCTTCAACAAATTCCGGTCCAACAATACTACGTTCTCCAACTTCATTCCAAAACAAGGGGGTTCGACACTTCCTGCCATACAGTGCTTCATAAGGTGACATCTGTATAGTAGCCTGATAGCTGTTATTGTAAGCGAACTCGATCAATGGTAACTTTTCGTCCCATGATCCTTTGAAATCAATCACACATGCTCGTAGCATATCTTCTAGAATCTGGATTGTACGCTCCGACTGTCCGTCTGTCTGTGGGTGGAATGCAGTACTGAACTTCAATGTTGTACCCATAGCCTTTTGCAGTCCTTCCCAAAATTTGGAAGTAAATCGTGGATCTCTATCGGACACAATACTTTCTGGTACACCGTGTAACCGAACAATATTATCCACATACAGCTTTGCTAACCTTTCCAGTGTATACTGGGGTCGTATCGGTATGAAGCGAGCTGTCTTAGTCAGACGGTCCACAATCACCCAAACTGCGTCAACTACTCGAGGAGTCAATGGTAGTCCTGTGACGAAGTCCATAGTGATGCAGTCCCATTTCCATGCTGGTTCCGGTAATGGCTGTAACAGTCCTGCGGGTCTTTGTCGTTCCGCCTTTACCTTCTGACAATTTAGGCATTGAGACACGAACTTGGCTACATCTGCCTTCATTCCCCTCCACCAATATAGTTTCTTTAGATCATGATACATTTTTGTACTTCCAGGATGTATCGAGTAGATGGTGGTATGGGCTTCCTTCATCAGTCGGTGTCTAATGTCCATACTTTCTGTTTCGGGTACACATATTCTCCCTTTATATTTCAGTACCTTCTCGTTATCTAAGGTGAACTCAGAGTTGGTCCTACCTTTCTCAATATCTTCTTGTACTGTTCTCAGATAAGGATCTGCTTTGATAGCTGTCTTCACTTCATCCACTATATCCGGTATAATCTTCAATGCCGCGAACATATTCGAAAACCGATGAATAAACCCTTGGTTGGCTGGTCCATCCATTGTATCTATCACATATTGTTCGTTGCCGTGATTGAACACCATTCCGTTGGTATACATTGCTGCAGTCGTGCTAGTTTCTCCTTGAGATTTTATCATTGCTTTCCTGCTCAATGCATCCGCTACCACGTTCGCTTTTCCCGGATGATACTGGATATCACAATCATAGTCTTTCAATAGTTCCAGCCATCTTCTTTGTCTCATATTCAACTCCTTCTGATTAAATAGATAAGTAAGACTTTTATGGTCCGACTTAATCTGAAATTTCTCTCCGTATAGGTAGTGTCTCCATATCTTGACAGCATGTACTACTGCCGCTAACTCCAAATCATGAGTGGGGTAATTTTTCTCATGTACCTTCAACTGTCTCGAGGCATACGCAACTACTTGCTCTCCTTGCATAAGCACACATCCTAGTCCCAATCCCGATGCATCAGTGTATAAGGTAAATGTCTGTCCTGGAACGGGAATGGTCAAAATTGGGGCGGATATCAATCTGGTCTTCAGTGTTTGAAAACTCTTTTCACACTTATCCGTCCATACAAATTTTTCTCCTTTCTTGGTCAAACTGGTGAGAGGTACGGCAATCCGAGAATAGTCTTCTACGAATCTCCGATAATATCCAGCTAGACCCAGAAAACTTCTAATTTCTGAAACACTCTTTGGTGCTTCCCACTTTACGATAGCCTCGATCTTACTGGGGTCCACTTTGATTCCTTCAGCGGATACTACATGGCCTAAAAAGGCGACTTCACTTAGCCAAAACTCACACTTCGAAAATTTGGCGTATAACTTCTCTTTCCTTAAACGCTGTAGGGCTGCGTTTAGGTTCTTAACATGGGTTTCCTTGTCTTTGGAGTACACCAATATGTCATCAATAAATACTATAACCGACGTATCCAACATATCGTGGAAAACCCGGTTCATAAGTTCCATGAATGTTGCCGGTGCATTAGTTAATCCGAAGGACATCACTAAGAACTCATAATGTCCGTATCTTGTCCTGAAAGCTGTCTTCGGGATGTCACCTTCTTTAATCTTCAGTTGATGATAGCCTGATCGAAGATCGATCTTTGAAAATACCTTCGCTCCTTGTAACTGATCGAACAAGTCATCGATCCTGGGTAGTGGATATCGATTCTTGATTGTCAGCTTATTCAACTCTCGATAGTCGATACATAATCGAACACTACCATCCTTCTTCTTTACGAACAACACCGGTGCTCCCCATGGAGATATACTGGGTCTAATATAACCCTTATCCAGCAGTTCTTGTAATTGCACTTTTAATTCCTTCAGTTCGGTAGGAGCCATTCTATAAGGTGCTTTTGATACCGGTGCGGCTCCAGGTATCAGGTCTATTACAAACTCCGTGGCCCGGTCGGGTGGTAATCCGGGTAGTTCCTCCGGAAATACATCAGGAAAATCTCGCACGACGTCAATATCTTCCATTCGTGGCACGTCCTTGGTTAGGTCGACCACTGATACTAGATATCCGACCGCTCCCTTTTCAAGGCACTTCTTAGCCTTCAATGCGGAAAGTATGAGCTTGCGTCTCCGGGGAAGTTTGGTTCCCGAGAAACTGAATTCTGCTCCTTCTTTGTCTTTGAACGTTAGCTTCTTCTCGGCGCATAACAGATTTGCAGAATGCCGAGCTAACCAGTCCATTCCCAAGATGACATCGAAGTCTGCCATCTCAAGTTGTATTAAAGTTGCATCCAAGGTTTTCTCGCCAATGAGAACTGGACATGGCCCATAACCTTTCTCTAATTCCACTTCTAATCCCATCGGTGACCGTACAAGTAACTTGTAGTCTAATGTTTTGATGGGTAAATTGGTCTTCTTTCCAAACGACACAGATATAAATGAATGCGTAGCTCCTGAATCAAAGAGTACTCTGGCTGGTACGCCATTGATAGGTACAATACCTGTGATCCGTTTTTACTTAGTCTACATGCTCAATCAATGAAATTATAATCTTAAAAGTTTCGGTCATACCTGTGACCACATCGGGCGATGCGGCTGCATCCTCTGATGTAACAGCATATACCCGTCCTTGATGTAACTGCTTCTTGGGTTTTGGACATTCTCTTGCCATATGCCCTGGTTGGTTGCAGTTATAACACTTCGGGGCTTCAGAATTTGGCTTTGGCTGTGGTTGAGCTGCGGAAGTAGACTTTGGTGCAGTGGCAAAATTCTGAGGACGAAAAGGTTTATACGTCCTATTATTGCCTCCGTTGTAGGAGTTTCCGGCTGGTCTCTTGATGCCTCTGTTCTGGGAGAAATAACTCTCCTTCTGGCTCGATTCGATCACTCGAGCAATCTGGACAGCTTCGTTGTAGATTTTCTTCTCTAAGCCCAGAACATTTTCTCTTATGCTTCCTCTTAGTCCCGCGACAAACCTACGGGTTTTTGTATCTTCTTCTTGCATGCTAGCCGGTGCGAAGAAAAACAGTTCTTCGTAACGCTGTTGATACGAGTCTACGGACATCTGCCCCTGGTACAGACTCAAGAACTCTTTCTCCATTGAATCTCTGAAGCTCCTTGGGAAATACTTCTCGAAGAATGCTTCTTTATATATAGCCCATGTCAGTAGGGCGTGCTTGGTCAATAAATACGTCTTTGTAGATTTCCACCAATGGTGTGCGTCGCCTTTGAGCATGAAGGTGGCGCATAGTACTTTCTCTTCCTCGGTAATAGTCATCATAAGGAAGTTCCTTTCCATTTCGTCTATCCAGTGTGCTGGCCACAGTGGATCAGACGGCTTGCCGTTGAATTCCTTAGGTTTCATCTTCAAAAATCTCTCCACTAGCCGGGAGTGATCCAGTTGATTTTGGTATGCCCCAAACATAGGGGGTGGATACTGATAGTTCCCTTGGGCTGCTTCTGGGACTTGCACTGGAATTGGTGCAGCCGGTTGTTGAGGTGTCTGTTGAGCTGGGTGATTACCCACTGGTGCTGCACTAGCTTGCCCAGTGTGCATGGTTGCAGCCTGAGTGGCTTGAAACATAACTCCCATCGCAACCTGCATTTGAGCTTGTGCGTGTTGCATTTGCTGTAGCTGTTGTGCCAGATTCATAACCACAGTTGCTAGCTCCGGTGGTGGAGGTGGCAAATTTGTAGGGCCTGCTGGTTCTGGATTACCCTGTGCATGGTTATTCTCTTGACTAGTCTCCTCCACTGGTGGTGGTGGTGGGACTGTATTTCGGGTCTGTCGGGTAACTCTACGTCCAGACATATTTCTTTTGAGATGGGTGGTGCCTGAAAATCATCAAAATCAGTGAGAAATCATTTATACTTCATGTAGGCACGCTAACCGATATAAAATTCAAAATCCCCAATTCATTCTGAAATAAATACTGTCTTTTCTATGCAGGGTCGATGGTGAGGGTCGCTGGTATGTCCGACCCTGGGTATTCGACCCTGGGAATGACCTGTTCTTCCCGAGAGCTGAGGGTCGATGCGAGGGTCGATGGGTGTCCGACCCTCAGTCCGACCCTCGATTTTCTGTCAGATTCCCGAGAGCCGAGGGTCGATGGGAGGGTCGATCCGAGGGTCGATGGTGTCAGTCGAATTGTCCGACCCTCGGACCAAAAATCAGATTTTTAAGATCCGATTTTGGGTCATTTCTCACTATTCCTCCTCCGTTTCGACTCGCCTCTTCTCTCCGAGTTGCTACAGTGCTACTTCCCTGTTGTGGATCATTCTTAGTCCGAGTTTCGACTTTCGACATCCACATCACCTCTACAGGTATACTTTCCCAACTTTACCTGTTTTTAGGTTTTTATTTCTAGGTTTTTGCTCATTTAACTCGTATTTTCCAAATTAAACTTTTTCCAACCGTAAAAATTCGATTTTTATTGGGGGCTTTTGTTATTGGGGTCTTGAGGAACGAAAGCCCTCAAAAATTTTTGAGTTTCATCGGTTGGTTATCGAGAAACTTAAAATTTTCTCTTTTTGCCCTAATTTGTCGACATTTTTGATTTTTCTTGAATTTCTTCAAATTGAGCTTCGTCGGTTAAAATTTCCTACTGCATGTGGGTTGTAGGATATGTTTTAACCTACGTAAGTTCTTATGCCCACTTGTATGGTGAGAGATGGGGCTCTATTTTAATTTTTTTTTCGGATTTTTATCCTATTAACTCCTTGTTTCCTTTCTCTTTCTTATTTTGCAGATACTATGGCCCGTACCAAAGTGCCAAGATTGTGTGATCCACTTCGCTTCCGTTCGAATGAAGCCGAGGCACAGTATGCGGACTATGCCCGTAAGAAGGTTGAAGGGGGTCGCATGGTGAACTTGGCTGAGCTAGCC
The DNA here is from genome assembly GCA_028583415.1 of Protea cynaroides. NCBI lineage: Eukaryota > Viridiplantae > Streptophyta > Magnoliopsida > Proteales > Proteaceae > Protea > Protea cynaroides. The sequence continues at coordinate 88,525,531 of CM053268.1, forward strand.
TTGTTCAATGTAGAGGGAGCATTCGGTGATATGGGGTGGCTCCCTGTCATCACATACGACGCGTGCACATGTCCCGACTTGGTACGCCAGTTCTATTGTAATCTCCAGGTGGTGGGGAATTACAATGATGTCGAGCGTGGTCAGGAGTTGCGCATCACTAGCTACGTCAAGGGGGTGCACATCTCCTTTGATTATCGGCAACTGGCCGATCTGTTGGGCATTCCCTATGATGGCCCTATGGTGTACTGTGCGCCGGGAGAGCCACAGTTTGTTGAGATGGAGATGAGGGCAGAGATCGACAACCAGTTGCTCCGTCCCGATAGATGGCAGATGAGGGCTTGCTACTTGCGTCCAGCTCCACGGGTTTTCTGCAAGATTATCCAGCATAATCTGATCCCGCAGAGTGGGCATTATGAGAGGGTGTCTCAGCTGACCCAGTTCTTGATCTACTGCATCTGCACTCGCCAGCCGGTCTGCCTTCCTTACATCATCATGCGGACGATGATTAGTGCCACATTGTCCGGTCATAGGGGTAATCTACCCTATGGACGCATGATTACAGTGTTACTGACCCGTCTGGGGGTGGATCTGGTGGATGAGAAGATTCAGGAGAAGACCTTCTCGTCGCCTCTAGATTGGGAGGCTATCTGCAAGATGGGGCTGCGAGATGCGGAGGTTAGTGATGAGGAGAGGAACGCGATGGTGCGCCCTCACACTCGGGTTGAGATGGCTGATGCTGAGGCTGCTGCTAGGGCTCGTGGGGATCCGGTCGATGATGATCGCTTATATATGGATGTCGATGCGATACCACCGCCATCACCCACGCATGCGGATAGGGCTGGTACTTCTGCTGCGGCGGCTTCGGTACCGGAGACCGGTCCTTCTCATGGGGCTGGTCCTTCACGCCCACCTGCTGATGACGTGCTGAGTATGTTTCACGAGATTAGAGAGGCTCAGCGCGCATCGGATCTGAGGATAGGGGAGCTCCTAGACGCCCAGCGCCGGACTGATCAGAGGGTGGCTGATCTCACAGCTAGTCTGCAGGCGACTCAGACCCAGGTGGCATGGTTGACTAGGGTCTATGCCGAGGACTATGACAGAGACCGTGAGGCACCGCCTCCTCCTTCGCCTCCAGCTTCCTGATTTGTACTTTACTTTTCTTGTACTACAGAGTAACTGTCCGGGTTGTGGACTGTACTCTGCTTTAGCGATGTATATACGTTTTGTTTCTTTCACTCATTGTATATAACTGGTTTTCCCCTTTAATAGATGCATTATTCTCTTTTTAATTCGGTTTCAATCATCACTTGTGCTTACAGTGTGTTTGTATTAAAGCTTTTAATTTATCCTATCTCAGTTCACAATGGTCTTGAATGCGTGTAAGTTCGGCGGGCAAAGCCTGAGAAGCTCTGATACCAAGTTGTCACACCCCAATTCCACACTGTTCAGAATGGTGTGATGAACCGCTAAATAACCAACGGTTCAACCAGGATCTCTAATAGACCATCCCCGCGTTATCCAAACTTTACACACATCCACAATCATAATCAGAGTAAATACACAATAGCGGAAATCTTGTAAATAAATGAACTGAGAACTAAAATGATATCCATAAATAATAGCAAATTATTCTGTGTTTAACTGAGACATAAATATTTAAGTACCAAATACATGTCTTATAAATCCAATAAAGAAACCTATAAAAATATCTAGTCAAATACACACGAGTTGCACTCGCAAGAGGAGTCGTGTGTATCATCTTCAGCTCCAGCGTCCATGGCTGCTACATTCCCGTATGTAGACGCGTTCATATAATCTTCGACTGTATAACCTGCATCATCAACTAAAAATATTCGACGTCGAGGGGTGAGCACACAACACGGCTCAGTGAGTAGCCAAAACAATGCAACAATACATATGCATGCAAAAAGTCAATTTATATCTTTGGTCCGGTTTATAGTTTGCAATGTGCAATAGAAAGGTTGGGTGGTCAAAGGTTAACGTTTATTGACACCGCCTCTATACACATGGTGTGGAAGCCCGCCCGAAGGTTAACGTTTATTGTCGTCCCCATCCACCCTACCATAACATTATACAACAAAGGTTAACGTTTATTGCTATATAATGCTATACTAACACGTAAGCCCCTGTTAGCGAGGGCTTGCAAATTGGGCTCGCTACTAACCAATCCTAATGCCAAACAGTGTATCCAAGGCCTCACCCCAGCATCCCTCAGAATGCCCATAGAGATAGAGCTAAGGCCCCCCGGTAGAGTCAGAGACTACAAGGACCGAGACCACCTCCCCTGATACTCTACGACATAATAGTTCTGCTAAAGTAATGGCGATACGACGATGCTAATGCACAAGACTTGAGTTAGAGATAGAGCTAAAGTGCTGAGACCCGCCAAAGGTTAACGTTTATTGACGTTCTCATCACACCTCCCCTGATACTCGCTCGCATTAAGCACATCAACCACACACATACAAGCACATGCCTATTCCTATCATCATCATCATCATCATGTTATAAACAATAAAGTAAATATGCATGAACAAGTAATAGAAATATTGGATGGCATGTTGTATGCACATTACAAGCATATTCGCATAGAATCAAGCATAGCATAGGACTCAAGAAATAGAAAAACAACTTATTATTAACCAATTTAGTTTGGGGTTAAGGTTCCTCACCTTAGCTTGCTAAAAGATACTTTTCCAAGCTTTAGAATCACCATTATAACGTTATTATATTGCTAGCAAACCTAACCAAGTCGATAGAATTTAATTAGAATTAATTCGGAATTTAAAACCATTCTGTCAACTGAGGGTCGATGCTAGGGTCGATGCTAGGGTCGATGGGTCTATCGACCCTCCCCTCATTCTGAACTTCCCGAATGCTGAGGGTCGATGGTCAGAAACACCTAGGGTCGGATGGTCTATCGACCCTCGGTGCGACCCTCGATGCACTCTGGTCCAATTTCCACTTTTAAATCCACTCTTCATGTTTGGGGTCCTATGACTTGCTTCCTACATTCATTCAACAGTCATTCCATGGTCTAGAACCATGTATAATCCATCTAAATAGTTTTCGTGCATCATCCTATGGTTTTCCATGAAAACCTAACCATGGATGGATGATTTGGGTTTCTCCGAAATCCTACACTCAACCATATCTAACCTAAGGTCTGTAGAAACTCATGGGATTAGTATCCATACCTGAGAAGATTACTTTTCTCTGGAATTTCTTCTCCTTTTTGCTAAGCCTTCCTCCTTGTCTCCTTTCTTCCTCTTTTCCTTCTTCTCTCTTTCTCTCAATTCAATTAGGGTTGTGAAAGGAGTGAAAGTGGCTTAGGGACGTCCTTTAAATAGAGTAGGAATGTCCTATAAAAGTCCCATTGAGATTTGGAAAGAATCCCAACCGAAAATTAGGAAATTTCCTAATTTCTATATTCGTCAGAAACCGGGGGTCGATGGGAGGGTCGATGATCCCGTCGACCCTAGGGTCTTAAGCTGTCCGACCCTCCCTTCAAATCTGAGGGTCTGACATTCTGTTTTGGGAGGTCCGACCCTACTTGGCTGGGTAACCCGCCCCTAAAATTAAGTTTTTTTGGGTCGATTTTATACCCGCGGATCTCGATCTCCCCCGCCCTTGGTCCACTTGACTCGACCATGATGGGTAAACCTGGTTCAAGGTGGTAAGACCGGGTTAGTTTGACACGGGTCTTACACCAGGGGGAAGTGGGAAAACACCCCCCCCCCCCCCCCCGGACTCCCATCATACGGGCTCAAGTGGAGAATCGGTGGGGTAGCTCAAGGTGGATATCAATACCAACCACCTATGTATGGGGCGTGTGTCCGCAACAACTAGACCCCCCGGGGGGGGACCGTTTTCGAAAATGAAGCCCAAGGAATTTAAGGGCCCGCCATGACCCTGGGTTGATGAAATGGAAAGAAATTTTATGATGATGGTAGTAAATGAAGAAGACTGAAAGTTTTTTTTCCCCCCTTTTTTTGGAAGGGAGATGCACACCATTGGTGGAGGTTACCAGGGACATATTTATTAACAAAGCACGCCCAACTGACTTGGGATATTTATAGGGAGGCATTCTTTGAGAAGTACTTTCCTAGGAGTTTCAGAGATTCCATGGAGAAGGAGTTCTTGAGTTTATATCAGGGACAGATGACTGTCGATGCATACCAATAGCGTTATGAGGAGCTGTTTTTCTTCGCACCAGTCAGTATGCAGGTAGAAGACACCAAGACCCGAAGGTTCATCATGGGACTTAGGGGAAGCATCCGCGAGCATGTTCTGGGGCTTGAAAAGAAAATCTATAATGAAGCGGCACAAATTGCTCGAGTGATAGAGTCGAGCCAGAAAGAGAACTACTTTGCTCAAAATAGGGGAATCAAAAGGCCTAATGGGAATTCTTACAACGGAGGGAACACCAAGGTATTCAAACCCTTCCGTACTCAAGGCTTTAATGCTGTAGCCAAGACTATCCCCGCAGCTCCACAACAACAAAAGCAAGTCATTGAAGGAGTAAGATGTTTTAACTGCAATCAAGTAGGGCATATGGCAAGGGAGTGTACTAAGCCCAAGAAGCAACTACATCAAGGAAGAGTTTACGCTGTTACATCTGAGGATGCTGCCGCATCGCCTGATGTGGTCACAGGTATGACCTGAATCTTATCATTTTGTGTTACATTATGTGAGCATGTAGACTAAATAAAACAAATCACAGGTATCGTACCTATTAATAGCATTCCCGCCAGAGTACTCTTTGATTCAGGAGCTACTCATTCTTTTATATCTGTGTCATTTGGAAAAAAGCTAAATCTACCCCTTAAATCCTTAGACTACAAACTGCTTGTACGATCACCTATGGGATTAGAAGTGGAGTTAGGGAAAGGTTATGGACGATGTCTAGTTCTTATTGATGAAAGGACTTTGGATGCAACCTTGATCCAACTTGAGATGGCAGACTTTGACGTCATCTTGGGAATGGACTGGTTAGCTCGGCATTCTGCAAACCTATTGTGTGCCAAAAAGAAGCTGACATTTAAAGACAAAGAAGGAGCAGAGTTCAGTTTTTCGGGAACCAAACTTCCCCGTAAACGAAAGCTCATACTCTCTGCATTAAAGGCTAGGAAGTGTCTGGAGAAAGGAGCAGTTGGGTATTTAGTATCTGTGGTCGATCTTACCAAAGAAGCACCACGAATGGAGGATATTGATGTTGTGCGTGACTATCCAGTTGTATTTCTTGAAGAACTACCAGGATTACCACCCGACCGCGCTACAGAGTTTTTTTATAGATCTGATACCCGGAGCCGCACCAATATCTAAAGCACCTTATCGAATGGCTCCTACTGAATTAAAAGAATTAAAAGTACAACTACAAGAACTGCTGGACAAGGGTTACATCCGATCTAGAATATCACCATGGGGAGCGCCAGTATTATTCGTGAAGAAGAAGGACGGTAGCGTTTGATTGTGTATAGACTACCGAGAACTAAATAAACTGAGAATCAAGAATCGGTATCTACTGCCTCGGATCGATGACTTGTTCGATCAGTTGCAAGGTGCCAAAGTGTTCTCCAAGATCGATCTTCTGTCAGGCTACCATCAGTTGAAGATTAAGGATGGTGATATCCCCAAGACAGCATTCAGGACCAGATATGGACATTATGAATTTTTGGTCATGTCTTTCGGATTGACGAACGCACCAGCAATCTTTATGGAACTTATGAATCGGGTATTCCATGATATGTCGGATACGTCGGTTATTGTATTCATCGATGATATATTGGTCTACTCCAAAGACGAAGAAACTCTATAAAGAATCTAAACGCCGCTCTGCAGTGATTACGGAAGGAGAAGCTCTATGCAAAATTTACAAAGTGTGAGTTTTGGCTAAAGGAAGTCGCTTTTCTAGGCCATGTTGTATCCACTGAAGGAATTAAAGTGGATCCTAGCAAGATCGAGGCTATTGTAAAGTGGGAAGCACCAAAGAGCGTTGCAGAAATGAGAAGTTTCTTAGGTCTAGCTGGGTATTATCGACGATTTGTGGAAGACTATTCCCAAATTACCGTACCTCTTACCAGTTTGACTAAGAAGGGCGAAACGTTTGTGTGGACTGATAAATGCGAGAAGAGTTTCCAAACATTGAATGCTAGATTGATATCAGCTCCAATCTTGACCATTCCGATTCCAGGACAACCATTTATTTTGTACACTGATGCATCAGGATTGAGATTAGGATGTGTACTTATGCAAGGAGAACAAGAAATTGCTTATGCCTCAAGACAATTGAAGACACATGAGAAGAACTATCCCACTCATGAGTTGGAATTAGCGGCAGTAGTACATGCTGTCAAAATATGGAGACATTATTTGTACAGAGAGAAATTTCAGATTAAATCAGATCATAAGAGTTTTACTTACCTCTTTAATCATAGAGATAGAGCTAAGGCCCCCCCGAAAGAGTCGAAGACTACAAGGTCCGAGACCACCTCCCCTGATACCCTATGACGTAATAGTTCAGCTAAGGTAATGACGATACGACGATGTCAGTGGACATGACTTGAGTAGAACCATGACACAATATACACCCCATGAAAATGGCATGGCTGTACCGGTTGATACCATCCCCTACCCGCACCATGTACACTAACCACACACATACATTCAAATGCCTATTCCTAGCATCATCATCATCATCATGTTATAAGTAAACATAATTAAATATGCATGAACAGTAATAGCAGGAATATTGGATGACATATTGAATGCACATACAAGCATACACGCATAGAATCAGTCATGGCATTGGACTCAAGAAATAAAAATAGTTTATTTTTAGTCAATTAGTTTAGGTCTTGTTCCCTCACCTTTGCTTGAGTGTTGATCCTCTTTCAAGCTTTAAAACCACTTTTATATCAATAGGAAAACCTAACAAGTCGATAGATTTTGGTTAGAAGTCATTTCGGCATCATTAGGCTTGTTTTTAAGCACGGGTCGCAGGGTGGGTTGCAGGTAGGGCAGCAGTCTACATCGACCCCCAGGGTAGGGTCGATGCTAAGGTCGGATGTTTTATCGACCCTGGGTGACCACCCCTATTCTGGACTTCCCGAATAATGGGGGTCGATCCTGTGGTCTAGTAGGGTCGATTCCCAATCAACTCCACGTGCGACCCCCCATGGGTTGAGTCAAGATTTTCATTCTATAGTCCATTCTTTCACGTTTGGGTCCTATGATTTACTTCCACAATCCATTCTAGGCTTGTTCTATGGCTTAGAACTCTAGGTTTCTTCCTTACTTTGTCTACTATGATTTCTCCATGGATTTCATCAAATTCTTCCCATGGGTGTATGATTTGGGTTTCTCCTAGATCATACTCTCTTCATGAACTATTTTAAGGTCTTATTATCAAATAGAAAGCTTGCCCATACCTTGGGTTTGTTGAGGTTCAGAGATTTCTCCGAATTCTTCAATTCGGTCCTCTTCTCCAACTTTCCTTCTCTTCTTCTTCTCTTCTCTTTCTCTCACTCTCAATTAGGGTTTCAAAAGGGGTAAAAGAGGCTTAGGGACATCCTATTTATAGAGTAGAATCTCCAAAAATAAGTCCCATTGAGATTAGGAAGGAATCCCATTGAAATTTGGAAAGTTTCCTATTTGCGGTTTCTGTTAGCAAATAGGGGGTCGATGAGGGGGTCAGAGATCCCGTCGACCCTCAATTCCTAAGTTGTCCGACCCCCAGTGAAAAATCAGGGTTCGGACTTCTATGTGAGGAGAGGTCGACCCTGCCCTCCAATTCACTGTTTTTGGGTCTGTTTAGTACCTGGTTTTGCCATTTCCTTCACGCACTTGGTCCATTTGGCTCGACCATGATGGGTAGACCTGGTACAAGGTGGTAAGACCAATTAGTTTGATACGGTCTTACAGTATCAGTAGGGTGATTGCGGTGTGTGGTTGTAGCTCTGCCAGTGGACCCTAGCTCTATCTTTGTGAACATATTGAAGGATGTTGGGGTAAGGCCTTGGATACAAATTTTATGACATCTACGATTGGTTAGACACAAACCCAGTTTGCAAGCCCTTACCAGTCAGGGCATACATACTGGTGTAGGGTAGAGTATCAGGGGGAGTGCTGGCGGTATGTGATCCGTTAGGCTCTAGCTAGTGTGTGATGTGGGGCGACTTTGCACTCTCATGCATGGAGGTGTAGTGGCCGTCTATCCTTACCATAGCGCATTGAAAACTTATACCAGACAAAATATATGAATTTGACATCATGCATATGTTTGTTGCATTGTTTTGTTTTCTCACTGAGCTAAGTTGTGAGCTCATCCCACAGTACTGTTTTCTTTTTAGTTTCTGATGATGCATGTGTTACTATCAAAGGTTATGTCAATGCGCCAACTTATGGACACGTGGCCACTATGGATGTGCATGTAATGGAAGACGAATATGACTCATCATGCAAGTGTTTCCACTATGTTTAATCTTAGGTTATTTTTGTAATTTGAGTTATGGATTTGTAATGAATTATTTAAAGTATGTTTTGGTTTATAATTGATAATTGGATTATTAAATATTTATCATTAGACTCTCAGTTTATATTAATAAAAACTTCTGTTTATTATTTATTATCTCTGATTGTGATGTGAATATGTATGGTTTGATTGTTGGCATGGTCATATGTGATCCTGACTTGAACCATTGGCTCATATGACAGTTCATTCACACTTTCGGTTTAACCAGAATTGGATTGTGACAGTCTGTTTTGCCCCCCCCCCCAAAGATGTCCTCCCGCTAGGGTGAGTGACATACTCGTCCAGAATTTCCTAGCAGGACAGATCCAGCGGTCCTCGACCATTTCACTGCTGCCTACTGATCACAGTCACATACTTCTATACAATAATCATATATTATAAATGCAAATGCATGCACAAAGCAATTATTGGATGACATGTTATCACAACAATCATGTGGCACAACGAGCATATATTATAAACACTACAAAATTGATTAAGGGTTCTGTTCTTTACCTGATATCATGAAATTGTAGTTTCCCACGCTTGGATAATCAGTGTCCCTGATGTGCTCTACACATATATAAGATGTGGGACTATTAGTTATGACTTCTATATTATTTATTATCGAATTATAGAAGTCTGGGGTTCACTGGTCGGTGCATTGATTGCTACTGTAGCAACCGTCATAAGGTTCGACAGAGGTTAGAACCTTTTTCCAGGGCTTAAGCGCAGCGTCGGTCAATACTATGTCAACGATCGCCTCATCGTTCGATAACTTCCAAAGACCTTTCTTGGATAGGTCGGTCGCTATGCCGGCTCTTGCAGTTTTCGAAGGTCAATTAATGGTCTTCCAAATTAAAAATTTACTGTAAATTTAGTTCATACATTGCTAACCTAGTGTGGTCCAATGGTAGGGTACCTCTTAGGTCTATGTATCAACATAACAAGGATGAAATCTAGGGCTTAACCTCAATCATTCATTGAGAAGGTGCATTCTCAGGATCAAGGAACAATAAGGTAATTCTACCATATATAGAAAAGGATCATCAACCATTCAAATATGATATTCTACAGGGTATGGGACTTTATTAGGTTCTATAGAGAGTTTAGAGTTTCATCGACGATTTCTTAATCATATGTTCGTGTATGTTGTCGATATATCATTGAACACTAGTGCTACTGAACTTCTTCTCCTTCCTTCAACTTCCTTCCTTTCTCCGAGAATGCATTAGAGTTTGCTGAGATTGATATGTACTCTAAGGAGGGTGGGAAGATAGGTTTTTATTCTATTTAGGTGTCTTCTTTGGAGTAGAACTCCTAGTTTGAATGGACGACCCCTAGGGAGTTGCCAAGTGGCAAGAGTTTGAATTAGAGAGGCAATCCTTCGATTCTACAACTCCAAGGTAGTTAGGATAGGTTTGTGCCCCTCTAAATTCATCTATGGGTCCAAGGAATATCCTAACTGGCTTCCCAAAATGAAACTAATTGTAAATCTCGAGGATAGGTTAGTTTTGTCTTGGCTGGTCGATGGTCCCGGTCTTTACTCCATTAGTTTCCCAATTTCCAGTAGTGATCGGCCCCCTTTAAGATTGTACATTAACACATGACAAGAAAATTTTGAGAGTATACCTGCCGTCATCAATTTTACGTCGAACTGGGTTCATCTATGGTGGAAAACCTTAGCACGAAAGAAAATTCGAGCTAGGCAGGTTTTTTGGGTGTGGGTTTTACAAAAAATTTGTCCAAAAGCAACCAAAATAAATATGAGCAAACACTCTGCCCCTATCCATAAAAACAATCTTCACACTCGCATGTAGAACCATTTAACTCTTCTTCATAATACTCTTTTTCTGACGAATCAACAATATCAACAAAACCTGTAACACAATATAAAAATATGTATGTACAAAGGGGTGAGCAAACCACATGCTCAGTGAGAAAATCAACACACATACAAGCACACAATGCATGGATATATTATTAGTGGCTCGGTCTGTGAACAAGCATGCACTATATCGCGGCACACCAAGCACAGACATGAACACTCAAGCACGTGTGAGGTAAATGATCCACAATTGTTTACTTCGCATGTGAACCATTACCTAAAGAATGAAGAATGCATACCAAGGGTTACATCAAGGTATTACTAGTATTCCCCAAAGATAGGCTTCGTTCTAGCGTCAAATTTTAAGCCTCAACATACTTCTCTAGGTAAAACATAGTCCATCGAGAAGAGCACTTAGAACAGACATCATCCCTAGGTTCACTCCTTAGAAGAAGACCACAGATCCATATCCGGTTCACTCCCTTCAATGGTCGAATCTCTTGCATATAAGCCTATCCCAATACCTAAAACCCTATTGGCAATGGTTGCCAATCACGGGATGTTATCGCTTAACCATATTCATTACTAATGCAGGTACCCATACCCTAGCTTAAGGACCATGATGAAATGTCCCATTCCAACCATCTAGATCCACTAGGATACAAGCATGTGCCAAACAATCATGTTATCATACATTCCATATGTTATCAATCCAACATATAAACAATATGCAAGAATGCATGAATAGTTATCACAGATATTAGATGGCATATTATCAAATAATATTTTAAACCACAATCACAGTACACACTTGGAAAATAGTAAAATAAATCAAGCTAATCCCCTCACCTGTGACGATGAGCTAAATACTACTTTGTTGCAGACATAGTGATTCCCTTGTTTCCAACGTCGATTCACTTAATTGTGATTGATAAGTACTTAATACTTTGGATTGTTTGTATATGCTTCAGATAGGTCTAGGGTATCATCATTAGTCTTAAGTAATGTCTTCAGGTCAATTGGTTAGGTTTAGTAGTCAACGTCGAAGAATTCATCAAGACAATGTTATTTAATTGTCAGGTGGATGGATGTAGTCGATCAGCATGTGCGGTCGATTAGACACCTTTTGTCGAACTGAAAGTCCTTATTGACTATAGTTTGGTCAACTCGAGTTCAGAGGCTTATATCTCATTGGAAACATGTTCACAGTAATTTTAGGATGTTATGGGGTCACCTTTCAGAGATTGAATCCCTTCCTATCAACTATATATATATGTACGATTATTGACTATGAACGTCGTCTTTCAAACTGTTGCAAGACCCGTGTCACACCCCAATTCTGGACTAATCAATGATGTGATAAACTATCATGAACATCGATAGTTCAAATCAAGATCTCGTATAGGCTATGCCAACCATGTTAAACCAAAATACATTCCACAATAATAATCAGAGATATTTGAGTAAATAGCGAGGTCTTATTAATAATGAACTGAGGTCTACATGATAAATAATTTAATGATCCAGTTATCTCCAATTAACCAAAACATAATTAATACATATTACAAGTATCAAAATATGAAATTTAACCACTAATCATAATCATAGTTGAAACACTTGTTTGACGAGTCTTATTCGTCCTCAACAGCTTGCATATCCATAGTTGCCACTTGTCCATACATTGGCGCATCAACATAATCTTCGACAGTAACACCTGCAACATCAGAAACTAAAAAGAATTGCACACGAGGGTTATCTCTCCAATTTGAGCTCAGTGAGCAAACAAAACAATGCAACAAACATATGCATGCATTCAATTTATATCTTTGTTCTGGTTTTTAAGTTTGCAATGTGCTATAGAAAGGTTTGGTGGCCGCCGTACCTTTATACATGAGTGTATGAATCCCCCAATGGATCAAACACCATTGCTGTCCCACATGCACCCATCATGGAATAGAGATAGAGCTAAAGTGTCTGGATCAAACATCGGATAATACTTCCCCTGATGCCCTACCCATACCAACACGTAAGCCCCTATTGGCGAGGGCTTACAAACTGGGCTCGCAACTAACCAATCCTAATGTCAAACAGTGTATCCAAGGCCTCACCCCAGTATCCCTCAATAAGTCCATAAAGATAAAGCTAAGGCCCCCCGGAAAAGTCAGAGACCACACAGTCAGAGACCACCTCCCCTGATGCCCTACGACGTAATAGTTCTGCTAAGGTAATGGCAATACGATGATGTTAGTGGGCAAGACTTAAGTCGAGATAGAGATAGAGTCTGGTGACGAGGTCGAAGACCACCATCTCATGTCCTCCCCCTGATGCTCGACTCACATCCAACACACTAACCACACACATACATTCACATGCATATTCCTAGCATCATCATCATCATCATGTTATAAATAACGTAATTAAATATGCATGAACAGTAATAGTAGGAATATTGGATGACATGTGAGATGCACATTACAAGCATACAAGCATAGAATCAATCATGGCATTGGACTCAATAAAAATAAATAGTTTGTTATTATCCAATTAGTTTAGGTCTTGTTCCCTCACCTGTTAGCAATTCTTGATGGCCTTTCAAGCCTTGAAATTCTCTTTGAATTGATTTAACAACTTAAAAGTTATATGAATTTAAGCTAGGGTTCATATGTGACATGTTACAGTAGTCGAAAATCAAAACAAAGCACTGATAGGTGCCTGATTGGTCCTATGGTCTCATGTTGTATCGACCTTACTATCTACGGTCGATACCCTACGGTCGCATATGGTGCAACCGTAGCTGCGACCATATGATTTCTAAAATCTTTCTGAATGCCTAGGGTCGATCCTCTTGTCATACTGGTCATGCTATGGTCGACCATAGCTGTGACCTTGAGATTTCTGATCACAGTCTACCTGAAATTCAAGTTCTTCCTGGTCAATTCTTTTGTTCTTCAATGGGTTTTATTCTAAAGTCATCCTATGGCCGTCATTAGTAATTTCTTATCAATCCTAATCATCAAATTCACTCCTCATGGTTCTCCTTGGGATTTTCTCAATGAAATCACATAGATCATAGTAGGTTGATATGACCTATCCTCCATAGAAGTCTTATTCCTTAGAGTTTACATCTTCAAAGATTCATTTCATACCTTTGCCTGTGATAGAGAGTCAATCCCTTCTCAGCAAACTCTTCTCCTTAGCTTTTTCTTCTTCTCCTTCTCTTCCTTCTCTTCTTTCTCTTTCTCTAGGGTTTACTAATGTTCTAAAAGAGTGAAAAAGGGCTGAGGGACATCCTTTATATAGAGAAAAACTCTCCATATAAAGTTCTCTTTCAACTGCGAAAGCAATCCCTTAATTTAGGAAAGTTTTCAAAACTCGGAGTCTGATCTAGGTTCTCACAGTCGATCATACGGTCGCATAAACCGTCGACTGTAAGGTCAAAATCATCGACCGTGGGATTCTGGATTCGAGATTTTTGGTTCCCTTCCTTATGGTCGACCATACCTACCCAGGCATGCGACCTTAGGTATGTTTTTAGAATTTTTAACTCGATTATCATACCTGGTTTGTGATATATCTTCACACGCTTGGTCCACTTGGTCCAAGAATGATGGGAAGACTTGGCCCGACACGGTTAGACCAAGTTAGTGTAGTGCGGGTCTTACACCCTATACCTTGGGGGCCACGTCGTCCTCTATGTCATCACCCTTGTCATCACTGCCATTGTCATCACCATGTCAGAGTCACCCTCACTCTCGCTATTGGTGATCCACTTGAATCTCTTAACCTTGGGCCTCATCCCATGACTAGAACTAGATCTGGCTCTAGCACTAGCCCTAGATACAGCTGTGCATCCTGGAAGACATGTCTATCGCAATGGCCTCGGTCGCACCTCTAACTCAAGGTCCAACATGACTGTCTCATGAGCTCCATCCTGATATTGGTGTTCCAGTCAAAATTAGATGATTCTAGGTTGTTCTCAATGACATCTCCATCTAAGACTACCCCAACACCAAGAAAGATATGCGTCATCATGCTCCTGTATAGGAACTTGCCGGTGCCCAAGTGCTCGGCTGCGAATAGGATGGTGGGCAAGATGATGTAAGGCAAGCACAATGGTTACTCGGTGTAGATGTGATAGGTCACAGACATGGTGATGGCGTTTAGTAGCTCCCCGTGTCCTGCTTTAGGGAGGATGTTATGCTGAAACAATTTACTAAGGACCAGAGGAATGGGTCTAAAATGTGACTCCACATTGCCCTTGGGCTTGTTTAGCAACTCAAGCTAGATGAGGGTCTCCCACATCCAAGCCTACTCCTCCTTGGAATTGTCAAGGGACTCACGAGGACCGTTGTAAAACCGCTCTCCTCCTGAGGTGATACCCAACAGCGTGAACAGGCTTGCAACATCCAAGATTATATCTACTCCCTTCTCCTTGCTGGTGAGGCGTAACTCTCTTGTAGCAGCATTCAGAGTATGCCTCAAGTTGTAGTAGAAGTTGTGCACTAGGTGAGAGTATATGTCATCCTTGATACACTTCACGGGTGCCTAGCCTAACCTCGAGAAGGACTCGCATATACCAAAGTGGGCAAGGTCATCATATACATTAACCTGCCTATACCTTGGTCATGTAGTTTCTGTCCCAGTTTTGACTCTCCTAGTATGAACGGAACTAGAAAGAGTCAAACCCCCATGACTCTGGTGGTGCCTCTTTCTTGGGTGGGGCCATGAGCACCAACACGAAAAAAGGAAATGACAATCGGATCAGTACCAAGATAAATAGATAAGGCAAATCCAAATATACAACGAGGCAGACCAGGCACTCCTAACCTATAGCAATTGTATTATGAAAGGTGGGAGTGATGCCACACTCTAAACACCAACCCAAGGGTTACCAGGATAGTCTTACCCAAGGGACCCTCCTGTGTCATCTTGATCTGGCAAGCTCCAACACCGGGGTACCCCATGCCAATCATACCCTAATGGGTAAAGGCTGAAATGGAAGGTAAACTCAAAACCGGGGCTAAGGATGAGTGGGCCCATAACCCACTGGTCCTAACATCGAACTAGGTGACCTGCAGTGAGGAACCACCCAAGTCACTGGGTTCTACTACCATCGGGGGCCTTAGAGCCAGCGCACCTCACTCCAAAAGGGGTGTAGAATCGAAGAAGAAACCCCTACTGTGACCATGGGGCACTTTCTCCAATTTGGTACAACTGTGCCAATGAGGCACACACCAGCCATGGTTGGGGCTGCTGGGACTGGAATCACATGGTGAACAAGGAAAGACCCAAAAACCTTATTCAGCTATGGAAGCCTACCCTAATGAGTGAGCAAAGGCCCCAATTGAGTGAGCAGGTTTGGGCGGAACCATAAGGCTCTTCCGGCACCACAATGAAGCCGGAAGACCTCCAAATCAAGGGACATGGCCCTTAAAACCCGAAGGGTTCGACTAAGGAAGCCCAAGCCCCGAGGTACCCTCCTTTTCCTTACCAAATGGTAGAACAAAAACCCTAAACACAATCAAAATGAAGGTTCAGTGGAGGAAGGGACTTACCGAATTGAGATTTGGGAAGAGATGGGATTGAAATGCCTCTAAAATCGATGGAGGAAGGCTGGAGAAGGCTCTGCCGGTGCCCTTGGTCTTCTCGCCTCTCCTTTCCTCCATTTTGGACTGGTGGTGTTTCAAAATGAAATCGACGATTCCCCTTTTATAAAATAGGGTTCCGTAGAACCAGCGGATGGGTCACTTATGTGCCTAAAGCTAGCTCCATTCCTTCGGATAGGCCAACAGTCGCTAGTTTATATTTTTTGAGCCTTAACAGAGTTGGCAGATTCCTCTCGCCACCTCATACCATCACTTTAATTACAAAAGCTACTGAGAGTTGTGCTGGTAGGTGAAACAGCTGACCCTACCATCAGATTCCTCTCGCCACCATAAACCATAAGGGCATAGAATTTTTCTAAGTATTGAGGAAGCGGGGACATAAGAGGAGGCACACCCAGCCACTTATGACGATGCTTTCCCCTTGGCAAGCATATAAGATAATCAATAGCAGGGCTGGTAGACCTCCAGAGGGGGTGGGATGACCAACTATCTGATCTGTCGCCTCACTCCTAGAAAAGTCTGAGGATAAGTCAGAGGCAGTTACCAGGTGACGTTGTCCCCGGTACTTCCTACCGGATCCCATATAAGTTGGGGGGAGACCCCAACCAGCCAAGACCAACCGGAGGCAGTGCCTCTAACTTTTTCTACTGCCTCACAG
Organism: Protea cynaroides; assembly: GCA_028583415.1. Taxonomy (NCBI): domain Eukaryota; kingdom Viridiplantae; phylum Streptophyta; class Magnoliopsida; order Proteales; family Proteaceae; genus Protea; species Protea cynaroides. The sequence continues at coordinate 88,542,156 of CM053268.1, forward strand.
ATAGGTTTGAATATGCAAGGGGATGAACGCTCAACCAAAAATCCCTCATGAATTATATTGTTGCCCCCACTATGAGGACAAATTATCCACCCACACTTAATGGACAGTAAATGATTTGGAGTTGTCACCTAGATTAAGATCTAGGACCTTAAAAATATAGTTTCATCATAAGAAAAGATCTCTATTGAATCATTTGACCCAATATATTGGTTTTGATCTATCAGAGAACTGGTAAGCGTTCAAGGTACAGTTTGGGAAGGTGTTAGGCACCCAAAGCTACTCGATCTAAAAATCAGCCTCCTATGTGATTCTACTTTCCTTAGACTTCATAGTTCTGACTGTTCATGGTCAATGGATGATGACTAGGGCTCATGGGGGATCCTATGCCAAGTTGCTAAATTCTTCTAACCTAGGTTCAGCTAAATATGTTTACAAAATAAATAAACAAGCAAAAGTAATATACAATGAACCGAACCAAAGATGGTTCGGTGATGGACTGAATCTGAGACGTCCAAAACATCTCAAATTGCCTGTATATTTTAATCCTGAAAATCAAGTCCATAACATAGTTTGAATAGAATTTTGATTAAGGTTTATGGATGTGGTTTATGCTTAAGCTTCATTAGATTCAATTGTTCAAGTTGAAGTTTATGCTTGATGATGATTGTGATTGAATCTAGAGATAGCCTATGTGGATCAAAGTGAATATGGATATGGATATAGATATGGATATGGACATGGAGGACCTAAGGATACTAAGATGTGGTACCGTACTTGGAGAGGTCCTAAGTTGCCTACGTATTTCAGAGGTCCTCAAAATCAGGTACAACGTAGTTCGTTGTTTGATGGGTTGTGGATATGGATATCCTAAAACCACTCAGGTGCACTCTACCTTGGTTTAGGAAATAAAATGGGTATTGGGTAGCCTAAGATCACTGAAGTGTAATCTAACTTGATCTAGGAAGGCTAAAATGGATAGTATTCTAAGACCACTCAAATGTACTCTACCTTGATTTAAGAAGACTAAAGGGTATGTTTAAAACCACTCAGGTATACTCTCTACCTTGGTTTAGGAAGACAAAAGGATGGCTAAATCGTTCAAGTGTATTCTACCTCAGTTTAGGAAGCCTAGATGGTTAGTCTAAAACCTCTCAGGTGTACTCTACCTCAATTTAGGAAGACTAAGATTTGCTAACCTAAGACCACTCATGTGTACTCTACCTTGATTTAAGGAAAGCTAAAAGGTATGTCTAAGACCACTCAGGTGTACTCTACCTTGGTCTAGGAAGACAAAAGGGGTGACTAAAACCACTCAGGTGTACTCTACCTCAATTTAGGAAGCCTATAATTTATTGTCCTAAAACCACTTAGGTGTACTCTACCTTGGTCTAGGGATACTAAAATTTACTAACCTAAAACCACTCAGGTGTACTCTACCTTGGTTTAGGAGGCCTAGAATTTATTATCCTAAAACCACTCAGGTGTACTCTACCTTGGTCTAGGGATATTAAAATTTACTGACCTAAAACCACTCAGGTGTACTCTACCTTGGTCTAGGAAGCCTATAGGGTTAGTCTATACTGATTGAAATGTGGAACCATGTTTATGTGTCTCACCAAACTACCTATGTATCTTAGGGTGCTGCCCTAAGAATCAGGATCCGTGTAGTTCGGAATGCAGATTCGATTCATTCATGTTCTTATTTCAATATCAGGGTGTGGAACCTAAATGCTCTATGGTTCGATTCACTTTACACCTATCTAGTTCTCTGTACCCTAGGGAAGATGAGCTGAGGGGTAGGGATCGTCCTAAAGCTACCCTTGACCTAAAACCCTAGTTTGGCATGTGTTGGGCTAGGCTTCATATGATTAAGATTTATTATTTTCCATTCTTACCCTTCCCGTGAATGTGGGTGCCTACATGCATGTCCCCGCACCTAATATGTCCTCTAGGTGTACATACATGGTAGTTCAACTAGGGTGTTCCAGAAAGTAAGTTATTGCCAATATGGAAATATTCAAACAAGGCATATAGCAATATGTATCATCTCAAATATACCAAGAAAGCATGTGAATCAATATAGCATGAAGCATGTAAGCATCAAGGTAACAAACATGGCATTTCATGTATCATTCTCAATTAAATTATGTCTCAGTGTGCATCAAATAGAATTCTCTAGATCTATGGTTGAGATCTAATGTGAATCTCTCAATATCTCAAGATCAGATCCTCAATCAATGGTTTGGACTCAACTTATCTCTTCAATAATGTATCAAGATCAAATCTTCAATCTAACGGTTAGATCTCTTCAAAACATTATCATTATGATCAACACCTCAAATTTCATCAGAATAGTCAAGATCAATGGCTCAGATTCTTCGAAATCACTTCATCATGAATTAGATTAAGAAATCAATGGCTTAGATTCATCTAAATCAGTTATGATCAAGATCCAATGGTTTATCACTCAAAATAACTCACAATGACAATTCAATTGTTCAAATCACTTAATATGATAATCTAACCATTCATATTCATTTAAATCACTCTTGATCAAGATCTAATGGTTCGGATTCCTTTAAGACACTCATGATCAAGATCTAATGGTCTATTTCATATCAATCTTGATCAATGGCTAGATTCATTTCATTACAAGATCCAAATCAAAATTAAACATCCAATGACTCAAATCTAATATTCTCTCATGATTCAAATAAAAATCAATCATCCAATGGCTCACAATTAATCATATTAGAAACTCAAGATCAATGGCTAGATTTTAACCACATCAAATTCCAAGATCAATAGTCCAATTTTACTCACATCAAAGTTCCAAGATCAACGACCGTGTCACCATCACTTTAAAATTCTAATCATATGGTCATGATTATTCTCATAAAATTCAAGCCATAGTTGGATCAATCTCATAAAATTTAGATCATGGCTAGATCAGTCACATTAAATTCAGATCATGATTGGATTAATCTCCTAAAATTCAGATCATGTGGATCAATCACATTAAATTCAGATCATGGTTGGATCATTCTCCTAAAGTTCAGATCATGTGGATCAATCACATTAAATTTAGATCATGGTTGGATTAATCTCTTAAAATTCAGATCATGTGGATCAATCACAATAAAATTCCAAGCATAGGATCAATCTCATCACATAAGAATTTCCAGTCATCACATAAATTCCAATCGATGGCCATGATTTGTCACTATATAATTAATCATCCAATCAATCAAATTTAATTAAAATCACATCCATATGATCAAATAAATATAGATTAAAGGATCAAATTCACTAGGGCTTGATAATGGTTCAGGCTAGATTTGGGAGAGTGGGGATGGTTTGTGAGATGAGCTAATCAGGTGAGTGAAATCGAATGTGGTTTGGTATTAAAGAGTGCACATACGGGTTGCATGGTTGAACTTAAAGTGGGGTATTGAGAGATAGCCACGGGTATGGTTTAGTGAAGGATTGGATTCAGTGGAGCAGGAGTTAGAAGAGGCTTAGCAGGTTTTGTGGGAGTGATGATCAGATCTAAATTAGGTAAGGTTTGTTGCAGGGTTCAATGGTTGTAGAGGTGCTGGGAGATGCTGTGGTGGTTGAGATAGATACTAGGATATCTGGTTGAGCAGGTTGCCTGACTATGGGTTTGATGGGAGGTAGGTGTTGGTCGGGTATGAAGATGGGTTTGGTTCAGTTGGGTTTGATAGTGGCTGAGGGTTTTCGGTATGTTGGCTGTAGAGATGTGAGCAGATATTTGGAGTAATTGGTATGGACGAAGGACCAGGTTGCAGATCAAATTGGGTCGGTGATAGAGGGTGTTGACTGTGGATAATGGGCAGCAGGTGAGGCAGCATGGTGTAGGTGAGCAGTAGGGTATGTGGCATGCAAGGCCAGGCAGTGATGGTTGTGTCGGTGGGGTTGTGCAATGTTGAGAAGGCAATCAATTAGGGTGTAATGACCAGGTGCAGTTGCTGTGCATGATCATGGATAGATGACAGGTAACATGGGTGATGGTAGATTAAACAAAGAAAAAGGGAGGGGCGGACTTACCTGAAGCTGCTGGTAAGCTTTCCTCCTTTCAGCTTCTCTCAATCTCTCTTTGCCGACTCTTATCCATGCTTCTCATCTCTCTGCTTTCTTATTCTTCTTCTTCTTCTTCATCTATCTTTCGTTCTCTTTCCTCTCCTTTCTTTCTCTTTGAAATTTTTTCTCTCTTCGGTTAGTCTCTATCCCTTAGCTATTTTTTTCTCTGGATCTCGCAACCCTCTTCCTCAATCTCTCCTTCTCACTCTGATTTTCTCTTCCTCTCCTTCTATTCTTTATAATTCTGAACCAACCGATCCCTCCACATTCTTTCCTTCTTCTCCTCTTTCCCTTCTCTAATCAGATCCTTTTCGATTTTTTTCCTTTTAATCCCACCGACCTCTCTTTCTATCTCTGCAGGTCAACAAGCTCCCTTCTCAATCTATTCTTTCCTTTTCCTTCTAATCTGATTTTATTTCCATCTTTTTTTTCTTATTTCCTTTCCTTGTCAACAGATTCCCTCTTCTTTCCCAAAGCAAAGCCACGGTCAACTCACACTCTCTCTCTTTCCATTTTTTCTTAGTCGGCCAGCCCTCTTCTTTCCTTTCTCATGGAACCTATGCCATCACCTTTCCAATCCTCATTCTATCTAGTCGACACATGGCTGCCCTCCTTCCTTCATATATAGATATATCACACTTTACATATATGATGTATAATGCATATAATATATAGTATAATATATATAATACAATATGCAAAATATAGTATAATGTATAATATGCATGCACATGGGCTGATCCGATTTGGTTTGAACTGGTTTGACTTGGGTTGACTAGATTGGGTTGAGACTGACTTGGATTAAGCTGAGTTGACTGGGTTTTCTCTCTCTATTATTTTATTGGTCATTTTGGCTTGCACCTCCGCATGGAATCTTTTGACCACCATTGTCTCGGATTTTCCACGACCACTTTCTAGAGCACCAAAAATGGAACACATTGACACTTGAATAACCTGATTTGGACATCGGATAATAAAATTATGAAGGATCGAAGTTTAAATAATTAAACTTATGATAATTTTCATCCAAGCCCCTGGACTCCTATTAATTTTCAAAAAATGCCCTTATTCTTATTCCCAGACTAAAATCGCCATATCTTCTTTGTTTGACTCAGAACTGAACAATTCTAGTCTCATTTCGTAGGTATTTCCAAACCTACGCATTCATGCAGATTGTAGCCCATGACCTTGCTGTGGGGCCTGCTGAAAATCATATCGAAGTCACAGCCAAAAATCCAAAACTCGCATTGGGATCCACCAACTTGCCATATGATTTCACTTAGGCTCCTAGACATTGGGGATCATCTCAGTTTTTCTCAAAACACAATGGAGAGCATGCCAAGACTGATTGACTATCATTTTTGGGAGAATTTCAATTGCTTCCCCTATACTTTTCCAAACTTTCTCTCATTTCTCCCACTTTGTTGTCTATACTCCAGTAAGACTTTGTTCAGCTGGGGATGACAAAAATGGGGTGCTTACAAATACCCCTCTTTAGCCGAGATTATATCAATTAAGGGTAAAGACAAAAGAACTACATTTTTTCCTCTTATATTGGAGAGACGAAAATTTCAAGAGGTAAGATCATCAGACCTTTAATTTTAGCTTTTACACACATGCCATGACAATCACAATAATATCACACAAATCATGTACAATCAAGACAAATGACTCTGTTAGCATGCATACTCTGAATGGCTTAGGAAGGACTGCTAGAAATGGAAAAGGTTCTCATCGAGCAAAGAATTGAGATGAGGTTAAGAATGAGTTTTGAACATTGAAAGCTCCTTGGAATTGAGATTAGAACATTGATATCTCATTGAGACCAAATTTCGAGATTCTGATTGGAACATTGAAAGCTCTTGGTGACCGAACTGAAATTTAAGATGTGGACATTGAAGCTCATTAGGAACGAACTCAAAAATTTATAATGTGGACATTGAAGCTCATTGGGACCAAACTCATAAATTTAAGATGTGTACACTGAAGCTCATTGGGACTGACCTTGGAGGTTACTCCAAACTGCCTACGTATCCTGGGATGCATCTTTCCCAGGAATCAGTCACCGCGTCGTTCGACTGAAGGTAGTCAAAAACCTGACTAAGGGGTCAAATAAAAGCCTTGACCAGACTGAAAGTAGTCAAACCAGACTAAGGGGTCAAATCAAAGCCTTGACCAGACTGAAAGTAGTCGATCCTGACTAAGGGGTTAAACCAAAGCTTTGACCAGACTGAAGGTAAAAGATTTGATAAATGATCATTTTGGGAAAGTCTTCTCTGACTTAAGATGATTTTTTAGATTATCAGAACAAATGCTGCCTTAGAGCCTTCTCTTTTCTCTATTTTTTTTTCTTTTTTCCTTTATATATATATATATATATTATTTTTGTATTTTTCTTGGACTGGGAGCCTTGCACTTGTTAGCATTAATCACGGAGCATGATGATCTCACGAACACTATTAGTATAAATCATTGATTTAGACATGAGATTTGATCAATTGTAACTCGATGTTGAAGACCTATCACAACTTTGGCACGAGCACTGGGATTCATAATCATGGTCATTCATGGGAATGAGGAAATTTGATAGAATGCATGAATCCCATCAGGAAACAATGTCATTTGCCAGATTCCAAATTAAAAGATGCCCTAGTGAGAACTCTAGATAAAGCTGGGAAGCACGACAATCTCTAACCCAAGTCCTTGATCAAGTTTGGTGCTCACTCGCTGAGAAAAATATAATCGGCTGACCCTTTGATTGTACATTGTAGCAGGATAAATTGGTGGAACACCCTCGCGGTGAACATAATGTGATATGGGTCAAGCCCATGTTCTTGATTTGCCAGCTGCTCAGAGTTTTTACAACAATGTCGTATCAAATTTGAGCAATGTATGAATTCAACCTGAAATTAAAATAAGGTTCCACAGGATTTGGAATTCTTTCTTCTCACTGGATTTGAACTTTTCGAGACAGAGCTTGGAGAAAGAGAACAGTGACTCAATTGATCTCCCATTTGCAAACAGAATGATTCAACAAGCTAACCCAAATAAGTGCAAGATCACATCCAGATTTTCTTTCTTAACATAATTGAGAAAAATGAGAAGCATGAAGGAATGACTAAATGGGCATACTCCGCAAAACATGAAAGTCATTGACTTTTAAACTTTGGAGCTCGAGTGAACTTCCAAATGCACAGAGGTAATACACATGATGAGGCTTGATTCTCTTAAAGAGGATGTACTATACCCCTAGTGCCTGTTCATTATGCTGGCCCACTTTATAATGTGCAAAGAGACAGCCAGAAGAAAACATGCATTCTGCCTTAGAGTCAGGAATAGGTAAAACCTGTATTGCACATAAGACTTGACCAAGCTAGATCCTAGATGGAGGACGGCCGACAAACAGGTTATAGATGATATCACTCAGATGGACCTCTATTCTGATCATTGAAAATGAGGGAATGAATTATTCAACTACTCAAGGATGAATTTGTCTCTACCAACCGGTTTAAAAAGGGTATTTTTGACTATCCAAGGCTGCTTTAGCACTTAAGGGAAGCAAAAGGAAAATGATTTTGGTAAGCTCTACTAGGTATGACTGGCACCAGGATAAGAGAAAGTTATCTATGGAGGCAAACTAGGTATGCTTTGGATTTTCTGCAAAGTGTTGGGCGAATTCTACCTTGATTGCATCGACAACTAGATCTTCTTGACATGAAGTCACCAATGACATATGTGTGGCCAAAAGGTTGGAAAGAACAAAACGCTTTATCAACAAATATCACTTTGAATCATCCTCCCAGATGGAGGTTTACTCTCGAATAAGAAAGTATCTCCTACCTAATGGGAGGGGGTAAATAAGATTGATAGCCTCAAGATTTTTTTCCTTTCTATCTTCCTATGTGTTCAAATGACTTCAGTGAGAGTGAACAAAATGGTCTCAATGTGGCGAGTATGTTGCCAATGGGTTTGAGAAAGATTCTATGGCATTTGAACTCACGGGTAGATTCTCAATGTGTGATGTCCAGGGGTCAATGGGTAATTCATACCCCAGTCTCTAAATTGACATCTGCATCCATTGATAGGTAGGCGATTCTCAAGTAATCAGTAAAGGCGGTCTTAAAGGGAGGGAATCCCACTCTAAATATAGGTATAACACCAAATAGCTCTTTTCCTCTTGGAACAATCTAGATAAAGAATTCGTCTATACATGCTATATCAAAACATCTAATCAGTTGTGACCATGTCTGGGCCTAAAACCTCTAAGTTCATGGACAAATATGATAACAAAGGTCCAAACAGACTGATAAGAAACTGTCCATATGGGTCTACCATTGGGAGAGTGTTTGGTTATTTATGTAGAATGATTTATCCCACCGAGGAGATACCACTTTATTGGTTTCCAAAATAGACTATCGAAATCCTTGGATGTCATTGAATTAATGAATGATAGATGGGCATTCCAATTAGATTTAATGAATAATTTTATGCATAAAGGACTGACATGCTCACAATAGGCGACATCATGAAATTTTGATTGATTAATGAAGGGCTTGTAATGGAGACTCTTTGGAAGACCGTTGGATTGATGGATGGGAGGAAGAGTTTATTGTCGATAAAAAAATAATACTCTGATGATGATGAGGTGATGAGACCGTCCTCTGTAAAGGCGGGACGTAGTGACCAAAATTGAAAGTCTAGTCCAACTTACGTCCGTGAAAGGTAACAAATGATCAATCTTACCATCATGTGCTATCGATGTACCATCAAGTTTTGAAAATGTGACCTTGTTGAAGCATGGCAAATGTACCAGCTTTCTACCAATGAAGTTTCTATAAACATGCTAAAAGAAATCGATTATTTAAAAAATGGTTCGATTTTGGTTGAAAAATGAAACAATTTAGTTAAACAGTTTGATTCTGGTTAAAAAAATGAAACCATTTAAACCGACTACTTGGAACCGTTAAAACTGATTAAACACTTATTTAATCCCTTAGTGCTAAAGGTCTATATTTCTAAAAATAAACTTTATTTTAATGTTTTCCACATATCATACTTCTAAATTGTAAGTCCACTTTTATATATGATTAAAATTATTTTAATGCTTTACATGGCTTTCTCTCTCTTTTGTTCAAACTCTCTTCCTCTTGGCCTCCCAAAAATGAAACCATTTAAAAACTGAAAAACCAAAATCGATTAATAATCGATAGAATCGATTTTGGTAAGCATTTTGAAACCATTTTGTTAGGGCTATTTAGAATGAAGCCAACCAGAAACCTACATGTGGCATCATGTGGATCAGTTACTTGCACAGACACCTGTCAATACCTTAAGGGCTTAAAATCACACACGATTCCAAGCCTGCTACCAACATCCCACGTACGGGATATCAGATCGAAGGTGAAACCTTGGATCTATCCACTTTGTTGCGGTTTTCGCCACATGTCTTATTCTCTAAGGAAGACAAAGATGGGCTTTATTACATTACTAGAACACCTCGAGATAGTTATACACAATCTAACTGTTGAATCTTTATCAGACGGTAATGGTTTAGACTAACATCAACAATACTCTTATCTCTAAGGGGAATGTAAGACCCACACACCATTAACTTGGTCTAACCGTGTCGTGCCAGGTCTTCCCATCATTCCTGGACCAAGTGGAGCGAGCGTGTGAAGATAGATCACAAACCAGGTATGAGAATCGAGTTAAAAATACTAAAAACATACCTAAGGTCGCATGCCTAGGTAGGTATGGTCGACCATAAGGAAGGGAATTCAAATCCAAAACCCCACGATCGATGATTTCGACCCTACAGTCAATGGTTTATGCGACCGTATGATCGACCGTAAAAACCCAGATCAGACTCTGAGTTTAGAAAACTTTCCTAAACTAAGGGATTGCTTTCCTAATTGAAAGAGGACTTTATATGGAGAGTTTTTCTCTATATAAAGGACGTCCCTTAGCCCTTTTACACTCTTTTAGAACATTAGTAAACCCTAGAGAAAGAGAAGGAAGAGAAGGAAGAGAAGGAGAAGAAGAAAAAGCTAAGGAGAAGAATTTACTGAGAAGAGATTGGCTCTCTATCATAGGCAAAGGAATGAAATGAATCTCTGGAGATGTAAACTCTTAGGAATAAGACTTTTATGAAAGATAGACAATATCAACCTATTATGATCTATGTAAAATCTCAAGGAGAACCATGAGGAGTGAATTTGATGATTAGGGTTGATAAGAAATTACTAATGATGGCCATAGGATGACCTTAGAATGAACCCCATTGAAGAACAAAAGAATTAACCCAGGAAGAACTCGAATTTCATGTAGACTGTGACCAGAAATCTCAAGGTCACAGCTACGGTCGACCATAGCATGACCAGTATGACCAGAGGATCAACCATAGGCATTCGGAAAGATTTCAAAAATCATATGGTCGCAGCTACAGTCGCACCATATGCGACCGTAGGGTATCTACCGTAGACAGTAAGGTCGATACAGCATGAGACCATTGGACTAATCAGACACCTATCAATGCTTTGTTTCGATTTTCAACTACTATAACATGTCACATATGAACCCTAACTTAAATTCAAATAACATTTAGGTTGTTAAATCAATTCAAAGGGAATTTCAAGGCTTGGAAGGATATCGAGTATTGCTAACAGGTGAGGGAACAAGACCTAAACTAATTGGATAATAACAAACTGTTTATTTTTATTAAGTCCAATTCCATGATTGATTATATGCGTGTATGTTTGTAATGTACATCTCACATGTCATCCAATATTCTTGCTATTACTGTTCATGTATATTTAATTCTGTTTATTTATAACATGATGATGATGATGATGCTAGGAATAGGCATGTGAATGTATGTGTGTGGTTGGTGTGTTGGATGCGAGTAGAGCATCAGGGGGAGGACGTGGCATGGTGGTCTTCGACCTTGTCACCAGACTCTAGCTCTATCTCTACTCAAGTCTTGCCCACTAACATCGTCGTATCGCCATTACCTTAGCAGAACTATTACGTCGTAGGGCATTAGGGGAGGTGGTCTTGGACCGTGTGGTCTCTGACTCTATCGGGGGGCCTTAGCTCTATCTCTATGGACGTATTGAGGGATGCTGGGGTAAGGCCTTGGATACACTGTTCGGCATTAGGATTGGTTAGTTGCGAGCCCAGTTTGCAAGCCCTCACCAATAGGGGCTTATGTGTTGGTATGGGTAGGGAATCGGGGGAAGTGTTGGCGGTGTTTGATCCAGACACTTTAGCTCTATCTTTATTCCATGTTGGATGCATGTGGGATAGCAATGGTGTTTGATCCATTGGGCAGATTCACACACTCATGTATAGAGGTGCGACGGCCACCAAACCTTTCTATAGTATATTGCAAACTTAAAAACCAGACCAAAGATACAAATTAAATGCATGCATATGTTTGTTGCATTGTTTTGTTTGCTCACTGAGCCCTGATGTGTGCTCACCCTTTCGACGTAAAATATTTTTAGTTGATGATGCAAGTCCTACTATTGAAGAATATATGAATGCATCGACGTATAGACACGTTGCTACGATGGACATAGAAGCTAAAGAAGATGCACATGATTTATCATGCGAGTGCAACCAATGTGTTTTTTCTTAAGTTAAGTTATAATTTGAACATCAAATATATAATTGATTATTTATTTTTTATGTCTTGTGGTTTGGAGATAATTAGATTAAATACTTATTTATCACTGTTAGACTTTCAGTTCATTATCTGTAAGACTTTCGCTTATTTGTTTATTACCTCTGATTATTAATGTGGAATGTGTATTTGGTTTGATATGGTGGGTACGACCTATACGCGATCCTAGGTGAACCGTTGGTTTATTGGCAGTTCATCAAACCATTATGGTTAGACCAAAATTGGGATGTGACAACTTGGTATCAGAGCATCTCAGGTTCTACCCATTGACCTAACTACTTCCACATGAGTCATGAACTGAGTTAGGATAAAATTTAAAAGCTGTAATAAGAACACACCATAAGCACCTTTGTTGTATGAGATATAAACTAAAAAAAAAGAATAATGTACATATGTAAAAAGAATAAATGTTATCATGGAGTTGGAGGTGCTGGAGGAGGTGCCTTACGATCTCTATCTTAGTCCTCAGCATATACTCTCGCGAGCCAAGCCACCTGAGTATGAGTCGCTCAGAGACTAGCTGTCAGATCCGCTACCCGTCGGTCTGTAGAGCACTGGGCATCTAGAAGCTCTCCTACTCTCCAATTAGTCACTCGCTGAGCCTCCTGAATCTCACATAACAGTCCCATCATGTCATCTGGTGGTGGGCGTGAAGGGCCAGCTGAATGAGAAGCCATAGAAGGGCCAGCTCCAGTAGAATGCTATGGCGATGGAGGAGGGATGGCATCCACATCCATGTACATCCAATCATCATCCTCCTCATCATCACCCTTGTGTGCCTCTGTTGCTTCCTCTGCTGCTGCTCCTGCTACCACCTCTGCATCTGCTGCCACTACCCGAATGAGAGGACATCTCATAGCATTCCTTTCATCATCACTGACCTATATCTCTCTCATGCCCATCCTGCTGATGGCCTCCCAATCAAGGTCAGCTGAGAAGGTGTCCTCAAGGATCCTCTCATCCACTAGGTCCACCTGTAGACGAGCGAGCAAGATGGAGATCAACCGCCTATAGGGCAAGTTACCTCTCGAGTCATGCAATGTAGCTCTGTGCATAGTCCGAAGAATGATATATGGGAGGCAAACAGGCTGCCTAGTTCAAATACAGTACAACAAGTTCTGAGTCAACTGTGAGACCATCTAGTAGTGTCCACCCTGGGGAATAAGATTATGATGGATAATCTTACAGTAGACCCGTGGCTCTGGATGCAGGTTGACTGCTTTCATCTCCCAGCAGTCATCCAAAAGAATCTGATTATTTATTTCTACCCGCACCTGTGTAGATAGAAACTGTGGCTCCCTGGGTGCATAGTAAACCAACTGACCATCGTTGGAAATGCCTAGGAGATCAGCCAACTCTTGACAGTTGAAAGAGATCAGAACCCCTTTTACCCAGCTGGTGATCCGAAGCTTTCTACCCCTGTCAACATCTTCTAAGTCACCCTCTATCTGTAGGTGATAGTAGAACTGTTTGACCAAGTCCAGGAGAGTGCAAACCTCTTGCAAGATCACTGGAAGCCAACCCATGTCACCAAACGTCCTTTCCACATCAAATAGGGCTAAATGGGCTAGGTTCACACATTGACCCCCTTTAACTTTCTTCCGATCAAACCAAGGTTATCGCACCTCTGCTTCAACGGACCTGAAGCGTCATGGGTCATGAACTTGAGGAATCTTAGTGACAATGATAACTGCAAGAGAAGAAAATAAGAAAACAAGTTAGATAAATTTGAAAATTTGATAGTATAACGATGTAAAATGGAAAAAGCCTCACTTTTCACCCAAACATTTGGGCAGGAGGACTTACATAGGTCCCAAACCATCCTACAAGGCTTATACAATCAGAAATTTTAACTAGGTAGGTCGAATTTGAAGAAATTTTGACAATTGAGAAAAACCCCAAAATTTAGGTAAAAATGGGAATTTTCAATTTTCTACTAAACTAACCGATGAAACTCAAATTTTTCTTAAGGGCTTTCATCCATTGGGTGGCCAATAGCAAAAGCCCCAATAAAAATTAAAATTTTATGGTTAAAAAAATATTAATTAGAAGAAAACCCTACAAATAGTAAAAAACCCTAAGTATGAAAGCTTAACAATGGAGAAAAGTAGAGAACATACCTCAAGGAATGGAGTGATGGATGTTGATCGATGGAAAAATCACCAAGTTTGTATGGTCGACACTATAGCAACTCACTGATGGCGAGTTGAGTAGAGACCGTAGAGGAAGAAGGAGAATGAGTGGGAAAAATTTCAAAAAACAGGTTTAAATACCTGATTTTGAATCATACGGTCGCACAATTTGACCAAAACCATCGATCATATGTTCGACCATATGATTGACTAGAGGGTCTCGGTAAGTTGCTAGGATTTTGAAGGTCAAACCTATGGTCGCACAACATTGACCGTAGGCCATCGACCGTATGAATGACTGGTGTCTGCATTTTGATTCTGCTTGAACTTTTACCTATTGATTTTGTTTTTCTCTCGCCTTCCATTGTGAGACTAACCCAATACTACCATCATATCTTGTCTCACATGTACAGCCTTTCCAAGTACTATTCAATCAAGAGTTTAAATGGTTGGACGTGGAGAAGGTTGAAGGAGACAAAATGCAAACCCATCTCCACCACCTATGGAAACTAATGACAATGATGGTCAACAAGGACTGGAAGGAAATATTGGAACTCAAAATGCTACACCTCATAATGTTCACACCCAAGCCAACCCAACCAACCTACCTGCACCACCTACAGATTTGGCTACTGCGGTGATGAATTTAGCACAATAAATGCAGCAAATACAGCAAGTGCAAGCCAACATGCAAGTTGCTATGGGAATTGCTTTCCCAGTTGCAAACACAACACCTCTACTTGCAGGACAAGCTAGTACTGCACCTGATGGTAGCAACACTGTACCCCAAGCACCGCAAACACCAGCAGTACAAGGCCAAGTGCCAAACCTTGAAGCACCGCAAGGCGGGTATAACCAAGGAAATTATCAGTACCAACCGCCTATGTATGGAGTATATGCACAGTAACAACTTGATCACTCCAGACTGAGCGAGAATTTCCTAAAGTTGAAGCTGAAGGAATTTACAGGCAAACCATCAGATCCGTTATGGCCAGCTCACTGGATCAATGAGATGGAAAGAAATTTTATGATGATGACTATAAACGAAGAAGTGAAGGTATTATGTGCCACTTTTATGCTGAAAGGTGATGGGCACCATTGGTGGAAATCTACTCGGAGTTATCTGTTAACAAAACACGCCTAACTGCTATCTATAAAGAAGCTTTCTTCAAGAAGTATTTTCCTAGGAGTTTTAGAGATCAAATGGAAAAGGAGTTTCTGAGTCTGTATCAGGGATAGATGACTGTAGACGCATATCAACAGCGTTATGAAGAACTATTTTTCTTTGCTCCCTCTAGCTTGCAGGAGGAAAATACCAAAACCCGAAGGTTCATCATGGGACTTAGGGGAAGCATCCGTGAACATGTATTGGGACTGGAAAAGAAGATTTATAATGAAGCTGTACAAATTGCTCGAGTACTAAAATTGAGGCAGAGGGAAAGTTATTTTGCTCAGAATAGAGGTATTAAAAGGCCCAATGGAAACTCATACAATGGAGGAAACTCAAAGACATTTAAACCCTTCCGTACTCAAGGCTTCAATGCTACAGCCAAGACTTCTCTGACAGCCCAACCTCAATAGAAGCAAAGTAATGATGGAGTCAAATGCTTCAATTGCGATCAAGTAGGACATTATTCAAGAGAGTGTCCTAAGCCAAGGAAGTAGCTACAGCAAGGAAAGGTTTACGCAGTTACATCTGAGGATGCTGCCGCATCGTCTAATGTGACTGCAGGTATGACCTAAACTGTTCAATTTGTGCTGCCTTGTGTAAGCATGTAGACTAAATTAAATCAAATCACAAGTATCGTACCTATTAATAGCTTACCCACCAAAGTACTCTTTGACTCTGGAGCTACTCATTCTTTTATATTTGTGTCGTTTAGAAAGAAGTTAAATCTACCCCTCAGACCTTTAGACTACAAATTTCTTGTACGGTCACCTATGGGATTAGAAGTGGAACTAGAAAAAGGTTATGGACCATGTCTAGTTCTTATCAGTGAGAAAGATTTTGGATGCAACCTTAATTCAACTCGAGATGGAAGACTTTGATGTTATCTTGGGAATGGATTGGTTAGCTAGGCACACTGCAAACCTATTATATGTAGAAAAAAATGACATTTAAATACAAGGAAGGAGCAGAGTTTAGTTTTGCGGGAACCAAACTTCCCCGTAAATGAAAACTCATTATCTCTGCATTGAAGGCTAAAAAATGCCTCGAAAAAGGAGGAATTGGGTATCTAGTATCCGTGGTCGACCTCAGCAAGGAAGCACTATGAATGGAGGATATTAAAGTTGTGCATGAGTTTCTGGTGTATTTCCTGAGGAACTATCAGGACTACCACCCGACCGAGCGACAGAGTTCGTTATAGATCTTAAACCCGGAGCCACACCAGTATCGAAAGCACCCTATCGAATGGCTCCTACTGAACTGAAGGAACTGAAGGTGCAATTACAAGAATTATTGGACAAGGGTTATATTAGACCCAGCATATCACCATGGGGAGCGCCAGTATTGTTCGTGAAAAAGAAGGACGGTAGCGTTCGACTGTGTATAGATTATCGGGAATTGAATAAGCTTACAATCAAGAATCGATTCCTGTTGCCTCGGATCGATGACTTGTTCGATCATTTGCAAGGTGCCAAAGTGTTCTCCAAAATTGATCTTCTGTCAGGATACCATCAATTGAAGATTAAGGAAGGTGATATTCCGAAGACAGCATTCAGAACCAGATATGGACATTATGAGTTTTTAGTCATGTCTTTTGGATTAACTAATGCACCCGTAACTTTTATGGAACTCATGAATCGGGTATTCCATGATATGATGGATACGTCAGTCATTGTATTTATTGACGACATGCTAGTCTACTCCAAGGACAAAGAAACTCATGTCACAAATCTAAGAGCCGCTCTGCAGCGACTAAGAAAAGAGAAGCTTTACGCAAAATTTACAAAGTGTGAGTTCTGGCTAAATGAAGTCACTTTCTTAGGCCATGTTGTATCCATTGACTGAATTAAAGTGGATCCTAGCAAGATTAAAGCCATTGTGAAATGGGAAGCACCTAAGAATGTTGCAGAAATCAGAAGTTTCTTAGGTTAGCTGGTTACTATTGACGATTCGTGGAAGATTACTCTAGAATCGTCGTACCTCTCACCAGTCTAACAAAGAAAGGAGAAAAGTTTATTTGGACCGATAAATATGAAGTGTGTTTTCAAACATTGAAGGCTAGATTGATATCAGCTCCCATCTTGACTATTTTGATCCCAGGACAACCATTTACCTTGTACACTGATGCGTCTGGGTTAGGTTTAGGATGTGTGCTTATGCAAGGAGAACAAGTAATTGCGTATGCCTCAAGACAAATAAAGACACATGAGAAGAACTATCCCACTCATGACTTGGAATTAGCAGCAGTAGTACATGTTGTTAAGATATGGAGACATTATTTGTATGGAGAGAAATTTCAGATTAAATCAGATCATAAGAGTCTCACTCATCTTTTTAATGAGACAAAGAAGATGGCTGAAATTATTGAAGGATTATGATTATGATATCCAGTATTATCCAGGAAAAGCTAATGTAGTTGCTGACGCACTAAGCAGGAAAGCAATGATAGAATCCCAAGAAGAAGTTAGTGCAAACACTGAGGCGTGTGTCACAGGAAGAGTATTTAATTATGATAAAGAGCAGTTCATGATTGATATTTCGAATGAATCAACTAACCAAGGGTTTATTCATCTATTCTCAAACATGTTTGCTACATTGAAGATTGTACCTGATCAATTAGACGAAGTGAAATCCGTAATTAAATCAGACCCTTATCTGAGAACGGTTCAAGAAGACCTCGAAAAAGGTAAGACTACTCCTGAGTTCATCTTGGACGTTGAAAAGGTACTAAGATACAAAGGAAGGGTATGCATTCTTGAGAATGAAGACTTGGATATTAGACACAAACTAATGAAGGAAGCTCACACCACCGCTTATTCAGTACATCCTGGAAGTACGAAGATGTATCATGATCTGAAGAAACTATATTGGTGGAGAGGAATGAAAGCGGATGTAGCTAAATTTGTGTCTCAACGTTTGAATTGTTAGCAAGTAATGGCTGAAAGGCAAAGACCTACATGATTGTTACAGTCACTGCCAGAAACAGCATGGAAATGGGACTGCATCACTATGGACTTCGTCACTGGGTTACCATTGACTCCCCGAGTAGTTGATGCAGTCTGGGTGATTGTGATCGTTTGACTAAGACAGCTCGTTTCATAGCTATACGACCTCAGTATACCCTAAAGAGGTTAGCTAAGCTTTATGTAGATAATATTGTCTAATTTCATGGTGAACCTGAAAGCATTGTGTTCGACAGAGACCCACGCTTTACCTCAAAGTTTTGGAAAGGATTACAGAAGGCTATGGGTACAACATTGAAGTTTAGTACTGCATTCCATCCTCAGACAGATGGACAGTCAGAAAGTACCATTCAGATTTTAGAAGACATGCTCCGAGCTTGTGTCATTGATTTCAAAGGATCATGGGATGAGAAATTACCATTGATTGAGTTCGCTTATAACAACAGCTATCAAACAATATACAGATGCCACCCTATGAAGCACTATATGGTAGGAAATGTCAAACTCCTTTGTTTTGGAATGAA
Source organism: Protea cynaroides (assembly GCA_028583415.1). NCBI lineage: Eukaryota > Viridiplantae > Streptophyta > Magnoliopsida > Proteales > Proteaceae > Protea > Protea cynaroides. The sequence continues at coordinate 88,560,728 of CM053268.1, forward strand.
GTTGGAGAATGAAGTATTGTTGGACCAGAGTTTGTTGAAGAGACTTGTCGAGTAGTCGACATTATCAAGGAAAGAGTCCAAATAGCTCAGAACCGTCAGAAGCAATATGCAGATAATCGACACAGAGATCTCGAATTCACCATAGGTGATAAGGTATTTTTGAAAATATCTCCTATGCATGGTTTGAAAAGGTTCGGACAGAAGGGAAAGCTATGTCCCAGATATATTGGACCTTATGAAGTTCTAGATAGACGTGGAAAAGTAGCATATCAGTTAGCACTACCACCATCCATGTCAAGTGTGCATGGTGTATTTCATATCTCATTACTGAAGAAGTACGTCAGAGATCCAACACAAGTGTTAACAATGGATCCCTGGATTTAACTAAAGATTTGACGTTTGAAGTAGACCTTTTGAGATCACTAGTCGAAAGGTGCAACGTCTTTGCAACCGCGACATTGACTACGTTAAGGTTACTTGGAGAAGCCAAAATGTAGAAGAAGTAACATGGGAAGAAGAGAACGCTATGTGGAAACAATATCCTCACCGATTTGACTCGGAAGGTATGTGCAAATTTTGAGGATGAAATTTATATAAGAGGGGGGGAGTTGTAAGACCCATACTCCACTAACTAGGTCTAACTGTGTCGTGCCAGGTCTTTCCATCATTTCTGGACCAAGTGGACCGAGCATGTGAAGATAGATCACAAATCAAGTATGAGAATCGAGTTAAAAACACTAAAAATATACCTAAGGTCGCATGCCTGGGTAGGTATGGTTGACCGTAAGGAAGGGAACCAAAAATATCAAATTCAAAACCCCACGGTCGATGATTTTGACCCTACGGTCAACACCCTATGCGACCGTATGATCGACCATGATAACTCAGATCAGACTCCAAGTTTTGGAAACTTTCCTAAACTAAGGGATTGCTTTCCTAATTGAAAGAGGACTATATATGGAGAGTTTTTCTCTATATAAAGGATGTCCCTCAACCATTTTTCACTCTTTTAGAACATTTGTAAACCCTAGAAAAAGAGAAGGAAGAGAAGGAGAAGAAGAAAAAGCTAAGGAGAAGAATTTGCTGAGAAGAAATTGGCTCTCTATCACAAGCAAAGGTATAAAATGAATCTCTAGAGATGTAAACTCTAAGGAATAATACTTCTATGAAAGATAGGCATTATCAACCTATTATGATCTATGTGATTTCTTTGAGAAAATCCCAAGGAGAACCATGAGGAGTGAATTTGATGATTAGGGTTGATAAGAAATTACTAATGACGACCATAGAATAACCTTAGAATAATCCCCATTGAACAACAGAAGAATTGATCGAGGAAGAACTCGAATTTCATGTAGACTATGACTAGAAATCTCAAGGTCGCAGCTACGGTCGACCATAGCATGGCCAGTATGACCAGAGGATCGACCATAGGTATTCGGGAAGATTTCAGAAATCATATGGTCGTAACTATGGTCGCACCATATGCGACCATAAGGTATCGATCATAGACAGTAAGGTCGATACAAGATGAGACCATAGGACTAATTAGACACCTATCAATGCTCTGTTTCAATTTTTGACTACTGTAACATGTCACATATGAACCCTAACTTAAATTCTTATAACTTTCAGGTTGTTAAATCAATTCAAAGAGAATTTCAAGGCTTGAAAGGACATCGAGTATTGTAACAGGTAAAGGAACACGACCTAAACTAATTAGATAATAACAAACTACTTATTATTATTAAGTCCAATGCCATGGTTGATTCTATGCGTGTATGCTTGTAATGTACATCTCACATGTCATCCAATATTCCTACTATTACTGTTCATGCATATTTAATTCCGTTTATTTATAACATGATGATGATGATGATGCTAGGAATAGGCATGTGAATGTATGTGTGTAATTAGTGTATTGATGAGAGTTGAGCATTAGGGGGAGGACGTAGCATGGTGATCTTCGACCTCGTCACCAGACTCTAGCTCTATCTTTACTCAAGTCTTGCCCACTAACATCGTCGTATCGCCATTACCTTAGCAGAACTATTACGTCGTAGGGCATCAGGGGAGGTGGTCTCGGACCGTGTGGTTTCTAACTCTGCTGGGGCCTTAGCTCTATCTCTGTGGACGTATTGAGGGATGCTGGGGTGAGGCCTTGGATACACTGTTTGGCATTAGGATTGGATATTTGCGAGCCCAGTTTATAAGCCCTCGCCAATAGGGGCTTACGTGTTGGTATGGGTAAGGCATCAAGGGAAGTGTTATGCATTATTTGATCCGGATACTTTAGCTCTATCTCTATTCCATGGTGGGTGCATGTGGGATGAAAATGGTGTTTGATCCATTGGGAGGATTCACACACTCGTGTATAGTGGTGCGGTGGCCATCAAACCTTTCTATAGCATATTGCAAACTTAAAAACAGACCAAAGATATGAATTGAATGCATGCATATGTTTGTTGCATTATTTTGTTTCCTCACTGAGCCGTGATGTATGCTCACCCTTTCGACGTCGAATATTTTTAGTTGATGATGCAGGTCCTACTGTTGAAGAATATATGAATGCGCCGACGTATGGACACATTGCTGCGATGGACGTAGAAGCTGAAGAAGATGCGCATGATTTATCATGCGAGTGCAACCAATGTGTTTTTGCTTAAGTTTAGTTATAATTTGAACATCCGATATGTAATTGATTATTTATTTTTTATGTCTTGTGGTTTGGAGATAATTGGATTAAATACTTATTTATCACTGTTGGACTCACAGTTCTTCATCTGTAAGACTTCCGCTTATTTGTTTATGACCTCTGATTATTAATGTGGAATGTGTGTTTTGTTTGATATGGTGGGTACAACTATACGAGATCCTGGGTGAACCGTTGATTTATTGGCGGTTCATCACACCATTCTGGTTAGACTAGAATTGGAGTGTGACAGGGAATAAAGACTACCTAATCACAATGGATATTGCCCTAAGATCTGAGATGGAGTCTCAGGATCGTCGCAACTACAAGGGAACATCTTTGGGTCACTCTATGCTCTATAAGTATCCTCATCAGGAAGGTAAATGGATACTGAATTTTTATGCATAATAGCTTTCATACTCATTTTGCTACCAAATCACCCTCTCTACCTTGAACTCGGATTCCTCTTTCCTGAGTTCATCTATTTATCGCCCTTGAGCTGACTTAGGCATCAGAGTGGCCCCCGGGTTATCCAACCAGCCCAATTCGATTGTCATTCTTCTTTTGTGACAGGTGTCCCAATTGGAAGAGAGACTAAAATCTGACCATAACAAATTGATGCCCACCATGGAGCCAGTCATTTTGGTAGCTAATTCATAGAATTACCTACTGTATTTTTCCAATCTCCAATCACCATAACCAAAGAATGTTCATAGCTATGACCTTCGTAACAACCCTGACAATTATCATCATAATGGAAAAATGTCCAGTGACGAGGTCGGCCAAACGGTCAACAATGGTGTACCATTGGCGGTTCCTCAAGCCACCCAGACCCAAGCATACGTAACTGCTGCTCAATTATAGGCCATGGCACAATAGATTAAAGTGCTAACCAGGTTTGTACAGCAACAAGCGAACTAGAAGGTTCCTGCACCATCACACCTTGGACCGGCCAGGATTGCCCCAGTACAGTAGGGGATGGATCCCTTAATAATCTGCAGCTTCGAAACATGAGAAATCCGGCTCCCAACCAATCACAAATGGTAGGGGCACAAAGGCAACCTAGTCGCAGCCACCAATCTCGCAGATAACGTATCTTAGGACAATATTCCCCATAGGCACTACCTGCAAATGGGACAGCCCCTTCAGTGGCCTAAAAATGGGGCAGCCCCTTCAGTGGGCAGACCCGCAACAAGCATAGCAGCTTCAAGCCAAAGCCATATGTAGCGCTCTCCCTGAGTTTTTGTCCTTAATTGGCTAGGCCGACCAGGACAAAATAAGTACCAGCGAACGATTAAAATAGGCACGAGTCGACGCAGTTTAGCGGTAGCGAGCCACATCAAATGTGGTTGTACCTCCTGCACCTTCAGTGCAACAACCACCTACTGATGAATTGCAACAATAGCTTAAAGACCTAACTCAACACCTCTAATAGGTTGAGCAGGGTCCAAGTGTCTACGTCCCCCTGACGTTCACTACTGAGACGGCGCTATCAGAAGAAATCATGTGTTCCCCTCTTCCTAAGGGGTACGTTCTCCCCCCCAATCACCCCTTATGACAGAACAACTGATCCAGAGAAGTACCTCGAAAACTTTAGAATGGGGATGCTCCTCCATGGCTATGATGAAGCCATATATTGCCGTTCATTTCCATCAATGCTCAAAGACGCTGGTTAGACATGGTTTAACAACCTTTGCCTATGTTTCATCTTTTCATTTAGAGAGCTCAGCCTAAGCTTCCTAACCTACTTCCAGTGCAGTCGCAGGACTAGGAAGACAGTCTCAAACCTCATGACAATAGCCCAAGAGGAGGGTGATACCCTCAGGGCCTTTATTACCCACTTCAACAAATTAGCCCTGGAGATAAAGGACTTCCAACCTGATGTTGTAGCTGAGGCATTGAAGTCCTTTATTAGAGATAAGAAGCTAATCTATTTGATCACAAAAAAGCCTCCTCGTAACCTCACCGACATGCTTTATAGGCACGAGAGGCATGTCACCACCAATGACGCAGTTGATGCGGCAACAAAAGAGAAAAGGGTGCAAAGGCAACTAACAAGAAGAAATCCAACCAGCTGGACAAATCCACAAAGGCTGGTGAGAAAAACAAAAAAGCAAAGTCTAAAAAGGAGACCATGGGGAAGACAGGCTACCCCAGGCCACCAGCTTATCCAGACTTGAAAGCTTATCATCCATTGAATAAGCTTGTATCAGAGATCATGCATATCAAGAGGAATGATCCTCTTATGGTGCGTCCACCTCCGATGCACACCCAGCCGTATGAGAGGAACCCAAGAAGATTCTGCCATCTCCACAACGAGCATAGCCACTATACTAATGACTATTGGCACCTTAATGTACTCATCAATGATAATATTAATAATGGTTATTGGGAAGAGTGCGTGGACAATTTCTAAATCCACGTTATCAAGAAGATAAAGACTAACCGACCTACCCCAAACACTTGCAGAACTGAAGTGGCTGAAGAAACAGAACCAAAAAGGATAAAGCCCCTGACATTTAAAATCCCCCAGCTCAAAAAAGATCTCCCCCCCGGGCCGACCTCAATATGATTCGACTTATCCCTTGGGATACTCCTTCGGTGCAAGAAAAAACTACTTCCAGTCAAGGCAGAAAGTAGAAGGTGAAAAAGCAAAACCAGCCCTTCCTCCCTCGGCCACTTGCCTTGGAAGAGAGCAAGTCAGTCCGTCAACCCATCCATGAGTTTGCGAGTTTAAACTTAACTCAGATGGCCGATCATTGGGATTTCAAGGCCGAGACGTTAATGACCCATAGGAGCCGAGATCTAAATCGGCCCTTAGCTTGGCTGGTCCAATAAAAGAGCCCACCGAGGCCATTATTGGCCGATCGGCCCCTGTAGGGTGAGGACCTCTCCTAGTTAACCGCAATACAGTCTACTCGATTTGTCATGATGTAAGACCCAAATCTAAAATTTTGATCATAATTTGAAATTTTAACTTATAATAGGTCTTACCACGACGAATAGTTCAAACCAAGGTGGACTAGACCAATGAAACCCAATGAAGGTAACCTAGTTGAACCCTGGTGTTAAAAATTAAACAATATTAATTTTATATGAGGTTTGGCACGACACCACCCAGTTGCGGTCAATCATGCGCCGCACCCTAGTGTCGCACCACCTGGACAAGAGTGGTCTAGAACCCAGCCTGGTTATGAACCCGAGGGTTGCCTAGTCCACAATCGGGACTACTCCTACATCGATACAAATAAGTGTCCAGGTTCATGATTTATTTGAATTGAGAAGATAAGAGGGAATCCTCCAATCTACCAAGATTGGAGCCCCAAATTACTCCAACATAATTGGAATGGGTTTAGTTTATCCCTCCCATCTCCAATCTCTCATTCCATTCTCTATAACCATGAGAAAGAGAGAGAGAGGGGGGGGGAGAGGGAGATGTTGCTGAAGAAGGAAGAAGAGAAAGGAAGACTAGAAGGAAGAAAAAATGGGAAAGTTTTGCAACCTTGAGAGAGAGCTTGATATCTCCATCGACAGAGAACCAATACTGGTATCACTTCCTTATTCCCTGATGATTTCTTTTGAATCCATTCAGTTTAATGAATCATGGATGGAGAATTAATCAGGACTCCTGGCCATGAAATCCTCTCCTCCATCTCTGGTACGCACCCAAACACCTGTAGGTGTGTGGACCAGATTTGTAGAGAACTAAGTCCTGGATAATAAGGAAGGATGAATGACAATGATAGGGGAATAATCTAAATATCTTGTTTATATTATACATCTTAATCAAAGGGAATAATCCCTTTGATTTCCAAACTCTTGGACCAAGTTGGAAGTTGGATTCGTATAAATGATGAATTGGGATTCTAGGGATCATAGAAAATGGATGTAAATGGATTAATGGTCAGATCCAAGTGTTCAAACCTTGATGATAGATCTAAATGGATTATTTATGGACTAAAACCCAAGGATTTTCCTTCCTAGTATTGCTGGAATCAAATCTAAGGTAATAAAATCAGATCTAGTAATATCGGTAAACTGGGATGTTGAATCTATGCCAATACCTCGAGTTATAATGGGATTTTTGAACCCAAACTTGTTATTTAGGTTTAAAAAAATCCAAGAAGATCACTGTGTCAAAGGTTCTAACCATGTTTTGACGTGCGATCGATGGCACGTGCCGTACGCCTGTGGTTAAGACCGTGTGATCGTTGACATGTGCCAAATGGTGAAATGACCTATGTTGACAACTATTTTTGGGCATCACCATTCTGGGCTTTTTAAAAACCTGCTTAATTATATTCCTTAGAAGGGTTAGGCTGGCACCACTTAAGAAGTTAAGTCTTCCATCAAATCCGGTGGATCCGTGGTCAATGCCCGTGATGAATCTCTAACGTAATTTTTCAATAGAGACACGGAAAATACATAGTGCACATTAGACATGGATGGCGGTAACGCTAGTTAATATGCAACTTTTCTATGTCTCTCTAAAATTTTATAAGGTTCAAAACATATATAGGACATAACTTTCCCTTATTGCCGAACTGTTTCAAACCACGCATAAGTGACATCTTCAAGAACACTTTGCCACTTACGGTGAACACATGGTCTTGGTGTCTTTTGACAACCTTAAGCTGTTTTAGCCCTTTTCTTTTGATCTTGTTTGCCATTCAATAGGTTTCTTCAATAAACTCAAGTCTTACAATTCCTTGTTCTCCTCCTTCATTCCAAAATAGAGGAGTTTGACATTTTTACCATACCATGCTTCATAGGTAACGTCTATATGGTAGCTTGCTAGTAAAATTAAGCAATGGCAACTTCTCAACTCAAGCTCCTTTAAAAATAATTTTATAGGCTCGGAGAATACCTCCTAGGATCTATATAGTCCACTCTGATTGTCCGTCGATTTGAGGATGAAATAAGGTACTAAACTTCAACATTGTCCCATCGCTTTCTATAGTCCCTCCTAAAACTTTGAGGTAAAGCGTGAGCCTCTATTTGACACCATGCTCTCAGACATAGCATTCAATCAAATAATAATATCCACATATAGCTTAGCTAGTCATTTTGAAGCACACCAAGGTCATATAGCAATGAAACGAGCTGTCTTTATGAGGCAATCAACATTCACCCAAACTGCATCAACCGATCAGGGAGTCAGTGGTAAAATAGTGATATAGTCCATTGTAATGCAGTCTCATTTTCAGCCTCGTTTAGGTAGTGGTTGTAGCAAGCCTGCTGGTCTTTGTCTTTTAGCCTTTACTTGCTGACAATTCAGACATTGAACACGCATTAAGCCACATCTGTTTTCATTCCTCTTTTCCAGTACAATCTCTTCAGGTCATGATACATATTGGTACTCCAAGATGTCCTGAATATAGAGTAAAATGGGATTCTTACATTATTTTGCATCTAAGATTCGAGCTTCACTTTCAGGAATGCATAATCATCCTCTGTATCTCAGGACCTTCTCCGCATCCAAAGTAAGTCAGGGTTAGGTTTTCCTTTCTCTAAATCTTCTTGCATCATTCTTAGATATGGATCTAACCAAATTACTGCTTGTACTTCGTCCATCAAATCAGAGATGATCTTTAACGCTATGAACACAAGCGAGGAATTATTGCTCCATAAATCATCCATAAGTTCTCGCTCAATTGGATCATCACGAGTTTCTATTATATGTTGCTCTTCTTCTAAATCTGAATTTGTTGCTGCGGAACACAAGACATTGTTTGTATTAGGTCCTCCTTTTGGCTTCATTATTCCCTTTTTGGTCAAAGCTTCAACTACCACATTAGCCTTGCCTGGAAGACACTGAATATCACAGTCTTAATCCTTCAAGTGTTCCAACCATCTTCTCTGCTCCCTATTCAGCTCTTTTTGGTAAAGAGATAGGTCAAACTCTTGTGATCCAATTTAATCTGAAGTTCTTCTCTGTATAGATAATGTCTCCAAGTCTCGATTGCATGATTTACAGCCACTAACTCCAAGTCATGAGTGGGGTAACTCTTCTCATACTCCTTCAGTTGTCTTCAAGCATATGCAATCGTTTATTTACCTTGCATCAACCCGCATCCTAGACCCAATCTGAAAGCATCAGTGTGTAGGGTAAAAGGTTTCCTTGGTGCTGAAACGATCAAGATGGGAGCTGATATCAACCTTGCTTTTAGAGTCTGGAAACATTCTTCACACGTGTTAGTCCAAATAAACTCCTCTCCCTTTCTGGTTAGCTTGGTAAGAGGTATGGTGATCTTAGAGTAGTTCTCCACGAATCGTCTATAATAACCAGTTATGTAAGACCTGTGTCCATCTAACCCGGTCTTATCACCTTGAACCAGGTTTACCCATCATGGGCGAGTCAAATGGACCAAGGGCGTGAAGGAGATCGAGATCCCAGGTATCAAATCGGCCCTAAAACACTTAATTTAAGGGGAGGGTCGCATACCCAGCCAAGGAGGGTCGGACCACCCAAAACAGAATGTCAGACCCTCAGTTTTGAAGGGAGGGTCGGACAACTTAGAAACCTAGGGTCGACGGGATCATCGACCCTCCCATCGACCCTCAGTTGCCTCCGAAACTGAAATTAGGAAATTTCCTAATTTTCGATTTGGATTCTTTCCTAATCTCAAAAGGACTTATTTTAGGATGTTCCTACTCTACTTAAAGGATGTCCCTAAGCCTCTTTCACTCCTTTCACAACCCTAATTGAATTGAGAGAAAGAGAAGAGAAGGAAAAGAGGAAGAAGAGAAGCAAGGAAGAGAATTTAGCCAAAAGAGAAGAGTTGCAGAGAAGAAGTATTCTTCTCAGGTATGGATACTAATTCCATGAGTTTCTACAGACCTTAGGTTAGATATTGAAGAGAGTGTGATCTCGGAGAAACCCAAACCATCAACCCATGGTTAGGTTTTCATGGGAAACCATAGGAGAATGTATGAAAGCTATTTTAGGTGGATGATTCATGGTTTCAGACCATGGAATGAATGTAGAATGAAATGTAGGAGCAAGCCATAGGACCCCAAGCACGAAGAATGGACTAAAAGAGGGAAATTGACCAAAGTACACCGAGGGTCGCACTGAGGGTCGATGACCATCCGACCCTAGGTGATCCTAACTATCGACCCTCAGTGTTCGGGAAGTTCAGAGTTTGGGGAGGGTCGCACCCAGGGTCGATCAGGACTCCGACCCTACCTCTGACCCTCAGTTAACAGAATGGTTTTTAAATTCAGAATAAATTCTAATTAAATTCTATCGACTTTGTTAGGTCTTCTAGCAATATAATAACAATATAAAGGTGATTCTAAAGCTTGGAAAAGTATCTATTAGGAAGCTAAGGTGAGGAAACAAAACTCTAAACTAATTGGTTAATAACAAACTATTTTTCTATTTTCTTGAGTCCAATGCCATGCTTGATTCTATGCGAGGATGTTTGTAATGTGCATACAACATGTCATCTAATATTTTTATTATTTGTTCATGCATATTTATTTTATTGTTTATAATATGATGATCATGATGATGATGATAGGAATAGGCAATGTGATTGTATGTGTGTGGTTGGTGTACTTGATGCGAGCGAGTATCAGGGGAGGTGTGATGAGAACGTCAATAAATGTTAACCTTTGGTGGGTCTCAGCACTTTAGCTCTATCTCTAACTCATGTCTTGTGCATTAGCATCGTCGTATCGCCATTACTTTAGCAGAACTATTATGTCGTAGAGTATCAGGGGAGGTGGTCTCGGTCCTTGTAGTCTCTGACTCTACCGGGGGGCCTTAGCTCTATCTCTATGGACATTCTGAGGGATGCTGGGGTGAGGCCTTGGATACACTGTTTGGCATTAGGATTGGTTAGTTGCGAGCCCAGTTTGCAGCCCTCGCCAACAGGGGCTTACGTGTTGGTATAACACTATATAGCAATAAACGTTAACCTTTGTTATATAATGTTTATGATTGGGTGCTTGTGAGTCGACGATAAACGTTACCTTCGGGCGGCGTCACACACTTGTGTATATAGGCGGGGTCAATAAACGCGACCTTTGACTACCTAAACCTTTCAATTGCATATTGCGAACTTTAAACCAGACCAAAGATATGAATTGATTGCATGCATATGTAATGTTGCATTGTTTTGTTTACTCACTGAGCCGTGATGTGTGCTCACCCCATCGACGTCGAATATTTTAGTTGTGATGCAGGTTTCACAGCTGAAGACTATGTGAATGCTCCAGTGTACGGAAACGTAGCGGCAATGGAGGTTGAAGCTGAAGAAGATACACATGACTCCTCTTGCGAGTGCAACTCATGTGTATTCGATTAGATATTTTCTAGTTTTCTTTATTTTGATTTATTAAAGACTTGTATTTGATATTTACTTATGTCTCAGTTGATACAGAATAATTTGCTATTTAATTATTAATATCACAGTAGATTCTCAGTTCGTTTTACTATATGACTTCCACTATTGTGTATTTACTCTGATTATGATTATGGATGCATGAGAGTTTAGATAACACGGATATAGCCTACTCGAGATCCTGGTTGAACCGTTGGTTTGCTAGCAGTTCATCACACCATTTTGAATAGTATGGAATTGGGGTGTGAGAACTTGGTATTAGAGCATCTCAGGCCTTGTCCGTTGAACTAACATACATTCGAGACAATTGTGAACTGAGATAGGATAAAAGTAAAAACAGTAATATTAATACATTATAAGCACAAGTGATGATTGAGACCAAATTTAAAAAGAGAATAATGCATCTATAAAAGGGGAAAATATTTTACATTCAATGAGAGAGAAACAAACGTATATACATAGCTAAAGCAGAGTACAGTCCAAAACCCGAACAGTTACTCTGTAGTACAAGGAAAATAAAGTATAATCAAGAAGTTGGAGGTGAAGGTGGAGGCGGGGCCTCACGATCTCGGTCATAGTCCTCAGCATAGACTCTAGTCATCCAGGCTATCTGAGTCTGGGTCGTCTGTCGACTAGCTGTGAGATCAGCTACCCTCCGATCAGTCGCACGCTGAACCTCTATAAGCTCTCCCATCCGTGTGTCTGATATGTGCTGGGCAGCTAACAGCTCATCCACTCTCACACGCTGGGCGGCTAACAGCTCATCCACTCTCACACGCTGAGCGTCTAGCAACTCCTCCATCCTCAAATCAGATCTGTGCTGAGCCTCCCTAATCTCCTGCAGCATCTCCATCATATCAGAAGGTGGGCGTGAAGGACCAGCCGCATGAGAAGGACCAGTCTCAGGTACATGATCCGCTGCAGAAGAAGTACCAACTCCAGTCGCATGCGTAGGTGAAGGCGGTGGTATCGAGTCGACATCCATATACATACGGTCGTCATCATCGACAAGATCCACATGAGCCCTAGCAGCGGCAGCAGCGGCCTCAACGTCAGCCATCTCAATGCGAGTGTGAGGGCGTACCATCTCGTTCCTCTCCTCATCACTGACTTGGGCATCCCACATGCCCATCTTGCTGATAGCCTCCCAATCTAGGGGCGACGAGAAGGTCTTCTCCCGAATCTTCTCATCCACTAAGTCAACCCCCAGGCGGGTTAGAAGAACAGGAATCATGCTTCCATAGGGTAGATTACCCCTATGACCAGACAATGTAGCACTAATCATGGTCCGCATGTTGATGTAGGGAAGGCGACCGGGCTGTCCGGTGCGGATACTATATATCAAAAACTGGGTCAGCCGAGAAACCCTTTCATAGTGCCCACTCTGCGGAATCGGATTATGTTGGATAATCTTGCGGAAGACCCGTGGAGCTGGGCGCGGTAATCGGCTCTCATCCGCCATGATCAGGTCGTAGCAGCTGATTGTCGATCTCTGCCCTCATCTCCATGGAAACAAAATGGGGCTCTCCAGACGCACAGTACACCATGGGGCCATCATAAGGAATGCCCAGCAGATCGGCCAGTTTCCGATAGTCAAATGAAATGTGCACCCCTTTAACATAGCTGGTGATGCGTAACTCTTGACCACGCTTAACGTCATTGTAATTCCCCACCACCTGGAGATTACAATAGAACTGACGCATCAAATCTGGACATGTGCACGTGTCATAAGTGATGACAGGGAGCCACCCCATATCACCAAATGCTCTCTCTACGTTGAACAAGGCTAGCTCAGCCAAGTTCACCATACGACCGCCCTCCACTTTCTTACGAGCATAGTCGACATACTGTGCCTCGGCTTTATTGGAGCGGAAGCGAAGCAGATCATGAACTCTGGGTATCTTGGTACGAGCCATGGTATCTGCAGATAAGAAAGAAAAAGGGAGACAAGGGGTTAATAGGATAAAAATCCGAAATTTAACATTTTAACGACGTAAATTGGCCAAAAGCCTCACTTTTCACCCGTACACGCGGGCAAGAGGACTTACAACATAGCCTACGACACTCACACAGTAGGAAATTGGAACTAACAAAGACCAATTTAAAGAAATTTCAAGAAATCAAAAAATTCTGACAAATTAGGACAAACGATAAAAAATTCATGTTTCTCGATAACCAACTGATGAAACTCAAAAATTATTGAGGGCTTTCGTTCCTTGAGACACCGATAACAAAAGCCCCCAATAAAAATCGAATTTTTACGGTTGGAAAAAGTTTAATTTCAAGAATACCAGTTAAATGAGCAAAAACCTAGAAAAGAAAACCTAGAAACAGGTGAAAATGGGAGAACATACCTGTATGGATGACGTGGACATCGAAACCCGGACTCAAACCGACCAAAAACAGTGGAGTGGCACTGTAGCAACTCAGAGGGGAGAGACGAGTCGAAACGGGAGGGAAATAATAAGAAATGACTCAAAATCGGATCTTAAAAATCTGATTTTTGGTCTGAGGGTCGGACAATTCGACCAGAACCATCGACCCTTGGATCGACCCTCCCATCGACCCTCGGATCGACCCTCCCATCGACCCTCGGCTCTCGGGAATCTGACAGAAAACTAAGGGTCGGAACTGAGGGTCGGACACCCATCGACCCTCACATCGACCCTTAGCTCTCGGGATGAACAGGTTATTCCCAGGGTCGGATACTAAGGGTCGGACATACCATCGACCCTGCATAGAAAAGACAGTACTTTTTTTAAAATGAATTGAATTTTGAAAGTTTACATCGATTAACGTGCCTACATGGAATATCAATGATTTCTCATTTATTTTGGATGATTTTCAGGCACCACCCATCTCAGAAGAAAATATGTCTGGAAGAAGAGTAACCATACAGAGCCAAAATGCAGTTCCACCACCACCACCTGTGGAGGAAACTAGCCAGGAGAATGTACATGTCTCAGGAAATCCAGATCAGGCAAATCCTATAAATTTTCCACCTCCACCACCGAAACTAGCAACCGTAGTTATGAACCTAGCTCAGCAGCTGCAACAGATGCAACATGCACAGGCTCAAATGCAGGTTGCAATGGGAATCATGTTCCAAGCTGCTCACGCTACACCCATGCAGACGGGACAAGCCAGTGCAGCACCGGTGGGTAACCACCCAGCACCTCAGACACCTCAACAACCTGCTGCACAAATTCCAGTACCTGGTTCGAAAGCAGCTCAGGTTAATTATCAGTATCCACCCCCTATGTTTGAGGCATACGCCCAAAATCAGATGGATCACTCTCGACTGGTTGAGAGGTTTATGAAGATGAAGCCCAGGGAATTTAATGGCAAACTGTCTGATCCATTATGGCCAGCACACTGGATAGACGAGATGGAGAGAAATTTCCTCATGATGACTATTACAGAGGAAGAAAAAGTATTATGTGCCACCTTCATGCTGAAGGGTGACGCACATCATTGGTGGAAATCAGCCAAGGCTTACTTACTAACCAAGCACGCCCAACTGACTTGGGCCGTTTATAAAGAAGCTTTCTTTGAGAAATATTTTTCACGAAGCTTCAGAGATTCTATGGAGAAGGAGTTCCTGAGTCTATATCAGGGACAAATGTCAGTGGATCCATATCAATAGCGTTATGAGGAGCTATTTTTCTTTGCACCACTTAGTATGCAAGAAGAGGACACCAAAACCCATAGGTTTGTCACGGGACTCAGGGGAAGGATCAGAGAACATGTACTGGGCTTAGAAAAGAAGATTTATAATGAAGCTGTCCAAATAGCTCGGGTTATTGAATCGAGCTAGAAGGAGAGTTATTTCACACAGAACCGGGGTATCAAAAGGCCAGCTGGAAATACTTACAACGGAGGGAACAACAAGACATTTAAACCCTTCCGTGCTCAGGGCTTTACTGCTACACCCAGGACTACTCCAGTAGCTCAACATCAGCCAAAGCCAAATTCTGAAGGCCCAAAGTGTTTTAACTGCAACCAACCGGGACATATGGCAAGGGAGTGCCCTAAGCCCAAGAAGAAGTTCCATCAGGGACGGGTATATGCTGTTACATCCGAGGATGCTGCCGCATCACCCGATGTGGTCACAGGTATGACTGAAACTTTTAAAGTTGTAACTACATTGTATGAGCATGTAGACTAAGTAAAATAAATCATAGGTATCGTACCTATAAATGGCGTACCCGCCAGAGTACTCTTTGATTCAGGAGTTACTCATTCATTCATATCTATGTCATTCGGAAAGAAGATAAACTTACCCATCAAAACATTAGACTACAAATTACTTGTACAGTCACCGATGGGGTTAGAAGTGGAATTAGAGAAAGGCTATGGACCATGTCCACTTCTCATTGGCGAGAAAACCTTAGATGCAACCTTGATACAACTTGAGATGGCAGACTTTGACGTCATCTTGGGAATGGACTGGTTAGCTCGTCATTCTGCAAACCTATTATGCGCTGAAAAGAAGCTAACATTTAAAGACAAAGAAGGAGCAGAATTTAGTTTTTCGGGAACCAAACTTCCCCGTAGATGCAAGCTCATACTCTCAGCACTAAAGGTTAAGATGTGCCTTGAGAAGGGGGCAGTCGGGTATCTAGTATCAGTGGTCGACCTAACCAAGGAAGCACCACAAATGGAAGATATTGAAGTTGTGCGTGACTATCCCGACGTATTTCCAGAGGAACTACCAGGATTACCACCCGACCGAGCCACAGAGTTTGTGATAGACCTTGTACCTGGAGCCGCACCAGTATCAAAAGCACCTTACAGAATGGCTCCTACTGAACTGAAGGAACTGAAAGTGCAATTACAGGAACTGCTGGACAAGGGTTATATTTGACCCAGTATATCACCATGGGGAGCGCCGGTGTTATTCGTGAAGAAGAAGGACGGTAGCGTTCGATTATGCATCGACTATCGGGAGTTGAATAAACTGACAATCAAGAATCGATATCCACTACCTCGGATCGATGACTTGCTCGATCAGCTGCAAGGAGCAAATGTATTTTCTAAGATTGACCTTCGATCAGGCTATTATCAGTTGAAGATTAAAGAGGGTGACATTCCGAAGACAGCTTTCAGGACCAGATATGGACATTATGAGTTCTTGGTCATGTCTTTTGGATTAACAAACGCACCAGCAACTTTTATGGAACTAATGAACTGGGTTTTCCATGATATGTTGGATACATCGGTTATAGTATTTATTGATGATATATTGGTATACTCCAAGGACGAAGAAACTCGTATCAAGAACCTAAACGCCGCCCTACAACGTTTTTAAGGAAAGAGAAGCTATATGCCAAATTTTCAAAGTGTGAGTTTTGGCTAAGTGAAGTCGCCTTCTTAGGCCATGTAGTATCCGCTAAAGGAATCAAAGTGGACCCCAGTAAGATTGAGGCTATTGTAAAGTGGGAAGCACCAAAGAGTGTTTCAGAAAATAGAAGTTTTCTAGGTCTAGCTGGTTATTATCGGAGATTCGTAGAAGACTATTCCCGGATGGCTGTACCTCTTACCAGTCTGACTAAGAAAGGTGAAAAGTTTGTATGGACGGATAAATGTGAGAAGAGCTTCCAAACATTGAAGACCATATTGATATCCACTCTGATTTTGACTAATTCCCATTCCTGGACAGACATTTACTTTATACACTGATGTGTCGGGACTCGGACTAGGATGTGTGCTTATGCAAGGAGAGCAAGTAATTGCTTACGCCTCGAGATAATTAAAGATACATGAGAAAAATTACCCCACCCATGATTTAGAGTTAGCGGCAGTAGTACATGCTGTCAAGATATGGAGACATTATCTATACGGAGAGAAATTTCAGATTAAGTCGGACCATAAAAGTCTTACTTATTTATTTAATCAGAAGGAGTTAAATATGAGACAAAGAAGATGGCTGGAACTATTGAAAGACTATGATTGTGATATCCAGTATCATCTGGGAAAAGCGAACGTATTAGCGGATGCGTTAAGCAGAAAGGCAATGATAAAATCGCAAGGAGAGGTTAGCACAACTACAACAATGTGTACTACCAGAATGGTATTCAATCACGACAATGAGCAATATGTGACAGACGCAACGGATGAGTCAGCCAACCAAGGGTTTGTTCATCAGTTTTCGAACATGTTCGGTGCATTGAAGATTATACCGGACATAATGGATGAAGTGAAAACAGCTATCAAATCAGATCCTTATCTGAGAACAGTACAAGAAGATATCGAGAAAGGTCGGACTAATCCTGAGTTCACCTTGGACGAAGAGAGAGTACTGAAATACAAAGGAAGAATATGTGTACCTGAAACAGAAAGTATGGACATTAGACACCGACTGATGAAAGAAGCCCATACCACCATCTATTTGATACATCCTAGAAGTACAAAAATGTATCATGACCTAAAGAAACTATATTGGTGGAGAGGAATGAAAGCAGATGTAGCCAAGTTCGTGTCTCAATGCCTAAATTGTCAGAAAGTAAAAGCTGAACGACAAAGACCCGCATGACTATTACAGCCATTACCGGAACCAGTATGGAAATGAGACTGCATCACTATGGACTTCGTCACGGGACTACCACTGGCTCCTCGAGTAGTTGACGCAGTTTGGGTGATTGTGGACCGTCTGACTAAAACAGCTCGCTTCATACCTATACGACCTCAGTATACACTGGAAAGGTTAGCAAAGCTGTATGTGGATAATATTGTTCGGTTACATGGTGTTCCAGAAAGCATTGTGTCTGATAGAGATCCACAATTTACTTCCTAGTTTTGGGAAGGATTGCAAAAGGCTATGGGTATAACGTTGAAGTTCAGTACTGCATTCCACCCACAGACAGACGGACAGTCAGAGCGTACAATTTAGATTCTAGAAGATATGCTACGAGCATGTGTAATTGATTTCAAAGGATCATGGGATGAGAAGTTACCATTGATCGAGTTCGCTTATAACAATAGCTATCAGGCTACTATACATATGTCACCTTATGAAGCATTGTATGGCAGGAAGTGTCGAACTCCTTTGTTTTGGAATGAAGTTGGAGAACGTAGTATTGTTGGGCTGGAATTTGTTGAAGAGACTTGCCGGGTGGTTGACATTATCAAGGAAAGAGTAAGAACAGCTCAGAACCGTCAGAAGCAATATGCAGATACTCGACGCAGAGATCTGGAGTTCGCCGTGGGTGATAAAGTATTCTTGAAAGTATCGCTTATGCGAGGATTGAAAAGGTTCGGACAGAAAGGGAAGCTAAGTCCAAGATATGTCGGGCCATATGAAATTCTAGCTAAGAGTAGTAAGGTGGCTTATCAGTTAGCACTACCACCAACTATGTCGAGTGTGCATGACGTATTTCACATTTCCCTATTGAAGAAGTATGTCAAGGATCCAACGCACGTGTTGACAGTAGATTTACCGGATTTGACTGATGATTTGACATTCAAAGTAACACCAACAGAAATCACCAGCCGAAAGGTTCAACGTCTACGCAACCGGGATATCTATTATGTTAAGGTCACATGGAAAAGTAGAGACATGGAAGAAATTACATGGGAAGAAGAAAATGCTATTCGAAAGCAATACCCTCACTTATTTGATTCAAAAGGTACGTACAATTTCGAGGACAAAATTTTTATAAGTAGGGGGGAGTTATAAGAACCCGTGTCAATCTAACCCGGTCTTATCACCTTGAACCAGGTTTACCCATCATGGTCGAGTCAAATGGACCAAGGGCGTGAAGGAGATCGAGATCCCAGGTATCAAATCGACCCTAAAACACTTAATTTAAGGGGAGGGTTGCATACCCAGCCAAGGAGGGTCAGACCACCCAAAACAGAAAGTCAGACCCTCAATTTTGAAGGGAGGGTCAGACAACTTAGAAACCTAGGGTCGACGGGATCATCGACCCTCCCATCGACCCTCAGTTGCCTCCGAAACTGAAATTAGGAAATTTCCTAATTTTCGATTTGGATTCTTTCCTAATCTCAAAGGGACTTATTTTAGGATGTTCCTACTCTACTTAAAGGACGTCCCTAAGCCTCTTTCACTCCTTTCACAACCCTAATTGAATTGAGAGAAAGAGAAGAGAAGGAAAAGAGGAAGAAGAGAAGCAAGGAAGAGAATTTAGCCAAAAGAGAAAAGTTACAGAGAAGGAGTATTCTTCTCAGGTATGGATACTAATTCCATGAGTTTCTACAGACCTTAGGTTAGATATTGATGAGAGTGTGATCTCGGAGAAACCCAAACCATCAACCCATGGTTAGGTTTTCATGGGAAACCATAGGAGAATGTATGAAAGCTATTTTAGGTGGATGATTCATGGTTTCAGACCATGGAATGAATGTAGAATGGAATGTAGGAGCAAGCCATAGGACCCCAAGCACGAAGAATGGACTAAAAGAGGGAAATCGACCAAAGTATACCGAGGGTCCACCGAGGGTCGATGACCATCCGACCCTAGGTGATCCTAACTATCGACCCTCAGTGTTCGGGAAGTTCAGAGTTTGGGGAGGGTCGCACCCAGGGTCGATCAGGACTCCGACCCTACCTCCGACCCTCAGTTAACAGAATGGTTTTTAAATTCAGAATAAATTCTAATTAAATTCTATCGACTTTGCTAGGTCTTCTAGCAATACAATAACAATATAAAGGTGATTCTAAAGCTTGGAAAAGTATCTATTAGCAAGGTAAGGTGAGAAAACAGAACTCTAAACTAATTGGTTAATAACAAACTATTTTTCTATTTTCTTGAGTCCAATGCCATGCTTGATTCTATGCGAAGATGTTTGTAATGTGCGTACAACATGTCATCCAATATTTTTATTATTTGTTCATGCATATTTATTTTATTGTTTATAACATGATGATGATGATGTTGATAGGAATAGGCATGTGATTGTATGTGTGTGGTTGGTGTATTTGATGCGAGCGAGTATCAGGGGAGGTGTGATGAGAACGTCAATAAACGTTAACCTTTGGTGGGTCTCAGCACTTTAGCTCTATCTCTAACTCAAGTCTTGTGCATTAGCATCGTCGTATCGCCATTACTTTAGCAGAACTATTATGTCGTAGAGTATCAGGGGAGGTGGTCTCGGTCCTTGTAGTCTCTGACTCTACCAGGGGGCCTTAGCTCTATCTCTATGGACATTCTGAGGGATGCTGGGGTGAGGCCTTGGATACACTGTTTGGCATTAAGATTGGTTAGTTGCGAGCCCAGTTTGCAGCCCTCGCCAACAGGGGCTTACGTGTTGGTATAGCACTATATAGCAATAAACGTTAACCTTTGTTATATAATGTTTATGATTGGGTGCTAGTGAGTCGACGATAAACGTTACCTTTGGGCGGCGTCACACACTTGTGTATAGAGGCGGGGTCAATAAACGCGACCTTTGACTACCTAAACCTTTCAATTGCATATTGCAAACTTTAAACCAGACCAAAGATATGAATTGATTGCATGCATATGTAATGTTGCATTGTTTTATTTACTCACTGAGCCGTGATGTGTGCTCACCCCCTCGACATCAAATATTTTAGTTGTGATGCAGGTTTCACAGTTGAAGACTATGTGAATGCTCCAATGTATGGAAACGTAGCGGCAATGGAGGTTGAAGCTGAAGTAGATACACATGACTCCTCTTGCGAGTGCAACTCATGTGTATTCGATTAGATATTTTCTAGTTTTCTTTATTTGGATTTATTAAAGACTTGTATTTGATATTTACTTATGTCTCAGTTGATACAGAATAATTTTCTATTTAATTATTAATATCACAATAGATTCTCAGTTCGTTTTACTATAAGACTTCCGCTATTGTGTATTTGCTCTGATTATGATTATGGATGTATGGGAGTTTAGATAACACAAATATAGCCTACTCGAGATCCTGGTTGAACCTTTGGTTTGCTAGCGGTTCATCACACCATTCTGAATAGTGCGGAATTGGGGTGTGACAAGTTAAGCCCAAGAAACTTCTAATCTCTACAATGTTCTTAGGTACTTCTCACCCTATGATTTATTCTATCTTACTAGGGTCCACCTTTATTTCTTCTGATGATACTATGTGACCCAAGAAGATCACTTAGTTTAACCAAATCTCATACTTCTTGGACTTGACATAAAGCTTCTTCATTCTCAGCCATTGTAAGGCTCCTCCAAGGTCTGTTACAAGACTTTCTTCATCTTTGGAATAAACCAATATATAGTCTACGAAAACTATGACCGACGTGTCCAACATGTCATGAAACACCCAGTTCATCAGCTCCATAAAAGATGTAAGGGCATTGGTCAAACCAAAAGACATGACTAGGAACTCATAATGTTCGTACCTGGTTTCAAAAGATGTCTTCGAAATATCGCTATCCAAATTCTTCAGCTGATGATATCTTGATCGAATATCAATCTTAGAAAATATCTTTGCTCCTTGTAGCTGATTAAACAAGTCATCGATCTGAGGTAGTAGATATCGATTCTTGATCGTAAGCTTTTTTAGTTCCTAGTAATTAGTACATAGCCAAACACTATCATCCTTCTTCTTCATAAATTGCATTGGTGCTCCCCGTGATGCTGTACTTAACCAATTAGAACCTATGTTTAATAACTCCTATAGTTGAGTCTTTAATTCCTTCAACTCTGTAAGAGCTATTCTATAGGGTGCCCTTGACATCAGTGCCGTATAAGTCGATAATGACTCAGTCGCACGATCAAGTGGCGACCCGGGTAACTCTCCTGGAAACACATCAGGGAATTTATACATTACATCAAAATCTTCCATCTGTGGTGCTTCTTTAGTAGAATCTACCACATATACCATATATCCAACTCCTTTTTTTTCAAGCATCTCTTCGCCTTTAGTACAGAGAGGATAATCTTCCGCTTCCTAAGCAATATGCTTCCAATAAAACCAAATTAGGTGCCATCTTTGTTCTTAAATGATAACCTCTTCTATGCACATAATCTCTTGTAGAGTGTTGAGACAACTAGTTTATCCCCAAGACGACATCAAAGTCTGCCATCTCAAGTCGAATTAGGTTGCATCCAAGTTCCATCCATCCATATGATTCGAACATTGTTCATAACACTCATCCAATAGAACATCTAGTCCAAAATGGCTTGAACTAGCAAATTTTGGTATAAGGTCTTAAGAGCACATCTAGCTCCTTCATCTGTTATGGTTTTTCAAAGACTATCGTCAATGATCTCATATTACACTTAGTAGCTTACATCTCTCTTATCACTACTGTTTTACCCTGATCTCTCTTCCATATATTTCGAAAAACATCTTTTGCTTGGTTACTCTCTACATATCCCAAGTTTACCTATAAGCATTAGGGTATATGCTTATATTCCTATTAATTCCAATAAACTCACTTTTGGTCTTTTACTTAATCATCTCACTCGACGTTGGGATTAACTCAATAATCATTGTACTAATCCGAATACTATCAATGCCATGATTTTTTACTTCATCCGTGTATCCACTTTTAGATATGCTTTTAGAAATCTTTTGCCTTGTCAAAATTCATACCGATATAGCCATTTGTAACTCTACTTGAGTGCTATCTACTCTTTACTAGCTACTCTTGGTAGTTCTCACTTCTTGTTCATGCACTCTTTTACAGGTCATGACTCAAATCTATATATCCAACAATCTCAAAACTGATTCTCCATTACTTCGTCTGAGGTTTCTTGGCTATAGAGATCATCTGAATCCAATCGCCTTTCATAATTTTCTTTATTAATCAAGCATATTTATCAAAGAAGATCGGGGAATATAAGAATCAGAAAATTTAACCAAAAGTGATTCACTTCTTTAATTCGAATTCAATATGATGATGAGCTTTTGTTTTTGTCTAGTAAACTTTGGTTTAAAGGATCATGAGTAAATCTATGGTAATCCAACCAGCATCCAAAGGTCGTTAGGTTGCACGGTGGTCATAATACATGGAAGTAGAGATTCTATAGCTCTCAGCCTCATGGTTATAGGTTCTATCGAGTATATAATGCCATTGGTCAAGGCACTATAGGAATAAATATGGAGAAAATTTTGGTACATCAATAAATCAGGTATAAATCGAAAAGATGTACGCTCAACATGTTTAAACCTTTAACTGTTCATTCAGTTCATGTCGCTACTCATGTTGTCGATCAAGAGAGTGGCTTAGATTGGTATAATCAGGACTAATTAATAGGTTGAATCGAGAAGGTATCTTGTCAAGGTACGAGAATTTAAAATCAGGTATGTGCATCCTCTATAATCATAAGAGTAAGTCAATGATGCATCGCATCCTATATACACCTGTCTAGATATATGGCCACAATAGATTCAATCCCATGCTGAAAATGTCTGAGGCTTTATCTTCAGAAAACATTTCTCAATCCTTGTTGGATCATTCTACCATGGGACAGCTATCCCATACATCGGTGGCTGCTAAGGGCATCCTACCTTGATACACTGCTTGTTGTGCACTAAGCTTCTGCATTAGGGTATGCATTATTGGGACCTACTATATGGTATACACTATGTTATGGTCAACGGGTGCTAGAGGTATAGTGTTACTACTAACTAGTATTGTACTTTGTCTGACCTGGAGGTGTTGGTGTAGCATTGGCAAATAGGGTAGTGATTCCCATGGTAACTTGCATAACCGGTATTGTAAGAACCGTGCTCTAAAAACCTGGTTTAACCCATGGTTTACATTGTGACAGGTCTCCCAATCATAACCGGACTGGAAGGCGAGGCCGGGTGACGAACCACGAGATCCAGGTATGAGAAATGGTGTATAAAAATGTAAATTTTACATACAGGTCTCACTAGTGAGACCGGTATGTGCTACCTGTATGTGCTAAAACGGCTGGAGACGGACTCCAGTGGGTCCCACACTCCGAATTAAAAATTGGAAAGTTTCTAAATGTGGGAAACCTTCCTAGAACGGTCTCCCACTATTAATATGCACCTTAACCCTCCTTAGATCCTTCCAAACCCTAGCCGTCTGGAAGAGATTTGAGAAGGAGAAAGGAGGAAGGAGACCGCTCAAGAAGAGGGATTTTCTGTTGGAAGAGCACGCCGCCATCCGACAAACACCGGTAAGTGATCAACCCTCTTAGTAATGTTAGGATTTTGGATCTGAGCAGTGAAATGGCGCAACGATCCAAAATCCTAGAACCTCCAAAACCCTAGTTCTTTTAAGATCCAATCAGGGATTGATGCGACGTCATAGTCGAAACCTAGAAGGCTAAACGAGTATCTGGACCTTAGAATGGTTTAGGAAAGACCCTAGAAACCAAGCCGATGACCGATGGGGAGGGAGATCCGAGATCGGGCTCTCAGATCCTAACCGCCGGACCTAACCGCTGGACAATAAGTCCTGCGGTATATACTGCCGAACATACTGGCTGGACCTAAGTCCAGTGGTATAGCCCTGCGGTATATACCACAGGACATACCGGCTAGACTGAAAGGTCCTGCGGTATGGGCCTACGGTATATACCGCAGGCGCATACCGGTCTCGCTCTGAGTGAGACCGGTATATATCGTAGGACATACCGGTCTCACTCTACTGAGACCGGTACCGCGGCCGATATGCTTACCGAAGCCTATTTGCTTGTCCAGACTTGGTTCTGACCAACTATAACCCTAATAATGTAATTCTAACCTATGAGTATGATTATGTAAAACCTGTAGACAGCGTGAGTAGACCCTGTGACGCAGAACGGGCTTGTTATCACGCTTCAGGTAAGGGACAAGACCCCAAACCCTAAATAATCAAATAACAGTAAACCGTTGTGATTAATTTGTATCTGTGTTTATTGTCTGGTGTTTGTGCATTTCATATGCCATTTTAGTTGTTTAAATTATTATTATCTGTTCATACATTTCATATCATAGGATGTTGGTTGTTTAGGCATGTAGATGTTTTTAGTTAGTGTGTGGAATGTGAAGGAGAGTGGAGCCCTGGATATATCCTCACACTAACACCTTTTCGTATCACCGTCTACCTTAGCGGACTTGGTGTGAATAGGGTATCAGGGGGAGGACATGGGATTATGGTTCAACCTGCCCACCAGACTCGAGCCCTATCTCTATGTCGTAGGAAGCCGTACTAGGGTGGGGCCATAGATATTGTATTGACATATAGGACTGGTTAGAAATGGAACCCACTTGTAAGCCCTTGCCAATAGGGGTTTAGGTATTGGTATGGTGTAGGGTATCAGGGGGAGGATGCGGTAGTGTGGATTGTTGCCTGACCGCCAAACTCTAGCTCTATCTCTATACCGGAGTGAGTGATGTGGGGCAACAACAGTAGTGTGGATTGTTGCCTGACTGTTGGGTGTGCTCACACTCTCGTGCATGGAGGTGCGATGGTCGCCAAACCTCACCATAGCATTTTGCAAGTTATACCTGACCCAAATTGTAATGTTATCTCATGCATTTTGTATGTTGCATTGGTTTTGTACTTACTGAGCTAAGTTGTGAGCTCACCCGAATATATATATATATTCTTTCTTTTCAGATTTTGATGCAGGGTACACAGTTGATGACTTCATGACTGCCCCAGCGTATGGTACAATGGCTGCCATTGACACTCAGACAGTAGAGGACGAGCATGACGCATCATGCGAGTGCTCATTCTGTGTTTTCCTTTAGAGAGGGTTTATTTTAAAACAATACATTGTAATATTTTATTATTTAAGTTTGTGAATGATGGAATAATTTGGATAATTATTTTATTTACAATATAGAGCTCAGTTCATTTATCTATTAATTTCGCTGTTATTTATTATTCTCTGATTATGTTAGACTGCTTGGGATGGTTTGTTGACACGGTCTATTGAGATCCTGGTGTGAGCCGTGGTTTGGAGACGGTTCACTCACACTTCTGGTTCAATCGAAATTGGGGTGTAACAACTTGGTATCAGAGCACTTAGGCTCTTTCCAGCTAACCATTCTGCATATAACTGTGTCCAATGAACTGAGATAGGAAATTAAAAACTTTAATAAAAACACACCATAATGTTTGATGCCTGAGACTTAAAAGAAGATGCATAATATACTATTAATGAAAGAGAAATTTTAAGCACTGAAGTTTTTGAAGAAAACCAATTAACTCTTTAACAATATGAACATAAATAAATACAAAGTGTACGACAGAGTATAGTCCACAAGTTAGACAGTTACTCTGTTAACAAAATTAACCACACATAAATAAAAATGAAACTAGATCAGATTATGGTGGAGATGGGGGCCTGGGTGGTATCGGATTTGTGATATCATAATCACGCTCGTACACCTCTCTAAGCCAATGAACCTGGTCTTGCGTGACCCGTAGGCTGCGAGCTAGACGCCCCAAGTCCTGACTCATCTCCCGTTGAGCGTCTCGAATCTCCATGAGCATGCTCATCACTGTATCTGGAGGAGGCTGAGATGGTCCTACAACTGGAGAAGGCTGGGGTGTAGGTGCAGGGATCTCCTCCATGTGTGCATCCCCATCACCTCTTACCTCAGCTGTTGCTGCTGCTGCTACTGTGGCTGCCGCCTGGCTCCTAGGTGGAAGAGGATGAGCCTGAAGCTCCTCGTCACTAAGCTCTAGAACATCCATCTGCATCTTATAGATGGCCTCAACATCTATGTCAGAACTCATAGTGACCTCAAAAGCTGGCTCTCCACGCCTGTCCACACCTAAGCGGTGCAACAACGCTGTAATCAACCTTCCGTATGGGAGATTCCCTGTTACATTGGGCCTCGCTGCATGAATCATGATACGGATGATCAGGTAAGGCAGGCAGACTCGGTGCCTGGTAGTAACATAGTAGGTGATGTACTGAGTCAACTTGGACACCTCTCCATAGTGACCACTCTGGGGAACGATGTCATGCTGTATAATACGGCAGTATAAGCGAGGCACGGGATGAAGGTTCATAGCTATTATGATACTACCTGGTAACAAAATCTGTTCAGCAATGGCTACTCTCATGTCCTCAGTAAGATACCCTTTAGCTCTGGGTGGATAGTAGATAAGTTCCTCGTCGTCTGGAATCTCGAGAAGTGTAGCCAACTCAGCCATATTGAAGGAGACCATCACTCCTTTCACATAGCTAGTAATCTGGAGATCCCTAGCATGTTCCTAGTCATTTGGATTCCCTTCTACCTCCAGTTTTACCAAATTGGGACGAGTGGTCTCATTGTACTGAATAATGGGCAACCAGCCCATCACCCCAAAGGTGGCCTCAACATCGAAGCGGTGCAGGTGTTCCAAGTTCACAAAATGACCCGATTCAATATGTTTAACTCGGAACCATAAAAGGCACGCCGCTGCAGCCTCTAACCGGGAAAATTTCTCATCATAGAGATGGGGAGGAGGATGTGGCCTGTGCATACCCGGCGCAAAAGATCGTTTACCCACCCCACGATGTCCAGACATGTTGCAAACTGTTGAATAAAGGAAAATATGAGAAAGTTAGGAAAGAAATTGTCAAAATTTCGGCAGCATAACGGCAGAAAATGTAGCAAAAGCCTCAAACTCACCCATTATGGGTAGGAGGACTTATGTGATGACACTATGCTAATATATGATCAAAAATTTCAACACAAGACAAAGAAATAGAGGCAGAACAGCAGAATTTTTCAAAAATTTCAAAAAAAAAAAAAAAAACCTAGAAACCTAGGTTAAAAGTTGAATTTTTAGGATTTCTTCCAAACCAACCAATGGAACTTCGAATAGGTTGAGGGGTTTTGTTCATTTAGACCCCAAGAACCTTTCTCAAGCAAAGAAAGAAGTTTTCTATGGTTAAAAATTTTCAAATCAAGAAAATATAGGTTTTGGCATGAAAGACGATGAAATTTTTTATCAAAGAGAGGAAGGAAAGGAGAAGCTTACCTTAGAGATGAGTTTGATACTCTTGGTTGAGGGAAAACACTCTTAGAAACACCGGTTGGACTGTAAAGACTCAGTAACACGGAGAAGAATCGCTACCGGAGTAAACACCAAAGAGAGAAAGTGAGAAATGAGACAAAAATCACGATTTTAAAGGGGTTTTCAGTGATACCGGTCGCACCCAAGGACTGGTAAGTGCGACCGGTACCTCCTGTGGTATGGTGCAACCGGTATGTACCGTAGGTTGAGTGAGACCGGTACCGCAACCGGTACCTCCTGGGGGCTGGAAACTCTAAACCATTTCCCATACCGGCCGAGCCACTACTACAGAACCCCAAGCCGGTATGGTACGACCGGAATCTAGGATTTTGCCTAGAAAATTCCGAGTAAAATTTAACATTTTTCTGTTTGCCTTCGACTGATATTTATTGTTCGTATATGTTGAGACTAAATAATATCGTTTTGAATAATTGTCTCATTTGTCTCATATGTGTTCAATGCAGTCAGATATCATAAGGAGAGTCCAGTAGGCCACAATGGTGAGAGGAAATGGTCGTAGAATTCCTCGCAGACACCGTCACTCAAGGGCACCCCCAATAGAGAGAAATTCAGGGACAGAAAACTCTGAAGAGAATGAAGAGAGGGAAAATGGGGTAGAACTTAACCCTCTCAACGAAAGTGAAAATCAGGTGAGAAACAATGAAGAATCTCCACTGCCGGGTCAGACACACACAAACTCTGAGACCCTAATGGCAAATTTGGTCACCCACATGGAGGCACAGCAAAAGAAGTTCTTCGACGAAATGTTGAAGATGTTTAGGCCACTTGGGCCTGTACCGACCCAAGCAAATGCGGTACCAGTGGGGGTTAGCACAGCTGCTGCGGGACGACAATAACCGAACCAACACAACATGTTTTCCCAGTCGGTTACAGGGACACCCACCCCTAACCAGGACCAGGGTGCATATCAGGGTGCATACCATGGTGGGTATCAGGGAGTGAATCAGAGTGGTTACTCATATCAACCACAATGGTATGGTCAGGCACCCTATGGACAGTCACCATATGGACAGAGTAGTCTGTCTAGAGCAGTGGATGGATTTCTAAAATTAAAGCCACCAACTTTTATAGGAAAGCAAGGTAAAACACTATGGCCAGCACAATGGATAGCTGAGATGGAAAAGAACTTTAGCTTGCTAGAGTGTTCTGATGAGGATAAAGTATTATATGCCACCCATATGCTGAAGGAAGAAGCCAATGGATGGTGGAACTCGACCAGAGCATATTTGGAAACAAAGCACCAGATAGTCACTTGGCCTATATTCAAAGAGACATTCTTTGAAAAATACTTTCCAAGACCAGATGGAGAAGAGTTCCTCAATCTATAGCAGTCTCAGATGACCGTAGAGGCATACCAACAGAGGTATGAGGAGTTGTTTTTCTTCGCTCCAACCAGTATGCAGGAGGAAGAAACTAAGACACGTTGCTTCGCAATGGGTCTTCGGGGTGTTATAAGAGAACATGTGTTGGGGCGAGGACTAAAGATCTATAATGAAGCTGTACAGGTGGCGTGAGTCATTGAAGCAAGCCAGAGAGATAACTTCTTTGCACATAATAGGGGTCTGAAGAGGCCTAACCCTAAGGTCCAAGGTGGAAGAAGCAATAGACCATATCGTCCATTCAGGCCACCAGCTAGCACTGTGCCACCCAGACCTATTCTTGCAGTGACACAGCAAGAAACGGGACAAAACTCCAATGTGAAGTGTTTTAATTGTCAACAGGTGGGTCACTATGCCAGAACATGCCCACTACCAAAGAGGGAACAGCAGCAAGGCAAAGTTTATGCCGTTAGTATAGAGGAGGCAGCTGCATCACCAAATGTAGTTACTGGTATGATTCTATACTGACTCCTTAGTTATTGCATTAATTGTTTGAGCATATAAAACTAAAGGAAAAATTAAAAAACCTCAGGTATAGTAAATATAGCATGGGTACCCGCCAGAGTCTTATTTGACTCGGGGGCCACCCATTCCTTTGTGTTAGTATCATTCAGGAAAAGACTAGATCAACCCATCAAGACTTTGGAACCAAGTTTGTTAGTTCGATCCCCCATGGGAATGGAAGTAGTATTAGAAGAGTATTATGGGCCTTGCCCAGTACATATTGAAGAACGAGAGTTGGAAGCCAATCTAGTCCAGCTAGAGATGTCAGATTTTGATGTCATTCTGGGAACAGACTGGTTATCTCAGCATTCAGCAAGCCTGTTATGTGTTGAAAAGAAATTAGTTTTCAAGGACAGTGAAGGAACGGAGTTCAACTTTAAAGGGACTAAGTTGCCTAGGAAGAGAAAGCTTATACTCTCAGCCCTAAAAGCAAGGAAGTGCTTAGAGAAGGGAAGAGTAGGATACCTTGTATCAGTAGTGGATGTGACCGCTGATTTTCCCAAAATGGAAGATATAGAGGTAGTGCGGGAATTCCTGATGTGTTTCCAGAAGACCTACCCGAATTACCACCAGACAGGGCGACTGATTTTGTGATAGATCTCCTACCAAGGGTGGCACCTGTGTCCAAGGCACCCTACAGGATGGCTCCCATAGAGTTGAAGGAGTTGAAAACCCAGCTACAAGAATTATTAAACAAGGGCTTCATAAGGCCGAGTATCTTACCTTGGGGAGCACCGGTGCTATTTGTCGAGAGTTAAACAAGCTCACCATCAAGAACAGGTACCCACTACCTAGAATAGGTGACTTGTTTGATCAACTACAAGGTTCAAGTGTATTCTCAAAGATTGATCTGAGGTCAGGGTATCATCAACTCAAGATCAAGGACGCAGATATTCCCAAGACAGCTTTCAGAACGAGATATGTCCACTATGAATTCCTTGTGATGTCCTTTGGGTTGACCAATGCACCTGCATCGTTTATGGAGCTAATGAACCGAGTGTTCCATGACATGTTGGACATTTCGGTTATAGTATTCATAAATGATATTTTAGTATACTCCAAGGACAAGGAGATGCATGCAATGCATTGAAGAGCGGCATTACAAAGACTAAGAAGAGAGAAGCTCTATGCAAAGTTGAAGAAATGTGAATTTTGGCTAGACGAAGTGGCCTTCTTGGGTCACGTGGTATCTACAGAAGGAATTAAGGTGGATCCCAGCAAAATTTCAGCCATAGTAGGATGGAAGGCACCGAAGACAGTTGCTGAAATTCGTAGCTTCCTGGGCTTAGCTGGATATTACAGAAGGTTTGTGGAAGATTATTCCAAGATTGCCGTTCCACTCACCAGGTTGACCAAGAAGAGGGAGAATTTCGTATGGACTGAAGAATGTGAGAAATGCTTTTAGACACTGAAGTCAAGACTGGTTTCAACACCTATATTGACTATTCCTGCTCCAGGCCTACCATTCACGCTGGATACAGATGCTTCAGGTTTGGGACTGGGATGTGTGCTGATGCAAGGAGAATAGGTGATCACCTATGCATCGAAACAATTAAAGGAGCATGAGAAGAACTATCCTACTCATGACCTAGAATTGGCAGCAGTCATTCATGCTATCAAGACTTGGAGGCACTACCTGTATGGTGAGAAATTTCAGATTAAGTCTGACCACAAAAGTCTGACATATCTTTTCACCCAAAAAGACCTGAACATGAGGCAGAGGAGGTGGTTAGAACTACTCAAGGACTACGACTGTGACATTCAGTACCATCCTGGTAAAGCAAATATTGTAGCTGATGCTCTGAGTAGGAAATGGGCATCGAACCCCGAAGCAGGCCCAAGTACAAATGCAACTTTGTGTGCTGCAGTTTCTGGCTCATCAGAAAATGAAGAACAGCTCTTAATAAAGTCAGCAGACAACCCAGTGGAGCAAGGTTTGATACAAAAGTTTACTCTTATGTTCGCAACACTGAAGATTTTGCCTGACCTGAAAGAGGAGATAAAAGCAGCAGTCCTACAGGACCCATACCTCAGGACAGTGCAAGAAGATTTGGAAAAGGGTCGAGCCAATCCTGATTTCACCTTGGATGCAGACAAGGTACTCAGATATCATGGACGGTTATGCATACCTGAGAATGAGGACCTGTAAATCAGAAACCGAATCATGTTGGAAGCTCACTCCACTCCATATTCAGTACATCCTGGGAGCACGAAGATGTACCATGACCTAAAGAGGATGTACTGGTGGAGGGGTATGCAAGTAGATGTGGCTAGATATGTATTTCAATGTTTAAACTACCAGCAAGTCAAAATAGAAAGACAGAGGCCCGTAGGTTTATTGCAACCATTACATGAGCCAGCATAGAAAATGGGATTGTATTACCATGGATTTCATCACTAAACTACCGATGACTCCGAGGTCAATGAATGCAGTTTG
Source organism: Protea cynaroides (assembly GCA_028583415.1). Taxonomy (NCBI): domain Eukaryota; kingdom Viridiplantae; phylum Streptophyta; class Magnoliopsida; order Proteales; family Proteaceae; genus Protea; species Protea cynaroides. The sequence goes on from CM053268.1 coordinate 88,593,048, forward strand.
GGTAGTTGTAGACCACCTCACCAAGACTGCAAGATTTATCCCTATCAGACAGCAATACACCATGGAAAGGCTGGCGAAATTATATGTGGAAAATATTATCAGACTCCACGGTGTCCCAGAGAGTATAGTGTCTGACAAAGATCCACGCTTCACATCAAGGTTCTGGGAGGGACTACAGAAGGCCATGGGGACGAAACTAAAGTTCAGCACAGCCTTCCACCCTCAAACAGATGGTCAGTCCGAGAGGGCCATCCAGATCCTAGAAGATATGCTTCGAGCATGTGCTATTGATTTTAAAGGGACTTGGGATGAGAAGCTTTCACTCATCGAGTTTGCCTACAAAAAATAGCTGTCACACCCCAATTCCGCACTGTACAGAATGGTGTGATGAACCGCTAGCAAACCAACGGTTCAACCAGGATCTCGAGTAGGCTATCCCCGCGTTATCTAAACTCCCATACATCCATAATCATAATCAGAGTACATATACAATAGCGGAAATCTTATAATAAAATGAACTGAGAATCTAATGTGATATAAATATTAAATAGTAAATTATTCTGTATAAACTGAGACATAAATAATTATCAAATACATGTCTTTATTAAATTCAAATAAAGAAACCTAAGAAAATATCTAATCGAATACACATGAGTTACACTCGCAAGAGGAGTCATGTGTATCTACTTCAGCTTCAGCTTCCATCGTCGCCACGTTCCCGTATGCTGGAGCATTCATATAATCTTCAACCGTATAACCTGCATCATCAACTAAAAATATTCGACGTCGAGGGGTGAGCACACATCACGGCTCAGTGAGTAGACAAAACAATGCAACAATACATATGCATGCAATCAATTCATATCTTTGGTCTGGTTTATAGTTTGCAATGCGCAATAAAAAGGTTGGGTGGTAAAAGGTTAACGTTTATTGACCCCGCCTCTATACACAGGGTGTGGAAGTCCGCCCGAAGGTCAACATTTATCGTCGTCCCCATCCACCCTAATCATGACATTATACAACAAAGGTTAACGTTTATTGCTATATGATACGATACCAACACGTAAGCCCCTGTTAGCGAGGGCTTGCAAACTGGGCTCACAACTAACCAATCCTAATGCCAAACAGTGTATCCAAGGCCTCACCCCAGTGTCCCTCAGAATATCCATAGAGATAGAGCTAAGGCCCCTCGGTAGAGTCAGAGACTACAAGGACCGAGACCACCTCCCCTGATACTCTACGGCATAATAGTTTTGCTAAAGTAATGGTGATACGACGATGCTAATGCACAAGACTTGAGTTAGAGATAGAGCTAAAGTGCTGAGACCCGCCAAAGGTTAAAGTTTATTGACGTTCTCATCACACCTCCCCTGATACTCGCTCGCATCAAGTACACCAACCACACACATACAATCACATGCCTATTCCTATCATCAACATCATCATCATCATGTTATAAACAATAAAGTAAATATGCATGAATAAATAATAGAAATATTGGATGGCATGTTGTATGCACATTACAAACATATTCGCATAGAATCAAGCATGGCATTGGACTCAAGAAATAGAAAATAGTTTGTTATTAACCAATTAGTTTAGAGTTCTGTTTCCTCACCTTAGCTTGCTAATAGATACTTTTTCAAGCTTTAGAATCACCTTTATATTGTTATTATATTGCTAGAAGACCTAACAAAGTCGATAGAATTTAATTAGAATTAATTCTCAATTTAAAAACCATTCAGTCAACTGAGGGTCGGAGGTAGGGTCGGAGTCATGATCGACCCTGGGTGCGACCCTCCCCAAACTCTGAACTTCCCGAACAAAGAGGGTCGATGGTCAGTATCACCTAGGGTCAGATGGTCATCGACCCATGGTGCGACCCTCGGTGCACTTTGGTCCAGTTCCCTCTTTTAATCCATTCTTCATGCTTGGGATCCTATGGCTTGCTCCTACATTCCATTCTACATTCATTCCATGGTCTGAAACCATGTATAATCCACCTAGATAGCTTTCATGTAATCCCCCATGGTTTTCCATAAAAACCTAACCATGGGTTGATGGTTTGGGTTTCTCCGAGATCACACTCTCATCAATATCTGACCTAAGGTCTGTAGAAACTCCTGAAATTAGTATCCATACCTGAGAAGAATACTCCTTCTCAGCAACTCTTCTCTTTTGGCTAAATTTCTTCCTTGCTTATGTTCTTCCTCTTTTCCTTCTCTTCTCATTCTCTCAATTCAATTAGGGTTGTGAAAAGGAGTGAAAGAGGCTTAGGAACGTCCTTTAAATAGAGTAGGAACATCCTAAATAAGTCCCATTGAGATTAGAAAATAATCACAATAAAAAATTAGGAAATTTCTTAATTTCTATTTCTTACGGTAACCGAGGGTCGATGGGAGGGTCGATGATCCCGTCGACCCTAGGGTTCAAGATGTCCGACCCTTCCTTCAAAATTGAGGGTCTGACTTTCTGCTTTGGGAGGTCCGACCCTGCTTAGCTGGGTATGCGACCCTCCCTTCAAATTAAGTGTTTTTGGGTCGATTTGATACCTGGGATCTCAATCTCCTTCACGCCCTTGGTCCATTTGACTCAACCATGATGGGTAAACATGGTTCAAGGTGGTAAGACCGGGTTAGATTGACACGGGTCTTACAACTCCCCCTACTTAAAAAAAAATTTTCCTCAAAATTGTACGTACCTTCTGAATCAAATAAGTGAGGGTATTGCCTCCGCATAGCATTTTCTTCTTCCCATATAATTTCTTCCGTGTCTCTACTTTTCCATGTGACCTTAACATAATAGTTATCTCGATTGCGTAGACGTTGAACCTTTCGACTGGTGATTTCTGTTGGTGTTACTTTAAATGTCAAATCATCAGTCAATTCTGGCAAATCTACTATAAAAACGTGCGTTGGATCCTTGACATACTTCTTCATTAGGGAAATATAAAATATGTCATGCACACTTGACATAGATGGTGGTAGTGCTAACTGATAAGCCACTTTACCACTCTTAGCTAGAATTTCATACGGCCCGACATATCTTGGACTTAGTTTCCCTTTCTGCCCGAACCTTTTCAATCCTCGCATAGGTGATACTTTCAAGAATACTTTATCACCTGGAGAACTCCAGATCTCTGCGTCGAGTATCTACATATTGCTTCTAATGATTCTAAGCTGTTCTTACTCTTTCCTTGATAATGTCGACCACTCGGCAAGTCTCTTCAACAAATTCTGGCCCAACAATACTACGTTCTCCAACTTCATTCCAAAATAAAGGAGTTCGACACTTCCTGCCATACAGTGCTTCATAAGGTGACATCTGTATAGTAGCCTGATAGCTATTGTTATATGCGAACTCGATCAATGGTAACTTTTCATCCCATGATCCTTTGAAATCAATTACACATGCTCGTAGCATGTCTTCTAGAATTTGGATTGTACGCTCTGACTGTCCGTCTGTCTGTGGGTGGAATGCAGTACTGAACTTCAACGTTGTACCCATAGCCTTTTGCAATCCCTCCCAAAACTTGGAATTAAATCGTGGATCTCTATCAGACACAATGCTTTCTGGAACACCATGTAATCAAACAATATTATCCACATACAGCTTTGCTTATCTTTCCAGTGTATACTGAGGTCGTATCGGTATGAAGCGAGCTGTTTTAGTCAGACGGTCCACAATCACCCAAACTGCGTCAACTACTCGAGGAGTCAGTGGTAGTCCCGTGACGAACTCCATAGTGATGTAGTCCCATTTCCATGATGGTTCCGGTAATGGCTGTAACAGTCCTACGGGTCTTTGTCGTTCAGCCTTCACTTTCTGACAATTTAGGCATTGAGACACGAACTTGGCTACATCTTCTTTCATTCCCCTCCTCCAATATAGTTTCTTTAGATCATGATACATTTTTGTACTTCCAGGATGTATCGAATAGATGGTGGTGTGGGCTTCTTTCATCAGTCAGTGTCTAATGTCCATACTTTCTGTTTCAGGTACACATATTCTTCCTTTGTATTTCAGTACTTTCTCTTTGTCCAAGGTGAATTCAGGATTGGTCCTACCTTTCTCGATATCTTCTTGTACTGTTCTCAGATAAGGGTCCGATTTGATAGCTGTCTTCACTTCATCCATTATGTCCGGTATAATCTTCAATGCAGCGAACATATTTGAAAACCGATGAATTAACCTTTGGTTGGCTGATTCATCCGTTGCGTCTATCACATACTACTCATTTCCGTGATTGAATACCATTCCGATAGTACACATTGCTGCAGTTGTGCTAACCTCTCCTTGCGATTTTATCATTGCTTTTCTGCTTAACGCATCCGCTACTACGTTCGCTTTTCTCGGATGATACTGGATATCACAATCATAGTCTTTCAATAGTTCCAGCCATCTTCTTTGTCTCATATTCAACTCCTTCTGATTAAATAGATAAGTAAGACTTTTATGGTCTGACTTAATCTGAAATTTCTCTCCGTATAGGTAATGTCTCCATATCTTGACAGCATGCACTACTGCCGCTAGCTCCAGATCATGAGTGGGATAATTTTTCTCATGTACCTTTAACTGTCTTGAAGCATAAGCAATTACTTGCTCTGCACGCATCCCAGTCCCAGTCCTGACGCATCAGTATATAAAGTAAATGTTTATCCTGGAACTAGAATAGTCAAAATCGGAGCGGATATCAATCTGGTCTTCAGCGTTTTGAAACTCTTCTCGCATTTATCGGTCCACACGAACTTTTCACCTTTTTTAGTCAAACTTGTGAGAGGTACGACAATCCGGGAATAGTCTTCTACGAATCTCCGATAATAACCAGCTAGACCCAGTAAACTTCTAAATTCTGAAACGCTCTTTGGTGCTTCCCACTTTACAATAGCCTCGATCTTGCTGGGGTCCACTTTGATTCCTTCAGTGGATACTACATGGCCTAAGAAGGCGACTTCACTTAGCCAAAACTCACACTTTAAAAATTTGGCATATAGCTTCTCTTTCTTTAAACGCTATAGGGCAGCATTTAGGTTCTTGATATGAGTTTCTTCGTCCTTGGAGTATACCAATATATCATCAATAAATACTATAACCGACGTATCCAACATATCATGGAAAACCCGGTTCATTAGTTCCATAAAAGTTGCGGGTGCGTTTGTTAATCCAAAAGACATGACCAAGAACTCATAATGTCCGTATCTGGTCCTGAAAGCTGTCTTAGGAATATCACCCTCTTTAATCTTCAATTGATGATATCTCGATCGAAGATCGATCTTAGAAAATACATTTGCTTCTTGCAACTGATCGAACAAGTCATCAATCCGTGGTAGTGGGTATCGATTCTTGATTATCAGTTTATTCAACTCCCGATAGTCGATGCATAATCGAATACTACTGTCCTTCTTCTTCACGAATAACACCGGCGCTCCCCATGGTGATATACTGGGTCAAATATAACCCTTGTCCAGTAGTTCTTGTAGTTGCACTTTCAGTTCCTTCAGTTCCGTAGGAGCCATTCTATAAGGTGCTTTTGATACGGGTGCGGCTCCAGGTACAAGGTCTATCACAAACTCTTCAAGGTTGCATCTAAGATTTTCTCACCAATGCGGACTGGACATGGTCCATATCCTTTTTCTAATTCCACTTCTAACCCCATCAGTGACCGTACAAGTAATTTGTAGTCTAATGTTTTGATGGGTAAGTTTATCTCCTTTTCGAATGACACAGATATAAATGAATGAGTGACTCCTGAATCAAAGAGTACTCTGGCGGGTGTGCCATTTATAGGTACGATACCTGTTATTTATTTTAACTTAGTCTACATGCTCACACAATGTAATTTCAACTTCAAAAAGTTTCAGTCATACCTGTGACCACATCGGGTGATGCGGCCGCATCCTTGGATGTAACAGCATATACCCGTCCCTGATGGAATTGCTTCTTGGGCTTAGGGCACTCTCTTTCCATATGTCCTGGTTGATTGCAGTTATAACACTTCGAACTTTCAGAATTTGGCTTTGGCTGAGGTTGAGTCCCTGGAGTAGTCTTGGTTGCAGCATTACAATTCTGAGGGCAGAAAGGCTTATATGTCTTGTTATTGCCTCCGTTATAAGAATTTTCAGCTGAACTTTTGATACCCCGGTTCTGTGTGAAATAACTCTCCTTCTGGCTCGATTCAATGACTCGAGCTATTTGGACAGCTTCATTATAAATCTTCTTTTCCAAGCCTAGAACGTGCTCTTTGATGCTTCCTCTCAGTCCCGTGACGAACCTACGGGTTTTGGTTTCTTCTTCCTGCATACTCAGTGGTGCGAAGAAAAACAGCTCTTCATAACGCTGTTGGTATGTATCCACTGACATCTATCCCTAATATAGACTCAAAAACTCCTTCTCCATAGAATCTCTGAAGCTTCGTGGAAAATATTTCTCGAAGAAAGCTTCTTTATAAACAGCCCAAGTCAGTTGGGCGTGCTTGGTCAATAGATAGTCCCGGGTAGATTTACACCAGTGATGTGCATCGCCTTTGAGCATGAAGGTGGCACATAATACTTTTTCTTCCTCTGTAATAGTCATCATGAGAAAATTTCTCTCCATCTCGTCTATCCAGTGTGCTGGCCATAATGGATCAGACGGCTTGCCATTAAATTCCCTAGGCTTCATCTTCAAAAATCTCTCCACCAATCGAGAGTGATCCAACTGATTTTGGGGATATGCCCCAAACATATGGGGTGGATACTGGTAATTAACCTGAGCTGCTTCCGAAGCCTGTACTGGAATCTGTACAGCAGGTTGCTGAGGTGTCTGAGGTGCTGGGTGGTTACCCACCGGTGCTGCACTGGCTTGTCCTGTCTGCATAGGTGCAGCTTGAGTGGCTTGGAACATAACTCCCATCGCAACTTGCAACTGAGCCTGTGCGTGTTGCATCTGTTGCAGCTGCTAAGCTAGATTCATCACCACGGTTGTTAGCTCTGGTGGTGGAGGTGGCAAATTTGTAGGGTTTGCCTGTTCTGGATTACCCGGTGCATAATTATTTTCCTGACTGGTCTCCTCCACTGGTGGTGGTGGTGGAGCTGCATTTCGATTTCGTCGGGTTACCCTACGTCCAGACATAATTCCTTCTATGATTGGTAGTGCCTGAAAATTATCAAAATAGGTGGGAAGTCATTTATATTTCATGTAGGCACGCTATCCGATATAAAATTCCAATTCCAGCTCATTTTTAAAGAAAAATACTGTCTTTTCTATGCAGGGTCTATGGTGAGGGTCGATGGTTTGTCCGACCCTTAGTATCCGACCCTGGGAATGACCTGTTCTTCCCGAGAGTTGAGGGTCGATGTGAGGGTCAATGGGTGTCCGACCCTCAGTTCCGACCCTTAGTTTTCTGTCAGATTCCCGAGAGCCGAGGGTCGATGGGAGGGTCGATTCGAGGGTCGATTGTTCTAGTCGAATAGTCCAACCCTCAGATTAAAAATCAGATTTTTAAGATCCGATTTTGGGTCATTTCTTATTATTTCCCTCCCGTTTCGACTCGTCTCTCCCCTCTGAGTTGCTATAGTGCCACTCCACTGTTTTTGGTCGGTTTGAGTCCGGGTTTCGATGTCCACGTCATCCATACAGGTATGTTCTCCCTTTTTTACCTGTTTTTAGGTTTTCTTTTCTAGGTTTTTGTCCATTTAACTTGTATTTTTCAAATTAAACTTTTTCCAACCGTAAAAATTCGATTTTTATTGGGGGCTTTTGTTATTGGTATCTTGAGGAACGAAAGCCCTCAAAAATTTTTGAATTTCATCGGTTGGTTATCGAGAAACTTAAATTTTGCTCATTTTTGCCCTAATTTGTCAAAATTTTTGATTTCTTGAAATTTCTTCAAATTGGTCTTCGTGGGTTTCCATTTCCTACTGTGTGAGTGTCGTAGGATGTATTGGAACCTAAGTAAGTCCTCCCGCCCACGTGTATGGTGAAAAGTGAAGCTTTTGGGCAACTTACATCGTTACAATGTTAAATTCAGATTTTTACTCTATTAACTCCTTGTCTCCCTTTCTCTTTCTTATCTGCAGATATCATGGCTCGTACCAAGATACCCCGAGTTCGTGATCCGCTTCGCTTTCGCTCTAATGAAGCCGAGGCACAATATGCCGCCTATGCCCGTAAGAAAGTGGAGGGTGGTCGTATGGTAAACTTGGCTGAGCTAGCCTTGTTCAATGTAGAGAGAGCATTTGGTGATATGGGGTGGCTCCCTGTCATCACCTATGACGCGTGCACATGTCCGGATTTGGTGCGCCAATTCTATTGTAATCTCCAGGTGGTGGGGAATTACAATGACGTTGAGCATGGTCAAGAGTTGCGCATCACCAGTTATGTTAAAGGGGTGCACATTTCCTTTGATTATCGGCAACTGGCCGATCTGTTGGCATACCCTATGATGGCCCCATGGTGTACTGTGCGCCTGGAGAGCCCCAGTTTGTTTCTATGGAGATGACGACAGAGATCGACAATCAGCTGCTACGACCTGATCGCTGGCAGATGAGAGCCTGTTACCTGCGTCCAGCTCCACGGGTCTTCTGTAAGATTATCCAGCATAATCTGATCCCGCAGAGTGGGCACTATGAGAGGGTTTCTCAGCTGACCCAGTTTTTGATATATAGCATCTGCAGCAGACAGCCAGTCTGCCTTCCCTACATCATCATGCGGACCATGATTAGTGCTACATTGTCCGGTCATAGGGGTAATCTACCCTATGGACGCATGATTACAGTGCTACTGACCAGTCTGGGGGTTGACCTGGTAGATGAGAAGATCCAGGAGAAGACCTTCTTGTCGCCTCTAGATTGGGAGGCTATCTGCAAGATGGGTATGCGGGATGCCCAAGTCAGTGATGAGGAGAGGAACGAGATGGTGCGCCCTCACACTCGCATCGAGATGGCTAACGCCGAGGCCGCTGCTGCCGCTGCTAGAGCTCATGTGGATCCTGTCGATGATGACGATCGTATATATATGGATGTCGACTTGATACCACCGCCTTCCCCTACACATGCGGCTGGAGTTGGTACTTCTTCTGCGGCGGCTCTTGCACCTGAGGCTGGTCCTTCTCATGCGGCTGGTCCTTCACTCCCACCTTCTGACATGATGGAGATGTTGCAGGAGATCAGGGAGGCTCAGCGCAGATCTGATCTGAGGATGGAGGAGTTGCTAGACGCTCAGCGTGTGAGAGTGGATGAGCTGTTAGCCGCCCAGCGCATATCAGACACACGGATGGGAGAGCTTATAGAGGTACAGCGTGCGACTGATCGGAGGGTAGCCGATCTCACAGCTAGTCTACAGACGACCCAAACTCAGATAGCCTGGTTGACTAGAGTCTATGCTGAGGACTATGACAGAGATCGTGAGGCCCCGCCTCCTCCTTCACCTCCAGCTTCTTGATTGTACTTTATTTTCTTGTACTACAGAGTAACTGTCCGGGTTGTGGACTGTACTCTGCTCTAGTTGTGTATATACATTTTGTTTCACTCACTTATTGTATGTAACTTGTTTCCCCTTTAATAGATGCATTATTCTCTTTTTAAATTTGGTCTCAATCATCACTTGTGCTTACAGTGTGTTTATATTACTGTTTTTACTTTTATCCTATCTCAGTTCATAATTGTCTCGAATGTATGTTAGTTTAGCGGTCAAGGCCTGAGATGCTTTGATACCAAGTTGTCACACCCCAATTCCGCACTATACAGAATGGTGTGATGAACCGCTAGCGAACCAACGGTTCAACCAGGATCTCGAGTAGGCTATCCCCGCGTTATCTAAACTCCCATACATCCATAATCATAATCAGAGTACATACACAATAGCGAAAATCTTATAATAAAATGAACTGAGAATCTAATGTGATATAAATATTAAATAGTAAATTATTCTGTATCAACTGAGACATAAATAATTATCAAATACATGTCTTTATTAAATTCAAATAAAGAAACCTAAGAAAATATCGCAAGAGGAGTCATGTGTATCTACTTCAGCTTCAGCTTCAATCGCCGCCACGTTCCCGTATGCTGGAGCATTCATATAATCTTCAACCGTATAACCTGCATCATCAACTAAAAATATTCGATGTCGAGGGGTGAGCACAAATCACGGCTCAGTGAGTAGACAAAACAATGCAACAATACATATGCATGAAATCAATTCATATCTTTGGTCTGGTTTATAGTTTCCAATGCGCAATAAAAAGGTTGGGTGGTCAAAGGTTAACGTTTATTGACCCCGCCTCTATACACAGGGTGTGGAAGTCCACCCAAAGGTCAACGTTTATCGTCGTCCCCATCCACCCTAATCATGACATTATACAACAAAGGTTAACGTTTATGCTATATGATACCATACCAACACGTAAACCCCTGTTAGCGAGGGCTTGCAAACTGGTTTGCAACTAACCAATCCTAATGCCAAACAGTGTATCCAAGGCCTCACCCCAGCGTCCCTCAGAATGTCCATAGAGATAGAGCTAAGGCCCCCCGGTAGAGTCAGAGACTACAAGGACCGAGACCACCTCCCCTGATACTCTACGACATAATAGTTCTGCTAAGTAATGGTGATACGATGATGCTAATGCACAAGACTTGAGTTAGAGATAGAGCTAAAGTGCGGAGACCCGCCAAAGATTAACGTTTATTGACGTTCTCATCACACCTCCCCTGATATTCGCTCGCATCAAGTACACCAACCACACACATACAGTCACATGCTTATTCCTATCATCAACATCATCATCATGTTATAAACAATAAAGTAAATATGCGTGAACAAATAATTGAAATATTGGATGGCATGTTGTATGCACATTACAAACATATTCGCATAGAATCAAGCATGGCATTGGACTCAAGAAAATAGAAAACAATTTATTATTAACCAATTAGTTTAGAGTTCTGTTTCCTCACCTTAGCTTGCTAATAGATACTTTTTCAAGCTTTAGAATCACCTTTATATTGTTATTATTTTGATAGAAGACCTAACAAAGTCGATAAAATTTAATTAGAATTAATTCTCAATTTAAAAACCATTCTATCAACTGAGGGTCGGAGGTAGGGTCGGAGTCATGATCGACCCTGGGTGCGACCCTCCCCAAACTCTGAACTTCCCGAACACTGAGGGTCGATGGTCAGTATCACCTAAGGTCGGATGGTCATCGACCCTCGGTGCGACCCTCGATGCACTTTGGTCCAGTTCCCTCTTTTAGTCCATTCTTCGTGCTTGGGATCCTATGGCTTGCTCCTACATTCCATTCTACATTCATTCCATGGTCTGAAACCATGTATAATCCACCTAGATAGCTTTCATGTAATCCCCCATGGTTTTCCATAAAAACCTAACCATGGGTTGATGTTTTGGGGGTCTCCGAGATCACACTTTCATCAATATCTAACCTAGGGTCTGTAGAAACTCATGGAATTAGTATCCATACCTGAGAAGAATACTCCTTCTCTGCAATTCTTCTCTTTTGGCTAAATTTCTTCCTTGCTTCTGTTCTTCCTCTTTTCCTTCTCTTCTCTTTCTCTCAATTCAATTAGGGTTGTGAAAAGGAGTGAAAGAGGCTTAGGAACATCCTTTAAATAGAGTAGGAACATCCTAAATAAGTCCCATTGAGATTAGGAAAGAATCCCAATAAAAAATTAGGAAATTTTCTAATTTCTATTTCTTATGGTAGCCGAGGGTCGATGGGAGGGTCGATGATCCCGTCGACCCTAGGGTTCAAGATGTCCGACCCTTCCTTCAAAATTGAGGGTCTGACTTTTTGCTTTGGGAGGTCCGACCCTGCTTAGCTGGGTATGCGACCCTCCCTTCAAATTAAGTATTTTTGGGTCGATTTGATACCTGGGATCTCGATCTCCTTCACGCCCTTGGTCTATTTGACTCAACCATGATGGGTAAACCTGGTTCAAGGTGGTAAGACCAGGTTAGATTGACACGGGTCTTACAATAGCTACCAGGCTACGATCCAGATGGCCCCATATGAGGCCTTGTATGGTAAGAAATGTTAGACACCATTGTTATGGGACGAGGTTGGGGAAAGACGGATCGTAAGACCATAATTTGTGGAGGAAAGTTGCAAAGCAGTGAATCAGATCAAGAACCGAGTAAAGACAGCTCAAGTGTGTCAAAATCACTATGTTGATAGCAGGCGCCAAGACCTTGAATTCACTGTTGGTGATAAAGTGTTTTTGAAGGTGTCACCAGTAAGAGGCCTAAAGCGGTTCGAAAGGAAAGGAAAACTATGTCCTAGATATGTGGGACCATATGAGATTCTGTCCCGATGTAGCAAAGTGGCCTATCAACTTGCATTGCTACCAGCGATGTCTAGTGTCCACAACGTCTTCCACGTGTCCATACTGAAGAAGTACATGAGAGACCCTTTGCATATTCTTATTGCAGACCCCCCAGATTTGACAGAAGACTTGACCTTCGAGGTGGTACCTGTCACACCCCAAATTCTGCACCATTCAGAACGGTGTGATGAACCGCTAACAAATCAACGGTTCAACCAGGATCTCTAGTAGACTGTGTCCATTAAAAATAAAACCACACACATCCACAACCATAATCAGAATAAATACAAAATAGCGGAAGTCTATAGTAAATGAACTGAGAAATCTAACTATGATAATCATAGATAAAGTATCAATTTATGTTGTATCAACTGAGACATAAGTAAATAAAATATCAATTACATTCCCTTAATAAATTCAAATGAAAATATAATCGAATACACATGAGTTGCACTCGCATGAGGGGTCATGCGTAACCTCTAAGTCTTCGGCTTCTATTGCAGCAACACGCCCGTACACTGGAGCACCCATATAATCTTTGACAGTGGTACCTGCATCATCAACTAAAAATATTTGACGTCGAAAGGGTGAGCACACATCATGGCCCAGTGAGCAAAAAAAAAAATGCAACAATCATATGCATACATTCAATTCATATCTTTGGTCTGGTAGATAAGTTTGCAATGTGCAATAGAAAGGTTCGATGTTCGCCTCGCCTCTATGCATAGGGTGTGGAAGCCCACCCAAAGGTAACGTTTATTGTCGTCCCCATCCATCCTATCATGGAATAGAGATAGAGCTAAAGTGTTGAGGCTCGACCTATGACACTTCCCCTGATACTCTACCCATACCAACACGTAAGCCCCTGCTGGCGAGGGCTCGCAAACTGGGCTCGCAACTAACCAATCCTAATGCCAATCAGTGTATCCAAGGCCTCACCCCAGCATCCCTCAATACGTCCATAGAGATAGGGCTAAGGCCCCCCGGCAGCGTCAGAGACGGTCCGAGACCACCTCCCCTCATACAATACGACGTAATAGTTCTGCTAAGGTAATGGTGATACGACGATGTCAGTAGACAAGACTTGAGTTAGAGATAGAGCTAGAGTGCTGAGGCCCAACCTATGACACCCCCCTGATACTCGCTCGCATCAAGCACACCAACCACACACATACATTCACATGCCTATTCCTATCATCATCATCATCTTGTTATAAACAATAATTTAAATATGCATGAACAGTAATAATAGAAATATTGGATGACATGTTGAATGCACATAACAAGCATACACACATAGAATCAATCATGGCATTGGACTCAAGAATAAAAAAGTTTATTATTAACCAATTAGTTTAGGTCTTGTTCCCTCACCTTTACTTGATTGTAGATCCTCTTTTAAGCTTTAGGAATCAACTTAAGATCACTATTATATCACTAGAAGACCTAATCAAGTCGATAGAATTTAATTAGAATAAATTCTGATTTTAAAAAGCTGTTAACTGGGGGTCGATGCCAGGGTCGGAGGTTCCATCGACCCTGGGTGCTACCACCCAGATTCTGGACTTCCCGAACACTGGGGGTCGATTGTTAGGGTCTGGTAGGGTCGATTATCCATTGACCCCCATGCGACCCCCTGTGGGTTTAGTTGAAATTTTCATCCTACAGTCCATTCTTTCGTGTTTGGGTCCTATGGCTTGCTTCTACAATCCATTCCATACATGTTCTTGTAAGCACCCCATTTTTACCATCCT